>MU004329.1:0-227981 GCA_010405375.1 Lophiostoma macrostomum CBS 122681 | reverse complement strand
AATTTTTATAGATCTTAGCTTAACTATATTATAAATATATTTAAAACTTATTATACTATTAGATTATATAAAATACTAAAGATATAATATATTCTACTACTAAGTTGGTCAAACTACCAAGTCGGTTAGTTTTTCTTGGTAATACTAACTACCCTATTATTGCAAGATATCTTAATAATATATTACTTCTATTCTTAAATAAGAAGGTATAATTAAGCTTACCCTTTAGGCCTACTAAAATTATAAATTTAAAAGCCTATAATATACTATAGCTATATTTAATATTCTATATATAATCTTAATTAATAGATATAATAGAATCTTCTTTAGACGCGATACCTATCTAAACTACTATAAGTTTACCTTTATTAAAGAGTAGATAATTATCTAATATATTCTTAACCTTAATTTAAGAGGCTTTATATTCTAGTTATATAAAGTAGAAGATATAGTAAATAAACTAATAGCTATAAAGGGTAGATAACCTATTAGTAAGAACTAGCCTCTATAGTTTATAACGTATACTAATAAGCTAAAGATAGTATTTAACTAGGTAAAAGACTATTAAAGGATACTATAGAAAGATTCTAAGGTTATTAGTATATAGTTTAAGTTTATATAAGAGACTAAAGACAAGTATAGTATTAGTAATAAGGATATCTATAACTTTAATAAGACTAGCTTTTAAATAGATATTATTAGGTCTATAAAAGTTATTATAGGTTTAGAAAGATATATAAGACCTAAACTTATTTAGCTAGAAGACTAGAAATAGGTAATAGTTATCTAAAGTATTTATACTTCTAGACACGCGACCCTACTATTTATTATCTATAAGGGATATATCTATATCTTAGCCTAGTATAAAAAGGCTAATATACCCTAGAATTAGAAGCTCTTAGTCTCTAAGAATAGATAGATAAATAATAAGCTTAGTATTACGTAGTTAAAGTATTTTAACGCGTCTATAAAGGCGCGTTAGGTAGAGGTATACTAGCTACTTATTCTAGATAGCTATAAGAGCTACTAGTCTTAGAAATTTAAGAACTACTACCTTAAATATAAAATTCTAATACTATATATACCCCTATACTTATTATATATCTTATAGCCTTTAGATAAAGTCTATTTTTCTCTACTAAAGTAGAAGTACTCTAAATATATCTAGAACTTAGTATATAGATATATCTTCTATATTAATAAGAAAGGCTTTCTTCTAGCCTTTTATAATATATTTATTATAGTATCTATAGTAGAGAACTATAAAAAGGTATTTAAGATATTAGGGCTTATACTAATTAATACTTTAGTAGTATTAAACTAACTTAAGATCTAGTTATATACCCTACTAGAACCTCTCCCCTCTATAGACCTATAGTAATTAAAGACTCTAAGTAATACCTAAGAATTTAATTCTTAGTTAAAGCTAGTATTAGAATCTATTAGAAGATTACTAGTTACTACTTCTATTAGGTTCTTTTAGCTTATAAAAGATACTAAATTAATACTATATTAGAATATACTTCTTTTAGTATAGAATTATAAGCTTAAAGAATATATTAAAGCTTTAACTAAGTATAAATTCTATAAAAGAAAGTATATCTAGATAGGTAGAATACTAGAGTATAGAAAGATAGTAGATTAAGTAGGTGCTAGTCTATCTATAGAGAGATAATTATTAAAGAAGGCCTATAGTAGTAGAGGTACTAAGAAAGAGTAACTAGCTCTAAGGCGTTATAGAAAGTATAGAAAGATAGGGTATAATACGCGCACCTGTTAGAAGGATAAAGAAGAGTCTTCTAAGTTGGATACTAGTACTTAGTACCTTTTTTTAGATAGTAGTAGTAGTAATAATAATAATCCTATAACTTAAGTTAGTTATACCAAAAAAAACTAACTAACTTAGTAGTTTAACTAACTTGGTAGTAGAATATATTATAGTATCTAGCTTTAATAGTAGATTTTAAAAAAAGTATAATTTAGTATTCTTATTAGCCTAGATAAAGCTAAAGTAGATAATATACTACTAGAGTTATCTAATAATAGGCTAAATATATTAAGAACCTATTTAAAATATATTTTTATATTATACTAGTTTCTTTCTTCTTTTAACTACTAGACTATAAAAAATATTTTAGTTAGTATAAGTACTATTTATAAAGATAAATTATTTTTTATATTTAATATAGTACCTAGAATATATTAGTAATATATTTTAAATATATTTAGCTTCTATTTTACTATCTTCTTTATTATTAATAGTATATTATTCTTTTTAATAGTATCTTTTAACTATTATAGCTTTTTATATAGCTAATTATTAACCTTATTATAAAAATATATTTTTAATAAGTTTATAAAGTATTTATAGTATAAGATTCTTATATAAAAAAACTTTAATTAGTTTACTAGCTCTTTAAAAAAATAGAAATATAGTATACTACTTCTTAAAAAAGAGGTTTTTAAAGTATTAAAACTAGAATATATTAAAAACCTATTTAGAATATATTTATATATATATCTATATTAGAAGTATAAATACTTTACTTTTTAATACTAACTATTTACTACTATTATAAAGTACTTAAATTATATATATAAATTTATTTTTTAGTATTTTTAGATATATAAGTATAATAAATATATACTTAGTATTTTATATACTTAAAAATTAAGTAATACTATTTTTAACTATAAAAATAAAAGGATTCTATAATATATTAATAATATATTCTAAATATATTCTAAATATATTTTTATATACTTATATAATTTTTTTTTAATACTCTTCTTAACTCTTTTAATAATATTTTTATAAAATAGCCTTTTAGAAAAGTCTAAGTTAGATCTAGAAATAATAATAAAAAAGTTAAATAAAATAAATATTAGCTCTATTATTATAAAAACTTATAATTAATAAGTTTTAAATATATTTTAAATATAAAATTCTAGTTTTTTTTATATTATTTTATTAAAAACTTTAATTATATATTTATTTACTAAAGCTAATTTAAGTCTTTTTAGCAGTATAGAGTTTTTAAAGCGCTTTACTAAATTGGAAAATTCCCAGGTTAACCAAGGCAAATCTCAAGTCAGGTTGACCTGCGCCCTGGTGTTTGGCAGTCCCAGCGTCGCCAGCAGCCAAGGCTCGTCTTTCTGTGATTGATCCAGCGCATCTCGCAGCGCACCGTGCAGCGGAAAGGGCAGGGTCTACTACATATCATACCTTATCGTTATCACAGTCGTCTGTTGGCCTATCCGGGCCTCTGGGCTGTCCTCGCCGGCGTGGTGCAGGCGTCTTCATCAGCCCTACAGACGACGCGACGCCGATCATAGGCGTGATGCGTGCCACGGCTCGTGGCTGTGACGATTTCATGAAGCGGGCGTTTTGCGGCGCATACCCTCGCTAGATCGCACACCGAACTCGAGCTTGCTCCTTCTTCTTCATCCTGCTGAGAGACGTCGTCGCGTGCCCTGTCGTTGGGCGGTCTGCTGGACACCGAGGGCTTGGTTGTTGAGCGTCGAGCGAGCCAGCAGCCTCCACGACGCTTGGTACCCAGGGCATCTTGTATGCTGGCGAGGCCTGGAAGCCGTTCGCGGAGATGCACCGGAGAAATCACAGCTTGACGTCCTCGGCTGTCCACCAACGCGGGAGCTAGATGCGCCCGCTATGCCCCTCCAGGCACTTCGATCCAGCCTTTCTGGCTGATCCTGGTCTGGTTCCGCACGGCTGTCCACAGGTTCCTCCCCGACAGCAGCTCTCTTGGGTCCCAGCAGCAGCGAGTCGCCCATGCCACAGGTGCACCCCGCGACGAAAACTCTGAGCCCGCTGGCGAATCCAACGCCCGCGCGTCTCTTGGCCTGCGCTGAGGGCCTGCGAAGGACCTGTGAGGACCTGCCATTTGCTCGGACCGCGTAGACGAGGGCCTTCGCAGAGGGGAACGGCTCCTTCTCTGCTCTCCTGTGCAAGCCTTCTGGACCGGTGACGAGAGCGTGGCCCGCCCGCTGCCTTTAACTTCTCCGCCCCTCTGCCTTTGCCAGGCGGTTTCCATTACCCAAGAGCTTACCTCACAACTACTTGCGCAACCACACATCGCCGTCCGCAGTGTCGTTATCTCACATTATCAAACCCCTCTACACACGCTTTCCTGCTACCGACCCGGCACGGCGGCAGCCCATTCACCGCGCGCTTGGACGGCCAGAGCCTCCATCGGCCGTCACGGCCAGCCTGCGTCGCGTCAGTCGTCGACCTTGGCGTCCCTGTGCCCCTCTATCAGTCCGGAGGGGTACAGTGCGTGCAGATGGGCGATAGTGTTGTCACAGATATGACGGCCTCCGTAGGCAAGATTGAGCCCTTGCGCGATGGTTCGACCAGCTCTATCGCGTCGTCCCCCGAGCCCGAGGCCGTTGGGACTTATACCCAGGAGAACCCACAGCAGCAGAAGCGAAAGGGCGGCCGCAAACCAGTGAGCCTCCACCACTGCCATGTCAAGCAGTTGCACAATCACAATGTCAAAGATAGCACTAACCAAGCGTCGTAAGATATACGCAACCTCAGAGGAGCGCAAGCAGCGTAACCGCCAGGCTCAAGCAGCCTTCCGTGAACGCCGCACCGAGTACATCAAGCAATTGGAGAGCACCATCAAGCATCATGAAGACACCCTGCAGAATCTGCAGAACAGTCACCGCAATGCCGCCGACGAGTGCCTTATGCTCAGGTACAAGAATTCTCTTCTGGAGAGGATCTTGCTCGAGAAAGGTATGTCCAAGAGCAATGCTTCCGTCCCGCATGCTGACCCAGCTCCACCACCAGGCATTGACGTCCAGGCCGAGCTGCGCGCAAAGACTGGCAGTCCAAGCCTGGGCCCAACCCGAGCCCCCGCCTCCGCGACCACGTCTCCGAATCAGGCGCCGCTCCAGCAGCGTGCCATCCTGAACAGACAGCACCAGAGGCGGTCTATCGGGGGACCTCCCAAGGCTGATGGCCCGCACGGTCTACCCATGATACAGCCTGATGGTGCTCTGCCAAATCGTTCGCCCTTGTCCCAACCCACTCCTGGCTCACACTTGTCTTCCCCTGCCGTATCCTCTACGCGGTCTCCCAACTTTGGCCCGCAAGGTACTTCGGTGTCGCCCAACTTTGGGCCAATTCCTTCGCATCAACAACAGCAATTGCGCCCACAACCGCCCAGGTCACACTTCACTCCCATGATGAGCCCACAACGACCGTCCATAATCACCAACCAGCCTCCCTCAAACGGACTCTCCAGTGCTTCTACTGTTGGTAGCGGCGCAAGTGTAATGACGCAGAGCAGCACCAGCGGTGGTCCAAACTCATACTATGCCTCTCCCTTTGAGAGTCATATGAATCAACTCGGCAAGCTGTCCCGTTTATTTTCCCCGTTAGGTATAGAGCTTTGTTCGTCCTAGACTGAATCCGTGTTACAGAGCAGGAGTACGATGAGCAAGCCGATATGCTCGACGACGAGCCCAGCGACCAGTCTGCTGGGCCCGGTCCGTACCCACAATTTCCCCCGCCCCAATCGATGCAGAGCCAGAGCATGCAACCCCCGATGCCACCTGCGCAGAACCCGCCGTTCACGTCGCCAACCGCGATCGCCCCGACCGATTCGAACCATGTTGGCGCCAATGTGTTCAACGGAATGAACCACCTCTTCGACCCATACGACCCTATGCTTGATGCGGACCCCTTTGGCTTGTCCGCGAGCATGCACTTTCCGACCTTGTACGAATCAAGATGAAGAAATCCATATTGTGTAGTGCGCTGTTAATGAATGTTATTGTTGATGAGGAAATATGGAGAGCTCTTTTGCTGCTGATTAGCGGGCGCACGGGATTTGACTGCGGCCGGAAGAACAATTGGCGTTATGAACAGTCATCGTTACAGTGGACTCGGTCTCGGGCGGCATTCTAAAAGTTATTCGGGTCCATGAGAGTCTGGGAATCATCACTAGCGACTATCAAGGGCTATCAATTCAGTGTCTCATATCCATGTGGAAGCTGGTGGGCGTTTTGGCAATGGAAAGCCTCAGCTTCTTGTAAATATGTAATCCGGGACGGACGATGCAAAGTCAGGCACAGTCTCAATCCATTCATGTTGAGCCATATCAATTCGCCTGTCTAGATAGCTCGGTGGAATAAAGTCAACGTGAGTTGTGGAATGCGTTTGTGTATCATTTTCACCGGGCTATCGACGCTGGCTCCTGATCACAGCTGAGCCTGTGCCTGAATTGCTGCCATTACTGAGACTGACGAACAATGAAATGTGTGTCTCACTCATGACGTACAAAGGCGTGGTTGTGGCTGGCTTGCCTCTCGCTCACCGACAACGTTGCGGGGCGCACGGGCCAAGCGCTTTACCTAAGCGGAATCCACAAACCTAGTGGTTCGAAATTTCCCCATTTCGCTCCTTGTCCAGCCGGGCTGCATCATCATCAACGCACCTATTCTACCCCTTCTCGAGAGCCCCGACTCTATCAGCGTAGAGTCAGCTCAGCACCTGCCTCTGTAGCCAGCAGATTGCGCGACTAGGAGGAACAGCGCGAAAGGCGCTTCAATTCACCTCAACATGTCAATCGCATCCAAGGTCAGCACCCCGCGCCATTGTCCCGCCGCGAGCCTGGAAACCGCGTGCAAACGTGTTTTGCTTGGTATGGCTGACTGCGCGAATGCATTGCTAATTTTTTGAGCAGAACCTGTTCGAGTTGCTAGGTATGGCGAGGCCACCTGTGCCTTTCGAGGACACGAGGACACGAGCTCACCAACCCCGCAGGCAACGACCCAGAACTCGACCCCGACCGAGAGCCCGAGCCGCCCACCAAGGCCATTGACAAGCCGGCTGCAAGGACCGGCAAGCGCAATGCCCCGACCGAAGCTCCTGCCTCCCGGACTGCCGCTGGTGGCTCTTCTACTCGCGGCGGTCAGCGTGATGGATACAACGCGAACGACAATGGTACGTCCTAGCACAAGGCGACTCCACCAAAAGCATCTACTAACCAGCATTACAGCTTTCCGTGACCGCGGTGTAGGCGCCGACAAGAACCGCAGCAGGGGATCTGGCGGTAAGCTTGCTCGCAATATCTTTTTGAAGCCTCTGCTAATGATTTAGAACCTGGCGAGTACCGTGGAGACCGTGGAGAAGGCGGGCGCGGGCGCGGACGTGGCCGTGGTGGTCGTGGCCGCGGCGGCGGTGGTGGTGGTGCCACTGGCGACCGTCACAGCAGGACCGGCGTTGCGTATGTGTATACCCCCTTTTTGATGATAGTAGACTCTAACACCCGCCAGCGAGCACGACAAGCAGGCTGCTCACGGCTGGGGTGGACAAGATGGATCCTCTGAGTGGGCCGACGAGAAGGCTGGTGAGGCCATTGCCAAGCAGGATGAGAAAGAGGACGGTGCTGTCGCTGCCGAGCCCGAGGAGGCAGCTGAGCCCGCCGCTGAGCCAGAGCCTGAGGACAAGAGCAAGTCTTACGCTGCCTACCTTGCCGAGCTGGCTGAGAAGAAGCTGTCGCTCGGCGCCCAGAACGTCCGCCAGGCCAACGAGGGCAGCTCCAAGAAGTTCCCCGAGGGCAAGGCCATCAGCCGCGACGAGGAGGAGGACGCCTACATTGCCGGATCCGGAGGCAAGGCCAAGCGTGAGCGCGAGCGCAAGCAGAAGCAAGTCGTCGAGCTCGATGACCAGAGGCTGCACAAGGACAGCCGTGAGACCTCTGGCTTCCGTGGACGAGGCCGTGGCCGTGGTGAATTCCGTGGTGGCGAGGGACGCGGTCGAGGCGGCGGACGCGGTCGTGGAGAAGGGCGTGGAGACTTCCGTGGAGGAGAAGGCCGTGGACGTGGCGGCGGTCGTGGTGGTCAATCTGGCCCCAACATCTCCGACTCGAGTGCTTTCCCAAGCCTGGGCTCATAGCCCGTCGACAGCACGTCGACAAATTGCGCCCCTTGACACAGTGGGTGCTCGAATGGTGGTGGCTGGCTAACAACGAATCTTGATGGACCCAGAGCGGAACGGAACAGACGGGCAACGATAACATGGGGGATCTCGAAAATTTGGGCGACTAGTGAAAGCCAGCAGCAGCCGGGTGGTTTAAAATATTCCTTTTGCAGTGCCCTCGGACCATGTGGCGAGGCACATAATATATGAAAAATATTTGTGATTGTGAAGCTCTCTATCTGTGGACCAGTGTGGTTGTCTGGACGTTATGGTTCCGGTCTGGTAAGTCGGTTTCATTTCCTTATGTATGTGAGGCATGAATGAAAAGATCTGGTCTGCAACTGGTTTGTCTGGTGTTGGTATGTCTTGCCCCTGGCCTTCCTATATCTGATACCTAGGTGCCAATATCAGCACTCCAGTCCCCAGCCATCCAGCTATCCGGGCTCGTGTCTGAGCCGAAACCGAAGTCGAAGTCGAAGTCGAAGTCCATGGCGTCGTCTTGCATCAGCATGCCCCAATCTATGTCCGTATCCATGTCTAAGTCGAGGGGTGCAGTAGAGCTGTCTAGAGCGGTTGTTGTTGGTGTTGTTTGACGTCCTTGTGTATCTGCAATTCCAGTCCCAGTTCCAGTCCCATCTCTATCCTCCCCAGACACCACTCCATCATCACCCTTACCCCCTCCCTCCCGCTCTTCCTCCCTTTCCCTCTCCCTCTCACCCTCCCCCCTTCCCCAACCCCCAGCAGCCCCCCTCATGCGCCCCCAACTCTCCCTAACACTGCACCTCGCAGCGTCCAGTACCGCGTTATCCGCATCCCGCCCGCAAACCAGCGCCTCGAGACGGGCGAGCGCGCAGGCCGCGAACACGGAGCCTTTGATGTTTGTCTCGCCCGCGCTTATGCGGGCGTCCATTATCTGTTTGCCCGTGCGTAGGTGGGTGTGTATTGGGCTGTAGAGAGGGGGGAGGGGGATTATGGAGTTGGAAGGGGGATTGGAAAGAGGCGCCGGTATATCAGCAAGTCTCTCCTGAACCTGCGCGATCATATCGAGGTAGACGGTCGATAGACTGTACAGGAAGAGCGATTTGACGAAGCCGACGCCGTGGATTAGGAGGGCGGTCCAGTCGTTTCTTTGCACTCCTACTCCTACTCCTAAACCTACATCTGCGTCTGCGTCTGTGGTTGTGTCTGCGTCTCCTATCTCTCTGATCTCTACATCATCTCCTCCATTGCTGTTGCAGTCCAGCGTCGAAATCGTATGCGCACGCTTGCCTGTAGCCTCTACCTCTGCCACTACCTCTGGATCTGCATCTGCGCTGGCATAGGGGTGGGAATGCATAGGTGCCAGAATAGCGAGCGAAGCATCGACGCATATCTTCTGCGAATACAGATATCGCGGGTCGGACATGGCTTTGCTGAAAAAGGGGCGGTGGAGGCAGATGAGGAAGCGGCGGAGCGTGGCGTCTAGCAGTTTCACTGCAAAGGGCGAAGCCCGTGAGAGTTTGAACGAGGAGGTGGAACTGGGACCAGATGAGGCCGAGACCGAGGACAACGGCGATGCGGATGCGGAGGAGGGTCCTGATGAGAGGTACGTTTGGAAGAGCCGTGCATTCTCTCGACACTTTGCGCTCAACGCAGCGCTGAGCTGGAGCGTCCTATCGTACGACGGCGCGGACCGGATATTATTGAGCAGCTGTGTGATCTCGAGTCGAAGCGGTATGCTCTCATACAACGCCCTTGCGATCGAACACTGCGTGACCTGGTCCCTAGGTCTCTCCATCTCCCTTCTACCCCCCACATCCGCATCCGCATCCCCCTCGCCCATCTCCCCATCATCCACATTCGCCGGCGGCCTCGTATCGAAGTCCGCCGCCGATATCAGGGGCACCATACCCATATCCAGACTGGCCTGGACGCAGATTTCCAGCACCGCAGCCCACAATCTGCGGCGCATCTCCGCGTGGAACGGCGCGGCGGAGAACTTGGGGAAATGCGATGGGTCGCGGTGCAAGCCGAGATGCATGGCGCTGCGCAGGAGCGCGCCGGCAGATATCCAGATCAGATCGCCGTCCACGCTGCACGTCTGCCGGGCGAGGAGCAGCAGGATGTGCATCTGGATGCAGGTGAGGTTGAGCCGCGATTTCTGGTGCGGCGCGCTGAGGTAGTGTTCCGCGGCGTGGATCCAGGTACGGCACTGGGCGTGGAGGCGAGGCTGGGAGGGGCCCGTGTAGAATGGGATGCCGATGGCGAGGACGAGGAGGATTTTGAGGACGGTGGGAGGGGTTCTGGAGGCTGGGTAAGACCAGAAATGCGCGTATTCTTTCAGGAAGGTCGGGATATGGAGGGTTCGGGTGAAGGACTCGAGGGTGCGGAGATAGCATTGGACTAGCTGGTCGCAGACTTCTTTGGGGGGGATAGATGATTCGATGCCTGGGGGTAGGGCGGAGTCGTGGCAGCGGCTTGATTTGACGAGGCGTGCCATTCTCTTGCACTCGAGGACTGTTTTGTAGAGTTCGGTGGTCTTGTTGAGTGGGACTTTTTCTGTGGTGGCCATCTTGATAGGAAACTGTTGTCCAAGTGCTTTATACTATCGATGCACATCACTAAAGAACGTCCCTGGCTGGAATGGAGTTGACTTACAGGGTCAACGGAGTTCATCCAATGACTCTCCCCATAGAATCGAGACTTGGCCATGTGATCATGATCCGCCGAAGCAGTACGAGGAGGCAATGCCAGATCAGCAGTGGACGCTTCTCCCCTCGGAAGAAGCCTCTCCTCAAGCTCACGGACTCTCGTGCTGAGGGCATTGATGAGCGACAACGCATCCGAACCGACATTTGAAGGCGACGAGTAATCCGGTGAGCTTTGCAGGCGCGGACCAAGTATTCCAGGGGCAACATATCGATCGAGCATAGAGTCGAAATCGCTCACGCGGGTTGCAGGGTTGGAAGGGGTTCCATTAGATCTCGAGGTACCACGACTAGCAGGAGCCACGGCAGGTGATGCGGCTCGCCGCCTGGAATCAGGGATATATGTACATGCTGGAGAGTTCATGCGTGTACAGGGTCCACAAGGGTGATTTCGATCGCATTTGACTTTCCTTCTGCGACATTCGACGCAGGATAGCGCTGGTCGGCGTCGCTTCTTTAGAACGGTGTCCTCCCGTCGGACGGGCGATTCGAAATTGTTCATTATGATGGGTGGAACTGTAATGAGGCTCCTAAAGTTCGATCAGACCCGTCGAGTGCGAGTATGTTGTTCAGCGAAGCAGTGGGAGTGATGGGGAGCATGTGTTTCGGTGTTTTAGATATTTGCCGGTCGGTCTTTTGTTGAAAGACCGACGGCGGACGCGCTCATCAATCTCGAGCGCTTCATGACGACAGATGTGAAGCGATTCCGTCTAAGAGTTGTCACTAAGTGAATACGCGACCGTCCTTGAGAACGAGCACCAGTGGAGGAGCGAAACTCTGTCCTCGTGGTGTTGTCGAACCTCGAACGTTTCTTACGCAGAACTGAACGCTACTACTCTTCGGGCCTAGCCCCTTCAACCCCCTCGAGGCTTATTTGAACTCTAACATTCTCAGAATTGTTTTATACATGTTGTTCATAATGTGTCAGCTAGAACCGGTGTCTTGTTCCGTCTCCTGCTCTTTGAGATCCAATCTTTCGTCTATTCAGAGTGAATGCTTCTAGTGCAGGGTGCTCGTCTGGGTATACACCATAACCAAACAAGTCATATGACAAGCATATCCAGCTAAAAGAAATTAGTTCCGGTAGCTGTCCAAATATTGGATTTGATAGCACTGTTGCGAACGAGTGTACCTCCTCACTGAAAAGGATGCTCTTCTAAGCTCTTAAGTATGGAACTTCCGTTAAGAAGCGAGACTAATCTCGTTGTCGTTGATTGAAGGGAATGGAATGACCTGTTCGACTGGAAGAGTGATTCCGATGTTGGATTGGAGACAAAGTGAGACTCTAGGGCACTACATGGGTGCGTTCATGTACAAGCGAGGCAGTGTTTGTACCAGCACTTTGTCACGGAGTATGAACGTCGAATTGGACCTTATAGTATCGATACTATACACACCGTATCACTCAATCCACACCAGTGGCGAGCAAACCATCTATCAGCTTCTCTATCCCTAGCCCCTCAACTCCACAACACCATCCTCGCAAAACGTTAGATACCCCACCTAAGACGTCAGATTATAGATCTTCTGAATATCCTTCAACACCGCCTCATGATCAATCTTCAAATCCTTGAGCAGCCCATCCTTGAATCCAAACACCCACCCATGCACAACCGGGAACTCGTTCTCCGCAAACGACTGCTGCACCGCCGCCGTCTTGATCACGTTCCTACACTGCTCGACGACATTCAACTCCACAAGCCTGTCGTACTTTGCATCGCCCTCGATCGCATCCAGTTCCTTTTCGTGCAGCCTATACACGTCGCGGATGTTGCGTAGCCAGGGATTCAGCAGCCCGAGGTCTTGGGGTGTCATGGCGGCCTTGACACCGCCGCACCCGTAGTGCCCGCAGACGACTATGTGTTTGACTTTGAGGTGGCGCACGGCGTAGTTGACGACGGACATGACGTTGAGGTCGGTGTTGCAGACGAGGTTGGCGATGTTGCGGTGGATGAACATCTCGCCAGGACCGAGACCGGTAATGGCTTCGGCGGGAATGCGGGAGTCGGAGCAGCCTGTTAGGAATTAGCAGGGGGGTTCATGGCAGTCAATCTGATCCCTGCGTAGATTTGGTACCTGCGCTGGTGAAGTCGACAGGCCAGGTTGTGTGGTATTGTGAATAAAGCTTCGAGTATTGACGTACCAATCCAGAGGTAATCGGGCGACTGTCCTGCACTCAATTTCTCGAAAAACTCCGGATTCTTAGCCTTCTGCTCCTCTGCCCATTTGCGGTTGCTCTCGAAGATCTTGTCATGGCTTTGCTGGAGGTACCTTTTGATTTCCTTGGTCTCGGCCATCGTGGGACACGTTCTTCTTATCGATGCCGAAAATTGTCTCTGCTGATGCTGCGCGGGGTATATGAATACGGACGATTGGCCCTGCGAGTGCGCTTGGTGCGGTTGAGTGAACGATGAGGGAGGCAGTAGGTGCGAAGCTCTAGCGGGACGCGGGGAGCCATTATAAGCAATCCTCACGTGGGGCAGTGGCAGGCGCAACCGCGGCGGCATCTCCCCCTCCTTCACAGTATCGTTCACTGGGCAAAGTTCCAGTTTCTCCGGCAGCGGGCAGGATGTTGAGGTTGAGCAGCAGATAGCAGTTTTCTGATTGGCTCTGACGTCAAAAGGCGCGGGACCCTGCGAAAAGAAAATAGAAGCTATCCCCTGTGGAGATCTAGTATGCCAAGAGATCCGGGAGATCAATTGATGCCGCATCCCCGCCGTGTTGGGATGGATGCAGTTTGTGTTTCTGGGCTGTTTGACCTGGAGCTAGGCACTGTCAGAACCATGCCTTTTGATGAGGCGCAGAAAGACATTGTTCTTGGCCATATGAGGCACCTGCTCGAGAACCGCGATTGGCCCAAGACCATCTGCCCCTCGGAGGTCGCACGGGCTCTATCAAACAATGAGCTAACACAATTGGAAGCTGAAAGCTGGCGAGATGTCATGGACGACGTACGACGTTTGGCATTTGACTTACGCGAAGATGGGGAAGTAGAAGTGTTGCAGAAAGGGGTGACGCTGGACCAGACAGTAACGGCGGACAACGTCCATGGACCGATCCGTATCAGAGCACGACAACGTTGATGAGATAGCCAAGATTCCAAGTGGGTCGAAAGCGTAATGTGAGTGTCTTGTTGTTTCTATGTAGTAATAGGTATATATGTGAAACTCGTACTAACAGTATGTGTAGTGGCCAAGTGCTCAGGCCTGTTCGGCAACGGCCCTCAGGTGGTCTGCAGCTTGAAGACTGCCAATGTCGAGTCTCTTCATACTCGGCGAGTCGATGGTTGGTGAGGAGACGTAAACATGAAAAACCCTCATGGATGCGGAGGGCCGCTTTCATCCAGCCCTTGCCAACTTGAGTCCCAGCCACTAGCTGGGTCAGTGGCATTTCCAGCGGCCCCGCTCTGCGCCAGCTTCCTGATGTCGCTCCAGTATTCCAGCTTCTTGCATTCTGCGTCGGCTGCTTCTAGGGCTTTTAGGAGATTGTTGATCCTGCACTCTTCGACGTCGTTCTCTGGTTCGCCTTTTTCTTTGTGTTCTTCCCGATGCTCCTTTGCGCTCTCGATTGTGTTCATCAAGCTCGAGAGCAGCTGGCGGCGCGAGTTCTGGAACACGAGCAGAGACATGATCGCTGGTATCTAGTTGTTGTTAGTACAATGTGCGGGTATGGGGATGAAGTCGCCGTACCTGCTGAGCGAGATAGTGCAGCTCCTCGCCGCCCTCGTCGATGAACCTCTTGATAGCTACAATCTTCTCCCGATCAATGGCTGACTTCTTCAATATGCGCATCAATGTTGGAATGTCCTTAATCTCCTCGTCAATCGACTGCTCCTGACTATCTTGCATACTAAGCGTTCCCAGCGTGGGTGTTCTCATAAGCGTTGTGCCGATACTGAATGCGTCCCCAAATAGCCTCTCCCTGTTGTCCTTTGTTTTTGGTGGAATCTTCTGCTTGACTCGTCTCCGCAGCCAGCGTCTCCGTCTCACGAAGCTGTGGAACCAGGGATGGTTGCCATGCCAGGCAGCACCACGAAACCACAAGCTGTACTGCCAACCTTCCTCGTCAACGTCCGGGCTCATGTCCACATACCAGCTCTTCCATTCCCATACCCAGCTGGGGTCGGGCACTTGTGCGTTTGTGATGTTGACCGCGGAGGGCTTGAACTTGGCGTCAACCCAGGGTGCTTGGTCGACTTTGAGGTTCCAGAGGGCTCTCGAAGAGAAGAGGGGAATGCCGAAAACGAACCATCCGCGCTGATTCTCGTACAAGATGTCTATGTGCGAATCTGGAGTGGATGGAGGCTGTTGGGCCTGTGGTTCTGGCGTGTTCTCTCCGTTGGTATGGTCGATGAGGCTGATCCGCTGGTCGGTCATGGTTGCGTTGAGGCTTCACGCCGGTTGCTATCGTGGAAACATGAGGCTGGAAGAGTGTTGCGTCAGGCAGGAGACACGGGTGGTTTATTAGGGGCGGTGGCTGCGTACGGGGAAGTTGCGCTACGCCAACGGCGCTACCAATGCGCAAGCGGACTCAAGCAACGAACCTGTCGCCAATATCGCGTACAGAGAGAAGGCAAGAGGCTCGGGTGAGCTCTGCCTTACTGTGCGTGATGGACTCTGAGCTAGAAGCAGCAGGTGGTCGATCTGGCCCGCAGCGATTCACGACTAGCAGAGCCCGTGCGCAAGCTTGTGATTTTAGGCGACGTCATTGGGGCGCTGGGGTTCCTTGAAAGACTTCAGCCCACGTACCGAGCTCCTCATTTAGCCGCATCCTCACCCTCTCCTCACAAAGCGCATCTCCTTCTCCCTCACCATCGAACAATCCCATCTCCACAATGTCGCGAAGACTTTTGACGACCGTTGGTGTTGGCGCTGCTGGCATTGGCGGCTACTACCTGTACAGCGCCGGAGGAAACCCAAAGCTTGCCGAGAAGCAGCTCGAGCGTACGTGTTGTTTACTCCTGCGGTATCGAGTGTTTCTACCATGGCGACAAGACGGTTCTTCGGGCGTGGTGTTACTGCCCTGGAGCTGCTTCAATACATGTCGCTTTCGTGATTTGTTGTCGGACAGGCCATGACCTGATCGCCTACGCTGAACGCATCCCCTCTGTCGAGAATACAAGATTGCTCGACATGCCGGTGTATAATATCCTGCTATCCAAGTACTGACTGTAGTAGATGACGCCGCGACCGCAGCGCGCAAGGTGAAAGGCGATTTCCCTGGCCAGGACAAGGAGGCTAAGAAGGCGGGCGAGGAAGGCCTTGAGGCGATAAAAGCAAAGGCGGACCAGTTGGTATGTTTGATTCATCCACTGATCGCGTTGTTGGCACAGGCTGTTTTCGACTCTTCACTAACTGGATCACAGGGCCAGGAGTTCAAGCACCAAGGCGATGTGGCGGATAAGCGGTTGAGCCAGGCGACCAGCGACGCCCAAAAGAGACTGGCAGAGACCAGGCAGGAGGTCGGACAGAAGGTGGACAAGGCCGCCGACCAATTCGACAAGAAGGTTCACGAGGGCGTAAGCCAGTCCAAGAGCTGGTTGGGCAGCTGGTTTGGCGGCAAATAGGTTCAATATCCAAGATTGGCACCGTCAAGAGTTTGGTAGTTTCGACGGAAAAACCGTGTCCAAGCCGATTTTCGTTGTCTCTTAATTGCATCCGATTCCGTCGGCATCGAGCAGTGTCTTTCTCCTCTCAATGTGACATTTTTCCCGAGTCGCTGTGCCATTCGTCCCATCTTCTGAAATGATTTCTCCCACAACTCATATCGCCTTCGTCTTCTCGCAATGGAAAGTCATGACCAGAGATCCAAGCATCCTGGGCAATCGTCAGCTGGTTGTGCCTCGGAAAAGGCGCGCCACGAGGCAGATGCAGCCGTTGATAGGCCGACGCGCTTTGACGCGCCAAGTCCCCTAGCGCGTCGTGCCCGCGCTTCTGTTTTCCAGCCCCTCGACCTCATAACATGACCGCATTCGCTTCTTCATAACTTTATCCCAATCCCATTCTTCTCTCTCCGTGGTCGATTGTCCCAAATCCTTATTTTACCATACTATCCATTACAATGGCTGTAACCTCACTACCCACCGAGCTACTCATTCTTCTCGCGCTCCACTCCTCCTTTCTCACTGCGCTATCCCTCCACTATGCGCACAATGGCACTGCAGTCCCGGTCGATCTACGCGAACTGACAGCCTCCGTCGCGAACGTCTGGCAGAAGCGGAAAGTCACATTCGACGACATCCGACTCTGCGTTGGTGTCCTCAATGCCGGTCCCCATAGCAACAACAACCCTTTCTACCTCTCCGACTACAGCAACGGCAAAATCTGTCTCGAGATACGGGATGAGCACAAGCTATCTGGGGCACTGGGATCAATGAATGAGGAGGCCCTGCAAGCAATGTTTATGGAGAGCTTGGATTACTTGTGGAAGGCTTGGAACACAGCGCATGGCGGGAAAAAGATGATCGCAGCACGCCCCATGGCAACGCCCAAGCGCCGAGGACGACCGAAAAAGGTCGACGTCACCCAGACGAGCATCCAGCCGTTCATTGATGATGCCTCGATTGCGAAGTTCATCTCCCAACTCCCACACGCCGAGATCACGCTATGCTCCTCCGCTGCCGCAGTAGCACCTCTCAAGGAGAAAGGGCGCAAGCGACTGAGGGAGTTTAAAGATAGTGTTCAACAAGGCCGATCCCAGAAGAAGATCCGGGAATCCACAGGCAAAGAGAACGAGCCCGTTCTAGCAGCGCCACCAGCCCAAGCAAAGATTACCGAATTCGCTTCAGTCCGGAAATCGAACCTCTTGGACCGCATCCTAGCAAAGCAAGCTGTGGCAGCTGCCGGTCCCGCTCCGCTTGCTCCTGCGGAACTTCAGCGGAAAGCAGCCCTTCAGCGATCCGAGGAGGTCCTCGGTGTACTGTCATTGTTGGCTTCGAGCAAAGGCCCCGGACCCCGTGTCTCTTTCTCCACAATCGCCTTATTACAGTCGCTACAAAGCTCGATAAGGATGCCGTTATCGAAAGAGGAGGTTATGAAGTGCGTGGAAGTGCTTGCCAGCGAAGTCTGCCCCGGATACGTTTCAATGGTTCGGATGGGTGCCATCTCTAGTGTTGTCATTAATCAGACCATGCGACCTATGGATGTGAAGAGCAGGCTTGTCGCACTAGGAGCATGAGAGGTGTTCAGAATGTTCTGTTCTCAGTCAGAGTGTCGTTTCTATTGCTTTTCGGTCTAGCGTACTGTTTCGAATATGCATTTTTGTATTCCACCATGCTTCCTTCGTACTCTTGCACATGGTCTCGAGTGGTCATGTCATATTTCGTACGATTGTACTTCTCCAGCAGGGCCCTCAAACGAGGACCGAAGTGCAGGCACTAGCAGCTAGCTGTTTGGTAGTACAACGCTTCCACCAAAGTTACCCTCTTCGTACATCCTCCTATTCTCCCCTAGTTTCGCGCACCAGAACTCTGGGATTCTAATCTACTCGGTCGTACATTCCTTCGTACATCTCATGTCGTGCGACTCTGCGTACATCGAAGTACATGTACTGAGCTTCCCTACTTACGGCTAATCCCCCTTGACAAACAGCATCACGCCCAACACTTCATACGTCACGTCTCGTCATTTCCGCTCTGCGCTCTACGCTTTGCGTTTATTAACCCACACTCTACACTGTATTGTACACCATACGTTCGACATTCTACCCTCTACCCTCTTCACTGTTGATGAGTACGTTGTACACTGTATAGTGCACTCTCCACTGTTCACTTCCCCCACATACCTGACCGACCATGTCGAATCCCACAATCGTCTGCGTCCCCGGCGCATGGCTGCCCCCAAATATCTACTCCGAATCGCTCCAGATACTCGAGTCGCACGGCTACCCTACCATCTCGCTGGCCCTACCCTCCGTGGGCGCAGACCCCGGGCTGCCGAATTTCGACGAAGATGTTAAGGTACGTAATCACATGTGACGTTGACTAGACTCTAAGAGCAGGATGAAATGCTGCATAGTCAGATAAGATATCGGGTGCCCTGTATCTGTATACAATCCGACAGTCTTGGGACTGTCTACATGTCTTCTCGTTACCTATGCATCTCCCTATCCCTTCCATTTCATTCTCTCTGCTCATCCCCAACCGGACCCAACTCCCTCGGTCCCCCCCTCCCAAAACAACACCTACCCTAACGATTGAACAGCAAATCCGCACCCAGCTAACCAAGCTCATCGTCGAGGAATCCAAGGACGTCGTTCTCGTCATGCACTCGTACAGCGGCGTGCCCGGTACCGAAGCACCCGTTGGTCTCGGCAAGCAGGAGCGCGAGGAGAAAGGTGAGAAGGGGGGTGTGGTCAGGTTGGTGTATGTTGCTGCGCTGGCGATGAGGGAGGGGCCTGGGGTTTGGGGTGGGGAGGAGAAGGGGGAGGGGGAAGAGAATGGGGAGGGGGAAGAGAATGGGGAGGGGGAAGAGAATGGGGAGGGGGAGGAGGTAGAAGAGGAGGTAAATGGAAAGGAGAAGAAGGGGGGAAATGGAAAGGAGAAGAAGAAGAAAGAGGTTCCAGCTTGGATGGAAGTACATGAAGAAGTAATTGTTGCTCTATCTTTTGGTTGATCGTGTTTTTGACTGCTTTTCATAATCTTTCACCTTTCCCGATTTTCCTCCTATTCTCTCCTGCCTTATGTCCCTTCCAAAGTTTCTCCACCTCCTCTCTAAATACGAGCGCATCCCGGAACTTCCCCCTTGCACGCCTCTTCCCTCCTTCTTCCCCAACATCATATCCAGGCATTCCATAAGCCACTTACAGAACTCAAAGCTAACACACAACTCCAACCACAGTCCGGCACCGTAACCGTCAACCCCAGCAACGCAAAACGCCTCTTCTTCAACGACCTCTCCGACACCGAAGCCGCGCCGTGGCTCCAGACCCTCAGGCCACAGAGTCTGGGCGTGTATGCTAGTCGGCAGACGTATGCTGGTAAGCCCACTTCTCTCCTTTCACTCTATCTCCTCCCTCTCCTTTCCCAATCCGGCTCTCCCTCTCCTCCCACGCACTAACTCCTTTTCCTATCCAGCATGGCGTCACATCCCCTCAACCTTCATCCACGGAACGCGCGACTGCACGCACTTCTCTCAATCCGTCGTGCAAGCTATGATCCAGGGGGCGCGGGAAGTTGCGCCCAGTGCGTTTGATGTGGTGGAAAGGGTTGATGCGGGGCATTGCTTGATGGTTAGTCGGCCGGCGTGGTTTGCTGGCGCGTTAAGAAGGGCTGCTGGGGAGGTTGTGGGGGATGGAGAGGGAGAGGGTGAGGTAGAAGATTAAGAGAACAAAATAAAAGGGAGATGAGGGGGAGGGGGAGGTAGAAGATTAAGAGAGAAAGATAAAGGGAGAGGAGGGGGGTGTAGGTTGCAAGGGGGAATGGCAAAGAAGGAAGGCCAAAGTTTAGATAGTACGGTCAAGTATGGTTAGCAGGGAAGATAGGCTAGTAGAATACTTTTGTGGGGTTTGTCAATATGGATATACATATTTAAGGAATGGAGAAACGAGTGATACTGTAAAAGTATCAGTGACTGAGTATAAGTCTGAGTTACAACAATCAAGAATATCATGATTGCTTGCTTCTGTTGAGTATTACATTATTGGTAAGATGGTTTTGAGACGGGTACATGTATTTGCTTCTATTATTTCGTGGTGTCGTTCAACGATGACAGAGCTACTACAGTACAATCTGCACCAGTGCGAAACGGAAATGGTGCTCAGATTTGTGTCTTAGTACTGTATAGTCAGACTTCCCAAACCTGGACTTGACAACACTCTAATAGCAAAGATCTCACTGCGCTTTCCTATTTCTGCAATGCTGTCATCAAACAGAGCAAAGTTCGAAGCAAGATACCAGAATCATTCCAGGCGATTAGGTTGCTGGGTAGCGGAAATTGTAGTACAGAGTAAATCTTTCTAGAATATCATAGCACGTACACATGTAGATGTACGTCGCGAAATCGCTAGGCTTGTCTGATGTTACAGACAGCTTCCATCTGTTTGAATACAACAATAAAGACTAACGGTAAATACCTAAATGCTTTGAACTTGTTGTTTAGCAGGTAGCTAGGATCATGTCAAATCGCAGCATGCAATTTGACTCATTTTAAAGACGACGGATTGAGCTTGTTTGAGTAAGCGATGGAATTGGTAGATCATTCGTTGGTCATCGTAGGACAGACTCGGGTGGTGGAGCGAGTAACGGATATGGTGATAGATAAGAGAAGATGAGTCGCGAGTCCAGGTCTGGGATCAGTTTAAAGTCTAGAGTGTGCGAGCAAGCGCGTAGTATGAGCCAGAACTTTAATAAAAAGTAAGTAAGTAGCGAGCAGGAACCATGTACCCCTAAGAATCGACTGTTCTACAGTTCAAAGAGGTAGATGTTACATTCCCATATCGCTTTCACCCTAAGCCAGATGGGTTTCAATGCGTTGTATAATGTTTCAAGTTAAAAGTATTATTCATCGGTGTACGATGTTTTTCAATATCCATCCTGGTTGATAGATAAACTATCGATATTTGCTACACGCCGACAGTACAGATGTAGATACCTTTATATCCTTCCTCTCGGTCATACTATACAACGGTAGTATACAGCTGCACAACAGGTGTGGACTAGCCGTTTAATTTCTCTCTCTCTCTCTCTCTTTCGCAACAAATCAATATCTTGTCCACAAGTAGACGGTGATTGTTCTCGTGTGTAGTCTCATAGCAGTCAGACGTGTTGATAGGGCTCACCTCGAAAGCACAGAGGCACACGAGAATGCTGAAGAAGATATTGAAAAGATAGAAGAACTGGAAGAGAAAAACATTGATATACACTCTGTTACTACAAGACGCATTAAAGAAGCTTGGGCAATATCCGTCCTAGTAAAGATGACATCTGAAGGGCGGACTTCCGTACCCTACGATCGATCTCGATCTCATCAACATCAACGTTAGTAAAGTGCCGTCTCGTCTCGCAGCTACAGAGAAACCAGATAGTAAGCTTACCTCATGCCCTTAAAGGGCTAGTCATTCATAGTAGAGTGGGGAAGTGTAGGTAAGTACTTGGAGTCAATTACCAGCCAAATGCACCAGCAATCGCTCTTGCGGTCGAGTGTGCAATTCATACTCGTCCGACGGCTACGGATTTGGAGTGCAAGAAAGCCTGAGTTGCCGTTTGAAGAGAGTGGACCCAAACTGAACACGTAGAAATTGCATCGATCATCACTAAAGGCTCCTTTGCGTCTTCAGATCCTCGAGCAGACGACATCTGCCACAAAGTTCAGGGGAAGCGGTCTGCGCTTCACAGCGTGTGTAGAACCAACTAGGCGGCGAATGACAGTCACCTTACAAACCGTTCGTGGTCTTAATTGAACGAGACATGCGTGGGGGTCTTGTCTGACCAAGTCTTACACTTCTGCCACGGTGACTCGCCGCTGCTGCCTGGACTGAGGAGCGGTCTGGAAAAGGCCAATATATCAGCGACGCCGTTCTGGCTGAGAACGCAATATGTTCCCTTGGAAAGGTTCGCGGACATGGTTTCAGCTGGTCGATGCGAAACCTCGGGATGCGTCTAAATTGATGTCATGTTGCAGAACAATGAACAGGCCATCTGCATGACAGGCGAGATCTCATCTGTGGAACCTGGTATTGTGAGTTTTGAGAAACTGCTTCCACATGCTTATTGAGGGTGAGTGATATCTGGCTATGATGTAGGGCTGGCTACCGCGGAAGCAGCGGGATCAGACTGAGAACGGGCCCGTTCCTGGTGGCGATCTTAGCGGCATCTGCGGGAACACGATGAGGGGATGGCGCCCTGCCAAGAACCCTGGAGTCTGCAAGTGTGATCGACAAGTAGCGAGAGAGGTCGGACTTCTGATGGCGAAATAAATGTAAAACGCAAGCAAGCGGGCAGGAATCAATGCGATGGGAGGGCAAACTGGCCAGCAAAGGCAATGGTAGCCCGCAGCATCAGCGGTGCGACCATGACCGACGTGGTGAGAAGCGCTGGCACCAGCCATGGGCCGCGGCGTGATCATCTCGCCGCCGTACTCGCGTAGCCCTAGCCTCAACGGTAATCATTGCAGCTTCGAGGCCAGTACACAGGCTCGAGGTTCGTAGGAAGCGGAGCAACAGAGCATTTCAATCCTTCGAGCAGCAGGAAACAGCACCAAACCGCCTTCGGAGGGCCAGCTGGGGTTTGGCTATCGTCGGAGTTGGACTCTGCTCAGACGGCGGATGACCAAACCGTCGTCTATTTTTACCTGAGCAGAAAGGCAGACACAGGAGGCAGGCGGGACGGAAGTGAAGCAGCCGCAAAAAGCGATGCCTCGCTGGCTTCAAATGCCTTGCATTGAGGAAGGCGGCCGGTCGGGCAGAGGAGATGCCAGAACGGTTCCTGACTCCATCACCAGACTCGCAGAGGCGGCGAAAGCGGCTAGCCGCACTATGAGGGTGCTGCACTCCCGGGCTCGATGGCGCGATGGGCGCTGGGGCAGGATCGCCAGGTCGCCAGAAGGGCATGCGACGACTGTTTAGAGGCGGAGAGCGGCGGTGCTTTTTGGGTCAGCCATTATTGCCAGGCGACGAATCGGGCGCGGCGCTGGAACGACTGCGCCAGAGATGAAACCATCAAGCGCTGAGATTGAAGACGCGCCGCTGGCACACTTGCGAGACGGGGACAGAGGGACTTTGGGGCTTTTCCTGTGAGTGCAAACAGACGGGGGCAGCAGCAGGTGAATGGGAAAATGGGTCGCGCTGGCAGAACAAGCGGCGGAACAGAGCGGTGCCAGGACTCGCAGGTGAGGCAAAAAGCAGGACGTACGTGTTGGACAGGCCAGTCAGATGCCAAATGGATGCCACCTGGGGCAGCCCCAGAGATGGATTCTGAGATGGAAGGCACAAAGAGGCATCGCTGCTGCTGTAACTGGGAAGACTATACCCAGGTAGCTTCTGCTCTGCTGCTTTCGACGACCGGCGATATTGCTGCTCGTCGTCGAGGCCTTCATCTTTCTGCGGCGGACGCCCGTTGTCGTGGGCTCTGCTGGTAGTGGGTACGGGCGTGGTGGGACCCCTGCCGTGTGCAGATCCGCTAATCGAGCTGCCCTCATATGCATTGCCTGCCGCCCAAGACCACAGGTCCACAGGCCACATCCATCCACCGCTCCTCCACCGCAGTGCACGCTTCCCTCTGCTCCAGCGCTCCCTTCTCTTTGACGACGGGAAGCCGTGGGAGACTGAAGCTGTCCGTCTCGTCCGTCGCCGCACCCGATTCGAGCACCCAGAGTGCTGCGACGACACCACGCCCCGGCGCTTTATCCACAGCGCCCGGCCCTCCGCCTCAGGCACATTTCCCACGCACCCACCCTTCGAGAGCAGCCTGAGCCTCGCGCTCTCCCTCGCG
Source organism: Lophiostoma macrostomum CBS 122681 (assembly GCA_010405375.1). NCBI lineage: Eukaryota > Fungi > Ascomycota > Dothideomycetes > Pleosporales > Lophiostomataceae > Lophiostoma > Lophiostoma macrostomum. The sequence goes on along the minus strand of MU004329.1, from coordinate 203,917 downwards.
CTCTCCCCTCGCTGCGTGTCCGAATGCCCAGTGTGTCGTGAAGCTTTTCCTCGCGGGGGCTGTCCGGCCTGCCATCCTGTGAAGTTTGTCGGCGACATTGCTCTGCAGACCCTGGTTCACGGACCACGACTCCACCCGCGGCCACGACAGACAATTACCTCTGTCGCTCTGTCGCGCAGCGGTCGCTCTTCACCTGTCTCAGGCGTCCGCCCTCGGTGCCGCTGCATGAGGTGAAGAGCCCCCCATCGATCCTGCCGTCACCGGCCCTCCCGACTACCGCTCGCTTTTTGAGCAGCCTCGCGGCGGCGTAGGCGAGCGTTCGACCCCCACGATGAACAACCCAAGCTTCCAGCAGAACTTGCAGATGATGGGCCACCAGCGCGCGCAGGCCAACATGGTCGCGCATTACCGCACGCAGGCGGGGAAAGGCCCGCAGGGCTGGCAGCAGGGGTGCCAGATCGAAGAGCGCGTGAACATGGCCCTGCAGTTCTTCACGTCCTGGCGTTTGCTCAAGCCCGAGGCAAACGAGCACGAGGCCATGCGACAGGCCATCACCATCGAGAGTGGTGCGTTCAACAGCGCCTCCACCAAGGATCAGTACCAGGGCATGCTCAAGCAGCAGCTCATGAAGATGCAGTCCATCCGCCAGCAGCAAGCTCAGAACATGCAGAACAATCTCAGCAACGCTATCAACCCGGCGCAGATGGGCATGATGGGCCAGCTTGGCGTGACAGGTCCTGGCCCTGGTCAGCGACCAGGTCAACCACAGAACTTTCCAGCGGGATTCCCCAACCCGCAGCTGCAACGCCCCATGCAGGCCTCGCCAATTCCGATGACTCAGAGCGGCTCATCCATGGGAATGAACGGCGGCAACGCCATGACTTTCCAACAAGGTCAAAATACCCCTCAGGCGAACCTGCCACAGCAGCCCCCACCATCGCACCAGTCCCAACAGCAGGAGCAACAACAACAGCAGCAGCAGCAGCAGCAGCAGCAGCAGCAACGACAAATCGATAACAATACCATCAACCAGATCACCAAGAAACTGTTCCACCAGGCCAAGCCAGAAGTCCTTGCGAAGTTCAAGCACGAGTCCGAGCAGTATCCCCAAGAACGCCGCCAGCAGCTGCAGGCTCAAGGCATCGATCCTTTGATGTTCCGATTCCGACAACAAGCAGAATTCATGTTGCGGAGTGGCAAGCTCAATCTGGCTTCTCTCCAAGGAGGCCAGGCGAATGCTGCCAATGGAGGGGCAATGGGGCAGTCCGGTCAGCCCAACCAAATGGGCAACCAGCAGATGAACATGAACAGAGGCCAGCCAAATCAGGAATTTGATTTCAATGCCCTCGCGAATCAACAACTCGAAGGCCTTAGATTGCAGGACCAAGGACAGCAGGTCGTCCCCGCGAGTAACAACCCGAATGCCAACCAGATGGTCGCCTTCCCCGGGCAGAATGGACAACCTAATCAAGCACAGAACATGGCACAGCGCCAAGCTGCACAAGTGGCAGCTTTCAACAACGTCAACATGAGACAAGGTCAGAATCCAGTCATTCAAGTGCAGGCCCAAGCGCAGGCGCACGCCCGAGCTCAGCAGCAAATGCAGCAGCAGGCTCAAGCGCAGAGGAACAGCCAGATGTTACAAGGTCAGATCGGTGGTCTCAATCTTCCACCAGGTGCAGCGCGGAGTCCTGCCATGCCTATGCTGACACAGTCGATGGTACCACCAGGCCAACCTGGTCCTACCACTCCTCAGCAGCGCCCTCAAGCCCACGTTCCTCAAATGACACCGCAGGGCGTCCAAGCTCAGCCCGACCCTCAAGTCGCGATACAGCTCATGCGCGAGGCCCAACAGCGAGCTGCGGCGGCGGCACAGGGTCAACCGCTCACCGAGACGGTGCGGATGAGTCTGATACCCCAGGATATGCCGCATCAGATCAAGCAACAGATGCTCAAGGTGCCGGAGCCCCAGTTCAGAGCTATGCTCGCGAACTACATGAACAATTTGCGCCGTAACAATGCAATGAATAATGGCGGATTTCCGGGCGGGCAACCAACTCCGGGCCAGCCTAACATGATGATGAATCCGGGCCTCCAGATGGGCATGGTCAACCCAATGATGAACAACGCTAACATGGGAAACCCTGGGATGCCCCTCGGCCAGCCGCTGCCAAACGGAATGAACGGGCAACAACTAGCTATGGCTGGGAGAGCCGGCATGCCTCAACACCAACGACTTGCGAGCGCACAGAGCCTACTCCAGCAGAACCCCGGGATAATTACTGCAACGGACAATAATCCGTTTCCCCCCAATGTTCTCAATGCTCAGATCAAGCAGAACGTCCCTCAGCACATCACGACGTGGTCAGACCTGAAGCAATGGGCGAGCCAAAACCCCAACTCCATGCCCAACATCGATGCACACAAGCTGCTGTTGCTTCAAGTGCTCCACTTCCAGGATCAACTCATGCGCAAACAGGGAGGAATGCCTGGTGCTCAGATGCCCCAACCACAGAATGGGCAAGGCCCTATAGCTCCGCAGGCTCAGATGACTGCAGGTCAACCTTCGGTGCGAACACCACAGCCGCAGCCAACCATGCCGAACCTGCCACCAGTAACTGTCACTGCACAGGAGCTCCAAATGCTGCGTACTAAGTTGCCGCCGCAGAGCCAGAACGCCAGCGACGAAAATCTACGGCAATATCTTTTGCATCAGAAGATGGCGCAAAGAAAGACGCAACACCTTCACTTTCTACAGCAACAGCAGCAGCAAAGACAGCAACAACAGCAACATCAACAGCCCCAGCAAGCACAGCAGCAAATCCAACAACAGATGCAAGCGGCCATGGCCCAAGCCCGCCAAGCAGCAGCAGCCTCAGCCCAGCCCACCCAAGCACCACAGCCACAAGTGTCGCGGCCGCCTGCTGCTCAACCCCAACCAACCCAAACAGGGCCTCAGAAACCAGCGGCGAAACCACAACAGCCAACCAAGCCTGCTCAGCAAAACAACCAAGCCAATGCGAAGCAAGGTGTCAAGCGGCCGAATGAGGACAGTGTCGAGGTGGCCAGCGAAGCCCCATCGACGAATGTGGCACCCCAGGCACCGGCCATGGTTCCCTCCAAATCTCAACAAGGGGCTCCGAACTTGACTCAGGAGCAAATGTCCAAGCTTACGCCAACCCAACAAGCTCAGATGCGTGCTCATCTGCTCAAAGCCCAAGATGCTTCTGCGGCGAAGCCTCAGCAGCGCCCTCCACCGAATCTCCAAGAGGTGATGACCAAAATGAAAGACCCCGTGTACACGACCAAATTCCGCACATTGGTCCAGGAAGAGGAAGCAAAGATGCCTCCAGCGCAACCCGTGCAAGTCTCCGCAGAGGCTCGTGCACACCTCCAGCAGTTGATCCACGACAAGTTTGAGCACCTGAGGAGGATAGAGTACGCGATCCGCGCCTTCATCGTTGTGTACGAAGGGGGCCAGACTGAGCAGCTGGCCCGTGACACGATCCGCTATCGCTGCGCGCTTTTGCGGAACATCGATTCTCAAACCGGAAATCTCAAGGACGGTCTGACCATGGAAGAGAACGAATTCAAGGCTCACATACGACACATCCTTCAATTCGTCACAAAGGTGGTGCACAGAATTGGATATCCGGGAGCCCCGAACAATGCCGCTCAGCAAGCACAACCACAGCAGCAGCAGCAGCAGCAGCAGCAGCAACAACAACAGGGTTCGGCGCAGCCTCCACCGCCAGCTCAGCTGAATGCCGCTAATCTCAAGATACTCGAACAGCAACCGCGACAGTCGAAGCCACCGTCAGCACCGACTACAGACCGGCCCCCCTTTCAACTTGGCGCACAGTCGCCTCGTGGCGCGCCGACTTACTTTGAAGGAGCTCCCAAAGTCGAGAATCTCAGACTGCCCAACAAGAAAAAACAGAGGCTCGATTCTCAAACATCGACGCCTGGTGCCAAAGCCTCCCCTCAGAATCCACCTGCTAAAGGCAGTTCACCAGAAATCAAGCGACAGGCCGCGCCAGAAAAGCCTACCTTCAAGTGCAACAGTGCAGACTGCGATTATCATATCCGAGGATTTGACAGTCCAGCTGAATTGGAAGCGCACGTCAAGGAGGCCCACGCTAAAATTGATGATCCATTGCAATATGCCATCGAGTCAATGGCCAATGTCCTGGATGTTGATGCGAAGACTGGTCAGCTCAGGGAAGGTTCCATGGCTGCGAACCGCCTTGGGAGACCGTCGACAGCAGCAACACGAGCACCACAGCCCCCCATCAAAGCGGGACAAACTCCTAGCATGTCACAGAGCGTCACCACTCCCGCCGGACAGCAGACCGCAGCTACCCCAATGTCTCGTGTTCCCACACAGCCGGGTGTCAAAAGCTCTCCGTCTACGAATCTGCTCAAGACACCGCAGACGGGCGCGAAGGTCGCTACTCCCAGCACCGGTGCACCGGCCAAAACTACCCCATCGAGTGTGAGCAAGCATACTGCTAGCCAGGCCGAGCCAGCTGTAGTGACCGAAGCATCCAAAGAACCAGAAAGCCAAGCGTTCGCTCCTCTGTCTTTGTTCGACTACTCCTACGACCACGTCTATGGCGCTCTTGACAACAACGGTCCATTTACTTTGTTGGACCTCAAGGACGAAGACACGGCTTGGGTGCTCCGCGACCCATCGCCATCGAACACGCCAGATTCTTCTACGAAAGACACGCCGTCCACGCGCCAATCCGACATCTCCGAGAACGACAATCTGCATATTGGCCTCGATATCAAAGACGTGGATATGCCGATGCCGGACGCTTGGATCTCTGCCGTGAACGGAGACGGTCTTCCTCTCGACGCTCAATTATCCGAGGACATTCAGACACTTGGAGTCACACTGCCGCCCATGGATGAGAACGACATGATCCTCTTCTATGGCGACAACTACCTGAATGACTTGGATGCCATGGACACCCAAATGATGGCGAAACTGGGGTCCCTTGATCCTTCGATGCTGGGCACGGTCTGATGAACGTGCTATGGCTGAAATACGCGATTTGCGATACTACGACATATTCCTTCGAGATTACTGCATCTGTCGAACTTCACGTGCATATGCGGCGCAGATTTGGGTCCCACATACTACGTGTACTACGACCATCTTGTTACGACATACCAGAGCGAGATGCTAGGCTTTGGGGCATGTACGACTACGGTTCTTCGGAATGACTGTGCCTTTTTCTGGGCCGATTTTTCCTTTCGACATATTTTCTTATATTGACATTCCTTTTCTGGAGTCCGATGCTTGGCCTCGGGACTTGCACGCATGTGACACAACTTTGGAGCTACGATGAAAACATCTATCTGTTGAGTGGACAGATGGTTGAATGGATGATTGGAGAATTGGAGAAACTAGGCGTATGTTGGAAGCGATATGGGTTTTTGATTTGTGTTTGGGATTTGGATTGGAGAAATCGAGAACTGGATTTGCAATGGATCGGATAATTATATACCCCCCCCTTCGCTATTGTTTGGGCGTGTGTGTGCGTCTTTCTGGGATGGAGGATGGAGGGAGGAGGGTATGATGAGTGATGAACGATGATGGAGATTAGAGATGCCGGGTGAAAAAGAAATTCTGTGTTTATTTTGATGGCGCGATAGATATGGCTTTGGCTGTGGCTGTAGCTATTGTTATGGCTGAGTAATTGCAATCTATGGATCAATGTCTTGCCTTGCCTTACCCTACGCTTGAAGCGATGTTTGTGTGATGGTTTGGGGTTATGACATGCTGCGTTGTGTATGTTGTACTATGCTCTGAGCCCGAAACCGTATACTCTGTACAACGGTAGATAGTTCGGTCGAGCCTGGTATCGACTTATATCGACCAACAGCCCTATTTCAAGGGGTCGAGATTAAGGTCACGTTATGATGGGGGGGCTTTAAGGGGTTCTGGTGGTTGGTTGGAAAGTTGGTTCAGTTGGTTTTGGAAGTGAGAAAACAATTTTGGGGTTTTTTAAAAGAGGACTTTTAGTTCTAGTTTTTTTAAGGGTGGAAGCACTTTGGATTTAGGGGTTTTTAGAAGGGTGCATTTAGTGCCTTTGTAAACGCTTCTAGAGACCAGAAGTTGAAAAAGTACTTTCAGTCTTTTCTTAAAAAAGTACGTTTGAGTTTTAGATGGGAAATGAAACCTGATGAAGCATGCTGGCCGACTGAGTGGTTTGGTGCATGCTATGTATACTTTAATATATCGGGATTGGGTTATATAACGGATGGCTGCGTTGAAGGGATGGGATGAGATGAGATGGTATGAGATAAGGAAGTGATGGGGTGGGTTCTGGGACTAGGCGGGATTGGGGAGTATCGGGGAATATTGCGGAGGAGGGGAGACAATGCGAGGTCAGTATGGGAGAGTATGGGAGGTGAGGATAGGAGGGGTAGAGTAGGGGTAGGGGAAATGGAGATGGAGATGAAGTCAACGAAGCGCAATGCTGTACTACTACCGATCGGTCGAAATGTGTAAGGAATGCGGCTCACTGAACATGGCATAGGTGCGAGTGACTGAGCTCTGGACAGGTTGCAAGGTTCTAGGATGTCGGAAGGGTGTCGATGTGGGTCGTTGTAAAGTGTACTGCATGCGTGCGTATATAATAGGACATAGAATTCTCGATCATTTTTGTCAGTACCATACAACGGATGATGTAGGAGTCGTTTCCTTGTCTTGTGTCATGTCGTGATTTCTGGACCACGGGATATCTCTCCAATTTCAATAGCCATACCCAAACCTATGTTGATTCAGTTGGGCAGTGGAGCTCAAATATATAAGGAATGATGTTGAGAAATGGACACCTGTACTCGGATACCGAGCCGAGATTGTAGCCGCTGTTGAGCTGCCAATTCTGCCAGATGGCATGTCGATGTGTCGCGGTGCGGAGCGGAGCGGGTTGCGTGGGTACTTATGTGACAGCTGTCAGGCGGTCTGCTGGCACCTGGGCATGCGAGTGAAGTTAATCGGAAAGTAGAACGTGTGTGGTAGCGGTAGCGATAGCGATTTGGATGTCTCAGGTCTTAACTCTAATCCTAGTTCTAATGCTAATTCTAACCCTACACTATGAGTATAGGTGTGTCTGCTTGCCTGCCTGAACACAACAAAAAGTCTTCAAAGATGTGTCCAGATTGACGTCCACATTCACACTGACATATACGTCCAATCCAAAATCTCATCTCAGTCCCTCTGCACTGCACTTCACTGCACTAAACAATCTGTGCAATCTGCGCTCTGACATCGTCAACTGTAAGACTGACATCTGATGTGGCGGAGCCCGGCCTGCGCCCTCACGCGGGCACGCTATTTTAGGCGTCGAGGCTGGACCCTGAGAAAATTGCTTCCCGCATTTTAGGGCTATTAGACTAGCGGTGGGTGGTGCATGGCAATGTGCTAAGCGCATGTCAGCCGAGGCGAACAGGCATGGAGAGAACAGGGTAGGTAGGCCGCGATTTTGTTTGTCGTGGAGTAGGCGAGGCGAGGAGATGGGTTGGGATGGAATGGAAGCAAAGAGAGATGTGGAAGTCAAGGTGGAAATGGAGGGGAGGATGTGAGAGGTGGTGCGAGGCGATGAATAATGTCCTGATACCGATGGGTTTCGGGGAAAGCGATTGGATCCATGGTTTGCAGAAATCGCGATGTCGAGCGCAAAACTCGTGCAGCAACGTCATGATTATATACGTGTCTCCCGATTGATACCCGCTGTATGCAGTTCACTCGCAAACTTCCTGGGTACACAAACTGCGAGAAGTACCATGGAATTTGCGCGTAGAATGACACCTACAATGACCGGCAGTCCACATCAGCTGAGGATGCTGTATAACGGATGCATATCGGAACGTGGCGGTGAACTGGGTCCGACTGCTTGGGACCCACGGTTGACTGTGTGTAATCCCTTGTCTTTGGTGTGGTACGGCTGTAGTGTGCGGGTACCAGTGGTTCGTGTCTAGTGGGGTGGAATCCGCAGTTTAGAGACGAGGCGGGGCCGACGTACGTTGAGTCGAGGATGCAAATTATTGGAGAAGAATTGGATAGGAAGGACAGAGGAAAGAACGATAAGCTGTCAGGATGAAGGAGAAATGGTTCAAGGAAAGGTGAGCAGAGATATGGTCACAACGTTGGCAGTCAATTAAGACTATCAAGTGGCCTTTGACCTCACCACTCGAAACCCCACTCCTGCCAGCATGCAAACACGCACAACAGCCAGAAAGTAGACAAATCCGACGTTGCCCCAATCAATTGCATTCCACTCCCAGAACCGCCAGTACACCCAGTGACCGACAAGGCGCACCGAGTACAGGTGGCCCAGATCGGCTACCAGCAGGCCAAAGAGAAAGGTCTTCCAGACTTTGAGATCGGACGTCGCCCGCAGGACCAGCGCCTCGTTGATGCACAGCAGCAGGTACAGGTTTGCGAGCTGCGTCAGGACAATTGACGTGGAGACGGGTATCTCTGCTGGGGCCGTCGCGGCATGGGTCAGCTTCAGATACTTGGACTGCTGGTAATGGGCGTGGACGGCGCCGACCAAAGTCGACACGGGCTCGAGGTAGAGGAAGACGAGGCGGTACGGCACCGGAATGTCCGCATGGCGAGACTCTTGCAGGGACGGTTGAGGATTGCGAGTCGCCATCATGACTTGCTCGGTGCGGACTAAGCCCGGCGGCGACTCATTCAGCTGCAAGACGAGAGATGGCGGTGAGCGCGAGGCCCGGCTGGAGCGCGCAGAGGACCAGTGGAATCTTGAATGCGCAGGTCGCGCGAGCACTGCAGCAAAGGTAATGCGGACGCCGTGATTGATGTTTATAGAGGTAGGCCCGCACATGGAGCAGCGGTTGCTGGGGCGAACAGGCCAACAGACGCCACTGTCGGCACGCTTTCAATCCTGATCGGCCGGTCCCTAATTTCATGCTCCAAGCCCGCCCGTCCCAGGCCGCGATCCTGGCTTGCAGTTTCGGGTGCATTCGTTGGGCGAGGCGCAACGCTTTGATGCTTTTTAAAAACATCGTCCGCCGAACTGCCTCCTGCCTCCTGTGCGCCCTCCTTAATAGACAACTCGACTCTCTCGTCCTCCGACCCCTTGCCGCTCTCTGGCGATTGATATACCTACCTGTCCGCTCTCTCTTGCTGCGTACTGAAGCCTCGCTGTCGCCCATCGCTGCGGTCCAGTGCTAAGAAAAGCCTGCGGCCGACGTCAGACGAAAGCCCACGCTCCTTGGACGAGCTCCTTTTGCAGCGACTCGTGTTTTGTTTCGGCTCTGCCTCGACGACGACCACAGAAACGCCCCAGAGGTTGCAGGCGAGACAGACCCGCTCTTTTCCGCGCAGCCCTCGAGTCTGCGAGACTGAGACTTGGACTTGGACTTGGACTTGGAGCGCAGCTGTCTGTCTCACGCACGCCCGGGCATTAAGGTTGACGAACGACGCCAGACGGCCGGTTCGTTAAAAGTCAGCGGCTGCCCACCTCAACCTTGGATAGCAGGCCCGGGAGAATAATGACCCTGCACCACAACCACAAAGCTTCGCTCCTGACGCACCGCCCCAAGACCTCCTCTGCTGCTCTGGACGACGCCTCGGGCCACGGCGGCTTCAACGCGCACATGAAGCGGACGGCCTCGCAGACCTTCTCTGCGCAGCATGTCGACCACGGCGCATACCCGCAGCTGGCCTCGGTGCAGGAGGGCATGATGCGCGTCGACTACGCGCCCTCGCACGCCTCGCACTCGAGCTCGCTGTCGCGCACCGGCACCGTGCTGAAGACGGGCTACAAGCAGATCTGCCGCCGCCTGTCCACCTCGTCGTCGGCCTCGTCCAGCGCCAGCGTCCCGCGCCGCCCCTCGCTCTCCGGCCTGCTCGACAACCCGCTGTCGTCGCGCAAGCCGTCCATGGACGTGGGCCGCCTGCAGCACCACGACTCGGGCATGCCCACGCCCACCCTGGCCGACGCCGCCGTCACCGCCGTCCACTCCAGGTTCTCGTCCCTGAAGCGCCTCGGCAGCACCCGCCACCGCAGGCCCGCGACCTCAGGCCCGTCCGGCGAATATGCCCGGTACAACCCCGTTCCGCCGCCTATGCCGGCAAACTACCCGGTGCCTCCCCCCGGACAAGCAGCGCGCGCGGCCGCCGCGGCAGCAAACAACGAGCGCCTGTTACAAAAGCGGGAGGTGGAGGAGCAGCAGCAGACACGTGCCTTTCTCAGCGGCACGCTCCTGTGCAGCCACGACATGGACGATGTCATCAAAGACAGCGAAAGCGGCGTTGGCATGCAGTGCTCCTCCCCCATTGCCCGTGCCGACAGCGTGCAAGAAAAGAAGTTCGGTAAGTCAATATCCCTTTATCACGCTAGCTGCATGCTGACCGTCAGACCCCGTCCAGTATCTCCCCGCGGAGATCGTAACCATGGTTCTCTCGAACCTGGACGCGCCTTCGTTGATCAAGACCGAGCAGGTATCGAAGAATTGGTACGAAGCAGCCACGTCCCCGCATGTCTGGAAACACATCTTCCTGCGGAGATTCGAACCGGAGGTCCACGTTCAGCCGGAACCAATAATGATGGGCGGCGCCGGCATCGGCAAGCTGGACAGCAGAGGCAAATCAGCGCCTGGCCAGGACTGGTGCACAATGTACAAGGCCCGCATGACCATCAACCGCCGTTGGAAAGGGTGCAATCCCAATGCCATCTACCTCAATGGCCACACAGACTCTGTCTACTGCTGCCAATTCGACGAGTAAGTTTTTGAATTGTTTTTCTAGCCAATCAGCACTGACACAAGACCAGGGACAAAATAATCACTGGGTCGCGTGACCGCACCATCCGCGTTTGGGATATGAAGGACTACAAATGTCTCAAGGTCATTGGCGGACCTAGCAGTCGCCCGCAACCAAATACCCCGGGTCCACTCGAGATGCACACTCAAATGGTAAAGAACAAACCCTCCATGAACGGAACCAGAGAGGGCGACGCCATCTATCAGGTCCCAGAGGACTATCACGAGGCTTCCATTCTCTGCTTGCAGTACGACAACGAGATCATGGTGACCGGTAGTTCCGACTTCACCTGCATCGTGTGGGACATTACCGGCTCCGACTATGTTCCTCTTCATAGGCTTACAGGTCATTCGGCTGGTGTCCTCGACGTCGCTCTTGACGACAAGCACATCATCTCCTGCTCCAAGGATGCCACAATCAATGTCTGGGACCGCAAAACATTCCGTCGCGTACGCACTCTTACCGGCCACCGCGGTCCAGTCAATGCTGTGCAGCTCCGTGGCAACCTTCTTGTCTCAGCGTCCGGAGATGGCGTCGCCAAGCTCTGGAATCTGGAGTCGGGGCAATGCATCAAAGAGTTCCCATCCCAAGACCGCGGCCTCGCAGCCGTCGAGTTCTCGGACGATGCAAAATACGTTCTGGCAGGCGGCAACGACCATGTGGTGTACAAGTTTGATGCAATGACTGGTCAACTACTGTATACATCTCCCAAGCACGGAGGCTTGGTTCGATCGCTATTCTTGGATGCGCACAATGGACGAGTCGTTTCCGGTAGCTACGACCAGAGCATCCGGATCGCAGACTATGCTACTGGGGAGACCTTTGGCACCTACGAAAATTGGACCACGAGCTGGATCTTGAGTGCCAAGAGCGACTACAGACGCGTAGTAGCAACAAGCCAAGACGGAAGGGCATTGATTCTGGATTTCGGGTGGGAGACTGAAGGGGTTAACACATTGATCGGGTCGTGAGTGGACCACCACTGCCCATCCCTGATGTCGTTTGCGCTCGTTAACAGTGTATGAAGAGATGAAGCACGAGAGGGAGAGGAGAAACGGACCGCGGTCCACTCGCGTCACGCAGAACCCGGTCGCGCTATCCTGCTGTTGTTGTGGCTTGTTATGATGGTCGCTTTATGGGTATTGGCTTGCTATTGATCCCACCCGCATGGTCTCAACCACACACGCATTCTTCGACGATGGCAACAGTTCAGCGGTCCACGGAATTACCCGCACTCGGCGCTTTAGGTGGATCCTGCATCGGCAGTCGAGAACTTGAAAGGGGAGAAGCGAAAGGGACGAGCGAGCGAGCGAGTGAATGAAAACAGGGCATGGAGCAGTGGAGCAGTGGAGCAGACGACACGACTATCGCATCAGGGGCATTCGTCATTATCACTTAGCGTGCATTCTTTTTTTTTACCCGCATTGCTTATCGTTTGCATGGCATCAGAAATCATCTGCACGCACCAGCATTCTGGTTTCTTGTCCGTTAGCAAGCCTCCTGCATTGTTTTTAGCATTTTGCATTTTTTTTATGTACTGCACTGAGGGCATGCATACCTTTCGTTGTTGTTTTGATGGAGATGGGGTGTTGGGATTGGGACTTGGAACTTGGAAGGAGGGTTGTGGAGAGGGGAGAAAAGGGAAGAAAGGGCAGATAAAAGTAAGGAAATGTATAGTTGGTAAAAAGTAGATTGTAGTGTAGAAATCAAGGGTATTATCTACAATGTTGTGCCTCTGATTTCAAGACGTGGGTTTTCATGACTTCTATCGGATCCTTACCGCCTGCCCCTTCGGTGCGTTCTGCCGCCCCACCGCATCTATCTCCACCTCTCACGCTTCTTCCCCGTGATTCGTCCAACGCCAACACGAGCTTCAATTACAACGCGACTCCAACTATACTCTCAAATACCACCTTATCCAAACACACCTCTCCTCTAACTAGAACCCGCCTCATCAATCTTGACCTTCCGCTGCGACTCTCCACGCACTTCCTCCCCACCACCCAAACCTTTTCCTTTCCCGTTCCCTTGCCCCTCCCCACCATTCCACCCCTCCCTCTTGCACCATGGCGCCGAAAAACAAAGGCAAAGGCAAAGACGCCAGCAATTCCGGTACCTCAGACGGCGGCGGCGGCGGCAAGAAAGGCGGACTCAAACCAGCGACTAGTATCAATGTGCGACATATCCTGTGCGAGAAACATGGCAAGAAGGAGGAGGCGTTGCTGAAGATTAGGGATGGGAGGAAGTTTGATGAGGTTGCGAGGGAGATGAGTGAGGATAAGGCGAGGCAGGGTAAGTTTGCGATTGTGGAGATATGTGAGGGTGGGTTGGGGTGGGATGTAGGGGCATTGTTGATGGATGCGTTCTTGAAGTTGCCTGACACTTCGTCACATTGTACCCTTCACTCGCTCCCTTTTCCAGATCTCATTTCTCTTTATCCCGGCTTGTCGCTCATGTTGGGTTATCCTAATACGTTGTATTTCTTTACAATCACGCATCTCACCCGTCTCCATCTCGTTCTTTCCAAGGTAAACTCTCTTGAACTAGGCATAGACTGACCATCTCAGGTGGCTCACTAGGCTGGAAAGTCCGCGGCAGCCTGCTCGCCGAGTTCGAAAAAGTAGCGTACGACCTCGAGTCCAGCACCACCGGGAGGCCAAAGATCGGAGAGTGCAAGACGAGCGAGGGGTACCACATCATCATGGTGGAGGGGCGGAAATAGGTTGTGAGAGGCAGAGAGGGGTAGGTATGCATCAAAGAGCGAGGTTTTCTGGAAGTTTATTCATTGCAAGCTCGGTTTTGGCTTCGAACGGTATGCACATAAGCTAGAAGCGCTGCTGAACTACACCATCCTACGTCGCAAATATCCGCACTGTTCCAAGGCGGAGGTGCAGCACTTCGCGTGTGGTCATCTCGATGCCATGTTTGCCAGATATGGAAGAGACAAGCGAGAGTTGGTGTGCCGTTAGCCAGCTGAATTGGCCCTTCCCGTTCCCAGGAAAAGCAAGCAGGGAACCGCGAAAACTCTATCCTTTACGGTACTTTCTGTTCCCACTCCTTAGCAACCGGAATCTGCGAGAAGACACTGGCAATATCAGACGTATAGACATTTCGATCTTGATCCACCGCACGCGATTGACCTTTTACAACGATTTACACGAGATGCATGGATCCGTGACATCGCATACTGGGTATCGACACCACACGTCCATGAGCGTCCTGAAGACTCATATGCAGAATGCTGGGCCTACTTTCGACAAGAGCTTGAGGAACTGATGTTAGGAAGATCGGAAATGCAACTAAATCAGATGCAACAGCAAAGCGACGAGGCCAATGCAAACATTGCGAAAGAAAATCGTCAGTGGGGGGAACATCGCACGAAGCCTCGTACATGGACCGATGGCACCGCCGCAACTTCCTCTTCCGTCACTAGATTTCAAGCTCGATACTTGAGGGAAATTAAGCACAGACAACTCTGTGAGTGGGACAGGCCCACCTGAGAATCGCGTTCCAAATGCTGACGAAGGGCAGTGTCCTTTGTGAGCTCGACAGGGTCGGAGTTTGATCTGTTGTTTGCACGTTCAAAGGAGCACTGGGGGAACGCCACGCAAAGTATAGAGGCGAAAGTGAATTTAGCCTTGCAGGACAATCCACAACCCCCATATTTCCCAGACTGGATCGGCTCGCCAATAAACCAGAACATCGCTACGTTCGTACGCGTCGTTACCGGGAGGCAGGACTTTGCACATAAAGACATGTTTGACATGCTGAAGTCGTGCGACGCAGTCAAGAACGAGCAATGGAGCTCACTCCACAAGACTATCGGAGAGATGCGCACCTAGATTGAGCAGCAACAACAGATCATCGCCGCTCTAGAGTAGCGCCACGTCCTCGAGCATCTGCCGCCAAAGCGGATGAAAGGAGACGAGTCTACGAGATGGCAGGAATTATGGAAAGAAGAGGTTGAGAGGGAAGTCAACCTGCTGCTTCAAAGGGACTATGGGCCGCGGCCTCTGACTGCGCTCTTCGAATACAATGTCTCGAAACTGAAGACCAGTCGTCTGGAGAAGGTGAAAACAGAGATCGAGAATGCCAACAGTGATGCGAGTCGAACACGAAAAGGCAATTAGCAACGCTCAAGACTAGATGCAGGGCTACAGGCATCGCATGCGGCAGCAGCTTTGGGAGGGCGCCCAACTGCAGAACGACCTGGGGCACCACTAAAGGGGCCCTGGTATAGCTCTAGGTTACCCAAGGCAAGCACGCAAACTAAAGAGACTTAGATTAATAGAGCTGTCGCTACGCAGACTCGCTCCGGTGCATCCTGCTAACAGTGAGCGGCGAGAACAAGACGAAGTTCCAATCACAGCCTCGTCGGTGCAGCGAGATGCCCCTCGAGGGGTTCCTCGTCCCGTAAGGCTCGCACGTGCGGCTCGTTGATGTAGCGAGATGCCCCTCAAGGGGTTCCTCGTCCCGTGAGGCTCGCACGTGCGGCAAGGCAGTAGATTGGAAGGAAGAGAGGAAGAAGAGAAACATTCTGGAGAATCCTCCTCGAGCATCTACCACTTCCGGTGGAACCATTCCTACATCTTCAGCAATAGCTCTTTCCCCCAGTAACGCTTCTGCCGTCCCCTCAACCACAGCTACATAGCACTAAGCGCCCCAAGAACAATGTCACGGCTAATAGACTCTATGGAAGCTTTCACGTTATTTTGACCCACAGTGCTATAGCTGGCTGTCATGAGAAGGCCCAAGGCTGGAATCCGAGATCTCGGATTGATTGTGGCGACTTCCGCCCCGCTTTCCCGATTGAACTCTGGGTGAAACAGGAAATGGAACAACAGTTTTACGTTCCGAAATTGCGCAAATTGTACTGAGACTTATGTCCAAGTGCTAAACGTCGGCGCGTCCAAAAGGCTGGAATCCGAGATCTCGGAGTCATTATGGTGACTAACGGCCCCGCTTTTCCGATTAGACTCTGGGTGAAACAGGACAGTTTTAGGTTCCGAAACTACGCAAAGACAAACGACACAGTATCTCATCTCGCAACAAAGACCCATCTCACCATACAGACTCTCGTCCATCCATACCCCTTCCCATCCCGTGTCCTCAATCAACACATCTAGATGTACAGACGCACTTCAGACACGATACTAGGTTTGACGCTTACATTGCGCTATGCATGCTAAGAACCACCTTAGTCCTCCGATGCGAAGGACTACAGAAGAACTTTAGTGCTGCTGAGCGCCAATGGAAATAACTCGCACCCTTCCTTGTACGCACACGTGCTTCTAGGATCTAAAGTCTAGGGTCTCGAGCATGGATATAATGTGGGAGTGTATGTCTGTCCTTTTGAGCAGAGAGTCCAAGAATCTGAATGGTGCGGTGGGTATCTCAGCCAAGCTGAAGCGGGAGCTAGAGCTACATAGAAGGTATTAACACAAGATGAGCGCCTTATTCAAAGCAGAGTAGAGACATAATTAAATGATTGTAGGTCGTAATATGCAGACATTAAACTTGTCGGGCTTGAGATAGCTCCTAACTAAGGTAATAATACAACATATCTATAAACCACAAGGAAACAGCAGACTTACAAGAACACTGTACTTCTCTCTCAAATATCTCAGAACGTGTGAGTACCTCGTACATTCCGAGACATACAGCTAAGACAACATCATCCCCACCACTGCCCTACCACGCTAAGCCAAAACAACGTCCCTGCCGCTGCCCTATCGTCCTAGGCTGCTTGATCCCTTTTTCTATAGTCTTCTCCTCTATGAATACGCTGACTGTCATGTCTCGATCTTCCAAGATGGTATACCCTGGCGGAAACAGAGATGGTTCCAAGTTTGCAGGGTTCTTCGATGGCGTGATAGTAAATTAGAGCAGATCGAGTTGTGCTGTGAAGACACTGCTCATGTTAATGGGATGTTAGATGTCGAGACGCGACACTATATCACCGGTGGAACCTAGCTCGTTGTCATTATAACTCAGCCTATCACAACCAACCTCGTAGTCGCTGTACAGCATCTGGACATGCGTCTAGGTACGGAGTATAGTTTGCGCTTAGTTTATCTGAGAACAGAAACTAATGTTAGACGTTTGTCTTAGTACCTAGTCCTATAAGTAGAAAAGTTCCTCACTATATATAACAATTAGATAGGTAGAGGACGTTTAGTCTTCTACACACCTTGCCTTGCACTAAAAGGACTTTTAGTCCTTTACTCACCTCACACTATTACAACGCACTACCGCGACGTGCTACAATGTTCAACAGAGTAAAGTCTAGCCTTAATATCTTAGAGAAAAGGACTTTTAGTCCTTTTTTTTCGAAGCGGGCCACGCACCGCCACATCAAGTTGTCTCATCTTAATCCGAGAACTCGCATTAAGCGATAGTAGATAACCAAGACGCCACGGCCAGGGATGCCATGCATCATATTCTCACTTCAACACCTCACCTCAGCCCAAACACGAGTTAACCACATCGACATATTTAGACGCACAGACACACTTTAGGCACGATACTAGGTTTAACGCTTACATTACTCTATGCATTACTAAAGCTACCTTGTTTACTAATACAAAGGACTACAAATATAATTTAATGCTGCTGGTGCTAGTGGAACATTCGTTTTAACCCGCACCCTTGCACGCACACGTGATGTCCTGGCCCGGGGTCTGGAGTCAGGGGTCTCAGGTGTGTACAGGAGGCGGTAGTATACATCTGTCCTTCTAAGCAGAGAGTCCTCAAGTAAGCGAAAAGGCTCTATAGGATGATAAGAAAGCAGAGAGTCCATAGACCTGCATGGTAGGGTGGGTGGCTCAGAGAAGCTGAAGCTGGAGCTAGAGCTGAAGCTACCAAGACACTCCTCTCCTGATCCTTCTACAGTGTTCTCCTGTGCAGGGAAACACTTACTGTCTTCATGTCTCAATCTTTCAGGAAGGTACAGTAAGGGGAAGATGGTTTGCAGGGTCCTCTGATGAAGTCAGTGACAGAAAAGTTGGAAGGAGCGGACGTGGCATACGTACTCGGCCAATCCATGCGCGTTACTAAGTATTACCTACGTAATTAGTATAGCAAACCTTACTAAAGGTCCAGAAACTATACTCTAGTCTCGTTGGTATAGTACAATCATTATTGACGTGTCATGTTTGTCTTACCAAGTCACCCTCAAATAGTTAAGACGTCTATGGACTTCCTCTTATTGTTGACTAGTAGACTAAAGATGTCTTCCTTAATCTCTATGTTGCAGTGTCTAGGGCGTAATTTGCGTCGACTTTGCTCCTGCATTCTAATTGCTGTGATGATCGTGCTTACACTCGATATAATAAGCTTGACTATCCTCAACGCGTACATCCCTCCAAGATCAACTGTGTTACCTGATTTTCAATATGGTTTTCACCGCGCAGTCGACCCTTCTCTACAAGCCAGGTCAGCTCTCGAGCATATTTTGAGCATATGCACATTTGGGCATCGAAGGACTAAGGACCCGCAGGATAATCTTTGTTCACGGCTTAGGGTCGCATCCAATTACAACATGGCGTAAACCCTTGTCCTTTCTTGGAGAATCATATTATAACGTCTCTTGGATAGATGATTTCCTCGCTTATGATCTACCACAGACCTCACGATGGTACTACAGCTATGATTCAACCACGTATAACAATGCTCCTTCCAAGTCTCTTAGCGATATTGCTGACGAACTGCTCTTCTACCTCGAATCGAATGCCCTAGAAGACGATGAGCGCGTAATGAATTCAACAAGCTCTCCTGAATATTATGAAGCTAATGACTATGACAGGAATCATATCTCATCTTTATAGCGCATAGCTACGGTGGTCTCGTTGTGAAAGAGGTTTGAAAGCCACTATTAGCAACCTAACTTATACTGACACACAGACCAAGGCCTTGGTTCAAGCGGCCTCTTCTGGCTCAAGATATCAGAGATTGAACAGCCACCGTCTTGGAATCGTATTCCTTGGAACGCCTCATTTTGGATTCCCTTATGCTGGCCATCCTCGAAAATTAGCAAAACACCTTCGCTTCTTGGCTTCTAATCCTGACATCTACCTCCCATTATATACAAACTCAAGTCAGCTGCATCATCTACATACCCAATTCCTTCAATACTTCCCCTCAATACCGATAGTCAACTTCTATGAAACCAAAGCGACGATGGTGTTATCATCCCTATTTGGGCTCCCTCCGTGGCGCGTTCTGGTGAGTTACACTCCAGTCTCTAGGTGTTTCTGCTGAACAATCGAAGTTGGTACCTAGAGCGACTGCAACATTTGATGGTCCTTGTACCACGAATTATGGACTCGATTATGACCACAGTCATCTTAATAAGTTTCGATCAAGGAAGGACCAGGGGTACGAAAAACTGTTACTTTCCATCCGCCATATCATGACGGGTGGCCATTGCCAAACACCATGATTCCTTTGATTCCCTCCCCCAAGAAGTCCGTTGCAGCCTTGGAGTTGTTTGGTCCAAGCGGGAACAAGACTCGAGCTTGGGGCATTAGATATACAATGCGGCAAGTGCACGGCTCCTTCAGCCCCGATAACGGATGTTGGATGTTGGATGTTGGCAAGTCTGTGCTCTAGGCATCCGTAATGATAAAATTTCTCTCTCGGCCCTGACTTCCAATCTCTCCCCTACATCACACCTCTCACTACCAAAGAACAAAGACTCAACGATCTGAAGCTCTTACGAGTAAAAACCTACTACTCTCTCACTACCCTTGACTCCATAATTCGTACCTCTCGAATCCAAATCGTCGAGCTAGAAATCTGAACATGCCTCTGAACATGCCTCTGAATATGCCAGCCACAGGGTTACCCCCATTCGAAAAGGGAAAGGAGCTCATTAAAGATAAAGATGTCAAGCACGTGAACAGTCTGATTATGATGTATGGCAATGTGAACAGTCTTATACGACAAGAGCTGGAGACACCAACCCTCGATAACTTGAGCAAGTATCTCTGGTGGTGGGCCAGTAAGAGCGGAGACCACGTGGATGCTTTGCATAAGCAGATTGTAAAAGGCCGGAATATCGTGATCTCTGAGGACCCAGGCCTGCACTTGCTTATTCATCGTGATAAGATTTACCTGAAACCCATCCCAAGCTTCTTGTTGAATTACAATTGTTGGCAGAAAGAGATACTCGCGGTACACCAAAGCCCAAACCAGAGTACACCCGGAGTTCCGATGCCGCCCTCGGATGTAGCAAAGATGGCCGTAGGATTCTTGCGTTCGTACAGCCATCTAATAATCCATCAATCCGATTTTAGAATTGCACAGGACCAGCACCTGATTCCGAAAGACTTCGAGTATTATACATTCATGGAGCATATTGCCTTGTATCGACAATTTGACGATACCCACTGCATGCCCAGATATGCCTTCGGACAATTGAGGCTTAGTCGAATCAATTGGGCCATGCGCCTATGTGGCCCATTTTGTGTTGCTTCCAAGATCCGTCCGTATTTCTACTACCACGAGACCAAATGGTCGATCTCGGAATTCTTGTCACAGTACCAGACCCAAGCCGTTGTAATCACCATCTTTCTTGGGCTGGCATTGGCGGCCCAGCAAGTCGGTATCGCTGCGAAAGAGAAGGATGACGCATTTAGTAGCGCCTGCTACAACTTTGCCGTCGTCGTACTAGGATGGCTCATTGGCCTCATCTGTCTCGGTGTGCTCTCCCTTATGTGTGTGTTCGCTGCACAGTTCTACCATGGTCATAAACGCAGAAAATGAAAAAGCTAAATGTTGTCACGACGGGAAAGCCTGAGCAGAAGTTATCTACGATTCGAAGCAGAGAGGTGATGAAAAGATTGATTTCATGGAAGTGGATGATGAGAGGCATGCAAACATTATATCACCTTCTTTTTCCTTTTCCTTTTCTTGGTTATTTTGTGTTTTTATGTACAGGAAGGGTGGGTACTAAGGAAGGGTGATGCGGGAAACGGGCAGTCACTCCCGCCTGCGGGTACGGGAAAAAGGCGGAGATGACGGAGAGACGGGTAAGGGTTTGAGGCGTCACGGACTTGGAGCGCCGCCGAAGCGAGGCTTTCCTTTTCTTTTTCCTTTCCCCTTTCCTTTCCATCACAATCAAGCTACCTCATCTCATTATGAGACTACCATCACCGTAGGTATATAGCCGATAACCAGACGCCACGGCTAGGGATATGCCATTCATAGCACATGCACACATTCCCACTCCAACACCTCACTTCAGCCCAAACACTCGAAGAGACGAACTTATTCATTCTGTCAAAGGCATAGCACGGCCGTAACAGTAAATAGAAGCTACAAAAGGGCATTGGGCATCGACGCCTGGGTAATAAGCTCGAAGCGAAAGACCCAAAAAAAAACATGCTGCCTATTCTGGCAGGCAAGCAACAGGCACAGGATAACCTCCATATCTGATCCATTCCCATTCCCCTCGCCCTCGGGCTAGTTGAACTGCCTGCTGGGTTTAACACCATGAACGCCCGCCGTTTTGTCACTCATCTCATTACCCTAGCTAATCCTCACACGCGCAGCATGACGCTCTAATCGTCCCCTGCTTCTCGCACGGCTTGCAGTACAGGATACAGACTGTGTGCATCGTCGCTCATGTGGGGTTCAGTCTTCACGCCATCGTGGTCGTCATCGTCCTCATCGCCGCTGTACTCCTGCTGGTCTAGTCTGCCCTTGATGTATGCCCTCAGCCTCTCGATTGTCCGGATGTTTTCCACCCACAATTGCTGTGATGCATCACCAGGTTGTTCCGTAGATGTCGATGATACCTGGCTCGGAGAGCGCATTGAAAGAGCCGGGTCGACCTTGGGAGAGTGGATGGCTAGTTGATGGACGTTGTGATGGAGACCTTCCTGCTCAGAGCCACGGCGATAGTCCTTGGGCGACCCGCCGTCCTCGGAGATATCCATTTCATCGCTTCCACGGCGACCTGGAGCAGCCTTTTGAAGCAGATTACCGGAGTACCGACGACGGCCGTCAGCATCAAAGGCAGGAGCAAGACCGGAGGAAGGACCAGCTGCTGGCATGTCGCCCAGTGTACTGACAGCAGGCAAAGTCGGATACATGCTGCCCATGGAAGCTCGCGATGTTGGCGAAACAGTGCTGCCGGAGTGTCCAGATCCCGGTGAATGTTGGGAGTTGTAAGACAAGACGCTGGAGGCTGGAGTTAAGGCGGGGGTATCAGTGCTTGCGGAAGCAACCGCTGTGGCGTGAGACGACTGTGGATGCGTCGTCGACAGGCCTGGCGGAGAATTACTAGACCGGTAGCCCGACCCAGTGTGGATGTAGTGTGCGCCGGGCTGCTGAACGCCTGCAGCAGCAGCGTGGTTCGGGTTCTCATACACCGTGCTCTGCAGTTGCTCCAAGAATTGATCGATATTCAATAGATCGCTCTTTGTTCGCAAATTAGGGAGAGGCAACGAGTAAGGGTGCATGGCAGGAGGATGCGAGGGGTGTGCGACCATCGTTCCACCGCTGCCGTAGTCGGACATGGCACTCTGATAGCCACCACCTACGACAGGGAGTGATACCCCTTGGAGTCCCATGAGCCTCTGGCCGACATCGTAGTAGGTGCTCGGATCAATCGCGCGTCTCTTGGCGTCCCCGAAGAATTCGTTTAAGGCATCGTAGGCAGCACGCTTTCGAATTTCGTACGAGTCGCTGTTCAGTTGCTGCGCTTGGTTCACCGCGTAGTAGACAGGGCCATACGCGGAGTTTTGCGGCGGTCCACCATAAAATCCGGCAGGAGCGCCACCAGGGTGCTGTTGGCCGTAGCCTGCATTAGGGCCCATGGCCCCATCACCCGGGTAGTATCCACTCGCTGTAGCGGCAAGCGCCTGCAAGTCAGCGACTACTATGTTGCTCAAGTTAGAATTGAAAGGAAATGTGGGGAGAGGGTACATGGATGACATAGGAGATGGTCGTGGATGGATGTGTTGTGGAAGAGGGAAGGATAGAGACTCACGTTTACCGCCACCACCTTGGTAGCCGGGACCTCCGGGATGACCGCCGCGGTTGGGCTCCGGAGAGCGAAGCAACACGGAGTCGTCTGCGTGAGTCTTGACATGCTTCTTAAGATCCTGGGGCCGCTTGAAGGCTTTGCCGCAGAAGTCGCACTTATGCGGCTTCAGAGGAACATGCACGCGGATGTGCGAAGTGATGTGATCGCGCTTTACGGTTGTCGTGCGGCAGTTGCCCCACTGGCAGGTCAGGTTCAGGTTATTAGTACTCTTCCGGCCGACATGGCGCTCGCAGACGTGGTCCTGGCAAAGGTTAGCAGACGTAATCACGTGACGGCAAAAAGCTTGGTTGAGTCAAGCGCGCCCAGCTCTGAGCACGAACACATGGAACAGCGCGTCGAGATGCAGCACACGACGCCGAGTCTGATCCGCCTGTAGTTGCTAGATGGACGCGATGACCGAGGACTTTACTTACATAGAGTTGCTCTGCGGACGGGCAGCGCTCGCCGCAGTTCTGCCACTGGCACACGAGTTGGTCGCCGGCCACGCTGGCAGAGGCGGGCGTCGGCGCGTTCTGCAGGGTAGGCGTGCCCTGAGGCTGCTGCTGGGGCGTCGATACGGATTGAGGGACGTTGCCCTGAGACTGAGCAGGCTCGCTCATGCTCGAAGTCGTCGTTTGCTGGGTCGAAGGGCTGGGCGAGTCGGTGCCGGTGTGTGCTTGGCAATATGAGGTGCCGAGGCCGGAAGCACAGGATCGCGCGCCGTGAATGCGGTCAACAGAAGCAGTGGGTGACGCGTTGGAATGACAGGTAAGGAACCACGCAAGCAGTGAAGAGCAGCGTCACGTCGTCGGGGAGCGAAAGAGTGAAAGCAGGATGCGCGAGGGGGACGGGAGACTGAAGTAGGCAGGCGCGGGCGGGGAGGGACTCTGGGCTCTTAGCCCGCTCTGATCTCCAAGAAAACCTGGCCGATGCATTTTGTGCGCCCAGTTGTCCGAGCACAGCCCGGTAGCACAAGAGCCCGCGAGGCATCCTTATTCGCCATCGGCCAAAGAGCTTAGCCCTCGCGACAGGGATCATTCACGCCAAGAGCCTTGGCGCATGCTCAGGCTTTTCGCAGAACCCGCCGTCGCTGCACGCTGAACAGCCAAATTGCGCCCCTCGCGAGCCGTGGGCCGATTCTGGCCTGCCCCCAGGGCACACCCACTTCAGCGCTCGCGAACGGCTGTCGGCGTGCGCGCGAGGAACGCTGGGGAAAAGCAGTCCATGAGAGCGCCGGCCAAGTCCTTGCGTGGAGCGCTCGTGCGGCTCGGCAGCTGCGCCATCAGCTTGAGACTTGGGCGAAACATCCCGCTTGACGCTCTTGGGGGCTTGGACCGTCGGGATGTCTTGGAGGCCCACGGAACACTTGGCCGGCTGGCGGAATTGCTCGTCATTGTCTGGGAGTCCAGCGCCGAGCGTACCGACACACGCAGTGCTTTGTCTTTGTCGACGACTCTCACGCCAGCGCCTGAGGGCACGTTTCGCATCGTTTGATGGAGACTGATAGGATTCACGGCGGTTGCTAACGAAAGCGAGCTGCTGCTCACCGCCACCCTCACCCCGCGCTCACGACTTACGGCACCACGCCAGAACGGCCTGGCTCTCTGTACCATCTGTCGCGTGAGAAACCGCTCGAGCAAGTTTATTGCAACATATGGAGGATACGAGGTTACTAACCGCAGTGACTGACTCCTGTCTGGGGACGGGACGTATTGCCAGGAGAACTATTCACCCAGAAATCACACTCCCAAACTTCGCTCAACGCACCCCGTAGTGCACATCGAGTAATCGAGTCCGAGAACACACTTGTTGCCTCCATAGAGTACCGTCCGACCGAATCCCGCAAACTAATCGTTCCGAAAATGGTCACGCGGCTCTCCCATGGGGAAACAGCCAAATGAATCGTAGATGGAACAGTCGAGTGGTTGTTCGAGTCGCCGCATGTCCAAGGTTCTCCTCAGCGGGCCAAGCACCCCTCCCTGACAGACCTGCTTTCGCAAACCCTCCGAGTGCTTGGCCCCTTTGCCAACAATCTCCGGGTTTCCGGCCAAGCGCCCAGCGCGTCATTTCACCAAGAGTCTTATATAATTCTTAGAAGAGTGCCCAGAGGTCGAGGGTTGACCGGAGCGGCAAGCGATCGTGCCACCATTGCACTGTGGCTGCGTGCCACTATGGTATTCGTTTGTCAGCAGGAGAGACGACGCCTTCGTGGGCATGAAGACCTTTGGTCGTCGTGCGTATTGACTTCACGTACGTTGTGATAGATACGAGATGCCATCTCGCCACATTGAGCATCAGCAAATGCCAGTTTCCCGAAATTGACTTCCACGGAGTGTGTCAATCTGTAGTCGAGCTATAGTATCGGCTGCGTATACGTATGTTAGCTCTTCGAGCGGGTTGTAGAGGTGTGCTTGCCAATCTGGGAAAAACATCTCCATGCGAGCACTGTATACCGACTTCCCAAAACGGAAGCAGCCACAGCCACGAGCCACGCAAGCCATTACGCCTCAGGACTCATATTGCAGTTCATAAGGCGTTCAAATGACCACTATGACCTCATACCAAGGATATGGTATGCAGGAAGCTCAACAGAATCTGCCTTGGACGGACCGCTCACAGGCCGTCACTCCATCGTGAACTATAGATTACCGGCTACCGGCTCGCTGGGTGGCCAGTGTGGGAGTTGAAGATGTTGTGCTTGTATTACAAGGGTTCGCGATGTTGGGGCCTTGGGGCCTTTGGGAGGAAGTCTTGGGACGCCCAGACGACAAGAGCGGAAATATTTGCCAAGCTCTATCATCGTATGAACGGCAAACAACCCACAAATGAACTTTGAAGGAACACACGCATTTCGGATTGTAAGCGGCGGAGCTGTCCAGTCTACAAGATGAGCTTGTCTTTTCCCTTTTCCTTACTCCCGCGCTGTCGAACGAAACACTTTACGCTACCTACCACAGGAACACAGTACCACCTCAGTCAGTCACGACTCCAACGCAGGAGGATCACAGGCAGAAGATTCTCAGCCAGAGTCTTTTTCGATCTCGTCGTATTCCCTACTTTCAAGCCGATAACTACCTTTGTCGGCTCCCTGCGCGGCTTATACGCTTCACTGCCTTATTTCAAACTCCATACCCCATTTTCCTCTGAAATCTCAATCGATCTATTCTCGTCTAAACTTCTCCGACCTGCCTCCAAAATTGCCGTCGTCGCGATCGTATTCTTCAGCGTCGGCAGCGGGCGGCCATCCAACTGGTCTAATGTAACCTTGCCTTCGTTGAGCGCATTCGCAGCGTCGATGAACTTCTCAAAAGAGATGTAGCCGTAGCCAATCTGGCCTGCAAAGTTGCCTTCTTCATCAGGGGCGTACTTCATATAGAACGGGTTGTACCAGAGGAGCCCAGTGTCGTCGTCGGTGACGTCGTAGCCGCGCTTCGCTTGATTTACACGGATTTCACCCCTGCTGGCCATGTAGTGGAAATACTGGTTCGAGTGAACGCCGGCCTTCTGTGGTGCGGCCCAACCTGCCGTGTAGACACCAGTGGCTCGCTTAGCAGGGTCGCTCTTCTTGACCCAGTCAACCAACAAGGTGATGGTGTCTTCCGTTCCTTCGGCGCATCCTAGATCCGTTGCGATTCCCCTGGCACCGCTGGCCGTTACGCGTACCGGCTTATGATCTGGGACCATCGACTCGTTGATGTCGATGTGGTGCGAATTGAGGTAGTACGAGATATCGCTATCTTTGCCGGCCCAGGCTTTGAATGTCTCCAATTGGCTCTTCGGCTGGCTCATGTACGAGTAGAAGTAGTTGAAGTCGCCCAACTTCGTCGCTCGGAAGCGGGCATCCGCGTAGGCAGGGTCGTATCGCTTGTGGTGCTCGACGTACACGAAGACATTGTGCTTTTGCGCAGCTTCGAGTAGCTGAGTATGGTGCTCCAGCCTAGGATTGCATTACAAGGTCAGTGAAGATTCTCAATGGAGGTAGGAACGCAGGTTCTCTCAGCAAGCTTTGTGAAGCAGTCGCATTCCACAAATCTACGCTAGGAGGCCTCGAAGTGGAAAACTCCTTACAGCTTCACGGCGGGCTTGGTGATGAGCACATGGATGCCGCGCTCGATGGCATAGAGCGCAATGGGATAGTGGGTTGTGTCTGGGGTGAATATGGTGACTAGATTCATTAGTCCGGCACGAAGTTCCTGCCTTTCCCCAACTCACTTGCACTGCCCTTCGGCAACGCATCTATCGCGGCCTTGTATGCGTCGGGGTCGCGCTTGCCCTCCTTCGGAAACTCCTCGAACGACACATCGAGTCCGTTATAGGTCTGCATACGTTATGTTCAACTCTTGTCGCTCGGCTAGGGGAGCTCACCTCGGATATGTTCTTCTGCAGATGTTGGCCTGACTGGTCAGCGTTCCTCCCTCGACGCACTCTCGCAGCTTCTACTTACGGATTGCTGGGAATTTGTCGCCTGACACTCCAACCATGCTACACGCATCGCATCAGCTACAATTCTCTCCAGATCTCGAGCAGATGCGCATACCCCAGCTTCCCGACTTTTCCTCGTCGCCGTAAGTCGAAGAGCGTCAGTCCCACAACTCCCACCTTCTTGTCTGATGTTGAAGCGCCGCCTCCCACAAAGCCAGTCGTATACTCCCCCGTACCGATCTGAGCATCTCGTCAGCATTGCAGAGGATGAGCGGTGTGATGACCGCAGGAAGGGACAGCAAAAGAAAAGAAAAATATGCATGAGCTGTGCGAACGCGTCGAGTAGGACGCGCCCCCAACCCTCCCCCGCGTCATGGATCATGCAGACAAACTTACCATTAACACTTCAAGGGGTGCCATAGTTGCTGCGTCCTCAGTCGATGTATTCCTGGGTCAATTGAAGCAGCAGTTTACAAAGAAAGGTGAGCACGTCAGGAAGCGTGTAACAAGAGATGTGGCCGTCTACTGCCGTCTCCAACAGGTCAAGCTCTCCGTAGCTCCATCGGGCTTTGCGTCGGTCTCTGAAAAGCCACAGCTATCGATTAGACGCACGGAAAATATCATGAGGGGCAGGCGGAAGACATTCTGCCGGATGCCGTCGCTCAGCGATACCCCTCTACCCCAGGCCAAGCAAACCATGTGCACCCCACGCTTGCTACGGCCGCCGTGATTCGTGGAAGATCTTGCGCCGGACGCCTCAAGACCGCCCAACGTCGAGGATCGATCCTGCAGTGGCACCTTGTTCGACATTCACCCTACCACACATGGCAACTTGTCCCAGAGTCGCCCGATCGCTTTAGTCACTGCCACTTGAAAAAGGCCGCAACATATCCCGCAGCTCGCGCATACGTGCGCCGAACTCGCCAGTGAGCAGCACTCGTCCCGCAGCCCTGCACGCGATTGAAGACTGGCCTCGCCTTAGCCTTTCGTCGTGTCAAACCGCGTCTCCTGTGACGAATGAACGTGGCGTGTTGACGACTGTTGCACGTCGAAAGAATGGAGCAGAATTCAGCGGCGAGAGCGTATTGGGCTGCGGGCTAGCCCACTGCCTACTTTATGCCGATTGCCATCCATCCAGCTCGTATATTAATCGCTGACCACAGTTCGTTTGCGCGTTGACTGATACCTTTCCTCTCCTCCGGTTCCCCAGGTTTTCCAGCTGTTCTCTTGCTCCTTTCACTTTTCTTTCATCGTCTCTTCCCCTGTTCTCCCAGCATGACGTCTGATAACGGAACGAACGGCTATACCAATGGCTCTCACGCTAGAGAGCGTACGCCGCTTCGGCCGGGCATATATTCACCCACCATGACGTTTTTTGACCCGGAAACTGAAGAGGTCGACATTCCAACGGTCAAGAAGCATGCTGTGCGACTCGCTGAAGCTGGGCTCGTTGGGCTCGTGACCATGGGCTCAAATGGAGAAGCTGTTCATCTCTCACGTTCTGAAAAGACTGCTATCACGCGGGCTACCCGAGAAGCTCTAGATGACGCCGGATACAAGGATGTTCCAGTAATCGTGGGAGCTTCTGAGCAGGGGATTCGTCTCACCATCGAGCTCTGCAACGAGTCCGCCGCCGCCGGTGGAGAGTACGTACTATTGGTGCCACCCAGCTACTATCGCTATGCCATGGATGA
The DNA here is from genome assembly GCA_010405375.1 of Lophiostoma macrostomum CBS 122681. Lineage (NCBI taxonomy): Eukaryota > Fungi > Ascomycota > Dothideomycetes > Pleosporales > Lophiostomataceae > Lophiostoma > Lophiostoma macrostomum. Next base: position 174,960 of record MU004329.1, on the reverse strand, counting down.
GGAAGCTATCTACGAATACTACACCAAAGTCGCTGACAGCTCGCCGCTTCCTGTGATACTATACAACTATCCCGGGGCTGTTGCGGGCATAGATATGGACAGCGACCTCATCATCAAGCTTGCCAAGCACCCCAACATTGTCGGCACCAAATTCACCTGCGGAAACACTGGAAAGCTCACCCGAGTCGCATTAGCAACCAACGCCGTCACCCCCAAGAGCACCGGAAGCGGGTACATGGCTTTCGGAGGCATGGCCGACTTCACGGCTCAAACAGCAGCCAGCGGCGGTTCAGGCATCATCGCCGGCGGCGCCAACGTCATCCCCAAGACATGCGTCAAGGTATGGAACCTCTGGGCAGAGGGCAAATACGACGAAGCTCTAGCACTGCAAAAGGTCCTCAGCAAGGGCGATTGGGTGCTCACCAAGGCGGCCATTCCGGGTACCAAGTCAGCTATCCAGTCGTATTTCGGCTACGGCGGGTACCCGCGCCGTCCGCTCAAGAGACTAAGCAAGGAGAAGACGGATGCGGTGGCTGAGGGCATCAGGGAAGTACTGGAGGTCGAGAAAAGCCTATGATTACACCTCATCCTCATGTTTGTTTTCTCGTTCTCTCCTTGGAAGGGGCTTTTGCCTCGGCGCAGGCACTTACTTGATTTGGGTGGGGATATTCTATTTGATTTGCATCGATTCGGGGGGAGGCCCCATATTGTAGATAGGCATTGTTTTACTTTTGGGAAACTCACTCTAATAGAACGCGGGTCATTTGGTCATCCTGCTTCATTTGTGGTTCTGCCTTGCATGCGCGCCTTGTGCCGGGTTCTCCGCAAAATGCACCGCAAAATGCAAGTAATCAAAAATTGGGTATTAACGCTCCATATCCTCGGCTTCAGGTACCGATCCGCTCACCCAAGGCTTGTGGTTCTAGGCTGGCCCATCGTGGTACGCAGATGCAGGGGTGTTGTGTGGGTCACGTGTTGGGCGAACGATCAATGCATGATCCGTCCCGCCCGGGGTTTTTTTTGGAGAGACTGGGGCGTAGCGGAGAGGAGAGGTTTGTTTTGAGCTCACTTGGTTGTTTGTATCGTTGTTAGTCGACGACGGTTAAGAAGTGAGGTGTGTCAATATGTCCTTTGCTATCAATGTCATCCTCGATCCTTTCTTTGCCTCTAGAGAGGTGTGGGATAATTCATTTGTCTAGCTAAGAAAGGTATACAGTGTTGACATCATGCTTGGTGATATTGTACAAGGAGGGCTGACGGCATGTGGATATGAGGTTGAGACAACGTGTTTTGAGATTCTGTATCGTTAGATTCTGTAGTGTAAGGGATTCTATGAAGTCGAGTCATGTCCAGGTCTAGGAAGCTTTGTCATTTGTTTAGTTTGGATCTGCTTGGATGTAAAGAAAGGGTCAGAGAGAGTAGAGAGTAGAACAGCTTGTATTGGCATCGAATCGCTGTGTTTAAGTTTTCATGGTGGGTTATAGCAAGTCTCGGTTGAGTACAAGGAAGAGTGCCTCGAATCATACATACCCTATGTAACAACAGAAGCCTGCAAGACTCAACACAGATATTGCGCCAGACTGCATCTGAAGGACGGATTTCGAGCTCTAGGCAATAGTCGAATGTATAATTCGTACAGAGTACTCGGATGCCGTTCGTATTGGAGTCGAGTTTACTGACGGAGGCTTTGCTGATCTGGAGGGGATCGCGGAGTAGCTGATTTACAGCTCTACCACACACAGAAGTGTAGATCCCTGTTAGCACTTTGTGGTCGATGGCATACCTATCTTGAGTGCAGTATGGCTGAACCGGATGGTGCAAATGAACACCAGATGTGCATTTTTGACGTGAGCTGGAAAGTCTGTCAAAATTACATGGCTATGGTCTCTACACTCGCAGGCGAGGTCCGATTGTCGAAGGCGTGAGACCCTCACATGTTTGGCCCTGCCATCACTATTGTATCAAATCGTCTGTGTCGGTGTCTGTCAGCGCACGCGTGCAGCCTCGCAACACAGAAACAGCGGCGCGCAACAGGCAGCTCAAATCTAGAAGTTGTTGCGACTTAGTCGCCACAATTAATCCGAGATCTCGGATTCCAACCTTGGGCCATTTCTGCGAGCATACACCTTTTTGGCCGTGTCGAGGGTGTTTCTTTGCTCGGCTTAAGCCCCCCCTTGCAAAGACGGTGGAGATTCGCAGATTCCAAAATATCCTTGCCGCTGCCATTGATCGATGTCGAGGGCGTGATAGTAGACATTATCGCAGCTAAGATACGATACAATGGTTTGGAGATCTAGGTGATATTTTCACAACGTTTCTGTTTAATCACCTAACAAGAGGGTATATGAAGGGCGTATAGATAGGATACTTGTGGACGTATCTGTAAAAGTCGACGTGTGCGTAGATTTTAGGTTGCTCGAGCTCGAATTTCCCAGTAATGGATGTTACTCATCAACGTTTCCACACAGTTCGCGTTTTCGACTCCCATAGTGGTTTCAAAACAACGTAAAAAGGGTATCAATATCCTGTCTGTCAAAAGATCTATCAAACCAAACCTTTTCACCACAAATACAGCTGCTAATGATACAATATCCAGTCCGAAATCGTAACGAAGTCGCTAAACGCCCAGTACACACAATACTTTTGGATCTCTTTGATTTTCAGATTGCCAGACCGTTCCCCAAGCTCGTCCACCGATACAACGAGAGCACCTCTCTCCGCTTCGCGGGCGTCATTTCCTTGGCGTGCACGTGCCCTTTTATTTGGGAGAGCGTTGAGATCATGATTTTGCGGAAGTTTCTTTGGTATTCGGTTGAAAGCGTTACCTATGTGGGGAGTTAGAATATACGGTTTATACGTCGGAGGAGGGGTAGGACCCAGGGCTGGGATTGGGCACACGTACCACAGCTGCCTCATGGGCACGAACAATAGTCTCGCATGCTTTTATGACGTTGTCGTTGGTATCCGTCGACAATTTATCTGCAAGCAAGAGGAGAATCAGACTGCCTTGCAACAAGTACTGAGATTTTGTCAGCAACTGTTCTCCCTATCTGAAGCACGCTTTTCACTCACCATTCCAAAGAAGTAGGGCATGAAGGAGAGATCAGGGTCTAGCTCCAGAATATCGTCTACTGCGTGCGCTGCGGAAATTGCATTGGAGGTTGCCGTCAAGAAAGACTGAGAACAAATCCAGGAGCTGTTGTCATCCAGCAGCGACACCCTTTGCATATTGTTAGTCTCCATTGTTTCTATGTTTTTGGGTTTATACTCACGGATCCCATTTTGACTGAGTCAGTATGTGAAGAACATGGATAATGTGCGTCGCATAGGCCACAACCTTCCTCGTCTGGTGCGCCCATTCACCTCGGAGGTGTTCAGGGGGTCCATTCTGTTGTTCGCTTCCATTTTCATTGTTCGGTCCGCATCCATGTTGGGCTTTGAATTCTTCAAGACTGTACGCGTACCGTTCCAGTTGAAGGACGATCTCGGACTCCTGCAGCTCCCAGCTGGAAGTTCGTCGCTGTCCAAAACGAGGGTGGTTCTTTTGCGCATTTAAGTCGACAATGTCGCCGAGGATGGTCATTAGCGGTAAGAAAAAGCCGAAGATGTCATGCGAGGTGCACTGGAAGCCCAGGCCTTTTCGTCGGTGTCCTGTGTAACCCGTGAAGAATTCTCCGCCTTGCCATACAGTATCTGGCACGGGTTGGAACAGATCTTCGCACTCGTTGTCGAGCATCGCTAGTGGTCTGTTGTAGCAGAGCCCAAGATGCCGGTCCACCATGTACAGCAACCACCACAGCCTGCGACGCTCCTCTCTCATTTCTTCAATCAGCGCGGCGGCTGGAGTACCAGCTGGCATCGAAATGGAGCCGTCTGACATTCCGAGGTCTGTTTCTCCATTCTCTGCTGTATTCGCATCCCTGTCTCTTTGAGGTTCCTGAGGTAGTTCACGTCCTAGTTTCAATTCTCTTGCTAAACTCCAGGCTACTTGCCACCACCGGAGACTTGCTGCTTTGTACTCGCTCGCTGAGGTGACAACGCCAAGATTTAGATAAGTTGCAACATCGTCCACTGTGCTTGTGGGTGGCATTGCAGAATCAGCTCGGGACTCATAGCGGCCCATGACGGCGTCAACGCCAAAAGCGTCATGTGGAGCAGGACTGACCATCCCTCCAGCACCCTGTGTGAAGCCATGGGTTCCGGTAGGCGAATGGACCAAAGGTTTCAGAAGATCGACAGTGAGCTTCCAGAGCTTCTGGCATATCACACTCCTCGCCGATGGAGATGAAGTCAGGTAACTAGCCTCGCTTGTCTGAGCAGCTATCCACAGGATGCTGGCCAGAAGCGCTGGACTGCATTTTCTTGGCTTGTGTTGACGCAGGAAGGAGCGCTTCCGGAAGACCGAACCCAAGATGTAAGGCGAGATGGGTTCCATGAACACTGAGGACGAACTTTGAAAGTAGTATTCCAGAAGCTCGCAAGCCATGGACACTGATATAATGGATCCCAGATGAGGAAGTAAGGGTTTGAGTACTGGATACCTGCAGGGAACAATGCCTTGGTGCGACGAGCTGACACTAACTCCGGATTGAGGCGAGCCAGTGTCGCCAGATCCGTAGCTGTGGGGAGAAGCTTGTCGAACTGCTGGAAAATGATACGGATACCCCATCTGAGCATAGTCCGGATGCATCGGCGTGCCTGGCTCTGGCACTAGATGCATCTCGTTCATTGCGAACATCAACTCCTCGTTCCGGTGCATCGCTGCAGCATGCATTTGCGGATGGGGATGGGGATGTGGGTGCTGCGCCGGATGCGGGTAAGCATTCATTTCGCCAGCTCCTAATAGGAGCGGATCGATCATGATATTGCTGACAGGTGCAGCATAAGCGCCACCTACACATGTGCTGGTAAGTAGACGAGCAAGCGCTCAATGGTAGCGATTTGACATACTGGTTGTCATGTTATGCCACCCAGCTGATGTGACGTTGTGCACTTCTTCTCTGCTCGGAAAATGGGGAGCTATCGGCGTGGCCTCCGCAGGCGACCAGATCTCGTCATCCATATCGGCCATTCCGTCCCCGCTGTCGAAATGTCCCGTCTGTATCGTGAGGCCATTCTCGCCATGAAGATTTCCGTGTCCTGCCTGCGCTGCCTCTTCTCTTTGCTTTTGAATGTGGCGAGGTACCTAGGCGTCGATGAGCACCAGCGCACATGACAGAGATGTACCAACGTACCTTTCCGCGGCGCTTCTTTTCCCGGTTGTATTGGCACACGTACTCGAGTTCTCACAAGCCGTCAGTCTTGTGTGCAAGAGCCCGTAGTCCGAACCTCTCACTTACCGATACAACGTGAACACGGCGCCTGTCCGTTACATCTGGTGCGCATACGATGACAGTGGTCGCAAGCCCGACTAACTCGCCGCTTAACCAATGCAGACGCCCGTCGCTCGGGTTTGCTCATCTCTACAGTGACGGTCTCCATGGTCGATACGTCGAACGAAGCGGTACTCTGGAGCGGCGGTGAAGGTGACAACCATCAAGGAAGTCTGGGAACAGTCATGCGATGTCTGGGAAGCACAAAATGTGGGCCTCCACCCACACTTACACCTGCCGAGGAATAACGTTGGACACGTCGAATCCTGGTCAGTGATGGGCCATTACCAGGGTCAGGATCTGTGGCTTGAGTCTTCCATGCGTCCACGAGGCTTCGAGAAGCGAGATCAACACCCAGGACAATATCCAAAGACGCAATCATTAATTCTGCCATGGAGGATTGGCTCGAAGATCTGGGGGCACTTATTCACGGCACCTGGTCGCTGGGAGGGAACAGATGCGGGCTGCGGGGATGGTGAGAATTACCCGTTTAACCACCACTCGCTGAGTGGCTGCCGGCTAAATTCCCACACGCCTCCCCGCACCCGGCCTGTCACCCTCGAGAACCCTATTACATTGGGTCTAGCAGCTGCACCTCACGTCAACGCACTATTGCGCTTTTGCTACACCATGGGTGTGCCATGGACACATCTGTCCCTGAGGGCCGACCCCTTGATCGTGGCGCCCATCGCCTGACCTCCGCAACGCCCATCGGCTCCCCTTGACGCATGCAATCGACCAACGGCGCGCGTTCCGTGGCCCTCTCCACCCTCGGCAGGGTCGGAGAATATCATAATGCCTCCTGTTAAGACATATTTACCTTTCCCTTTCCCCGGAAGATTAGGTGCGTCGGGGGAGTGTGTGTGCTATGCTAATGCAATTCCCTCTGAAACCGCTACGCGCTCTGCCTGCCCGCCATGGACCTGCTCGTGGCGATCAAGCAAACATCAGGGCGGCGAAGCTCGCATTTCTCTATGCTGACGATGAAACAGTGCCACCAAACGGCGCGCCCGTCTCCGTCCCGAAGTCTGTTGTGCATCACTCTCTGAAACTACGGTGAATGACTCGGGAAGAGCGCGTGCGCATATCGCCTTCGAGAAGCGCACCTGCCTCTGGTGCCTTGCAGTGGCCTCAACCATCCTCGCAGTTATCAGCACTAGCCAACCGTCTCTCAAACCTGGACGACCGTCGTCGTGCAGCAGGTCTGACCAACACTGGCCATGTCTGTCTGAGAGTTCATTTAGCGCAATGCAAATTGAGCATTGACACCCTCGCCTCAGCACCCTCCACCGATCTAACAAGCAGAGAGACGTCGTAGGTCGAGTCCTTGCGCATCCGAGTGCTGTTACAAGAGTATCAGATGCTCGGATGCGGTGGTGGCAAGTCGATTCATCTAAGTCATGGCCACCACATGTACTAGTCCATTCCCATATTCTTTGAACCTGGAGTTATTGTCATGAAACGCAATCCTATCGCAGACCCGAGCCTTCTTTTCATATCATCACATCCTTTTGAAAGATCAAACTAGGCGCACAAGCGTTCATCCCCTTCATGCGAGGTCGCTAGTTCTCTCAAACCAATGGGAATTGCCAGGAAAGGTAGACTCCCGGAATGCACTCTGCAGGAGCTTCTCCTTTTCGTCATCAGTTGTTGCAACACAGCATTTAATTGCACATATGCGTCTCCTTCTCATTGCACCGTTGGGCCGCGGCTGAGTTCAGGCGGAGCTCACGCACACTTCAGAGCTCTGATTCGACCGCCCTATCGGTAGACGCTCAAATAACGTTGTACCACAGCTGCGACCGCCTACAGAGACAGGCGATGTGCAGGACGCAAGGGAGATACCGGCAGAATCTCCCCACACTGCACCCCTCAAAGATGCAGCCTACAGGACTTAATTTCCGTGCATTGGCGAACTTCAGGAACGCCTTTTCGAGGATGGTCTTCGTGTAACCTGCACCCGTCGTGTCACCAACTGACGATAATCATATGCTATTTTGAGGGGCTCGAAACGGGGACGGGAAGCACTGGGTTCTTTTTTCTTTTTGCCTGAATGGAGTATCCTGGCGACGATCAACGACACATCCCCCGCAAACACCTAGGATGATGCTCCCGGCTCATTTGGAAATTGTCCTTTTTCACGTCACCCGCACCCAAAGCTTCTGGAAGGCAGCCTCTTTCGAACCCTAACCTGCAGCAGGCATGCAAGAGCAATGTTCGCGGCGCAGGGACCTTGCCCTTTTGGTTTGATTGAGGTTGCCAGGCCCTGTGTTGGAACTGATTAAGGATCACCTCTTGCGCTCTTCTATGGGGTAACTATATTAACGGAATATGTGGGCACGGCCATCCTTATACAACGAAGTGGATCTGGAGACTGCGAAGTTCGCGGCTATTGGCGAGGCGCGCAAACGACGTCGTACTATTCCTGCCTCGACCGAATATCCAGCGAAGCTATAACAGTCATCTCCCAGGTTCTGCGAGGTCGTCACCGGGTATGGGTGAAGAGTGCTCGATTTGTCTTTCGGACATGGAAATGACTGTGCATCCTGCAGCTACTACTCATTCTCACGCCCCAATAGTACGTTATGGCCAGGTCCGTTTATACAAGAAGCCTCATCTGGCAGTGCAGCAGCGCAATGGCGACGCGGTTCGTATTTTATTCGCCTCACGTATACATGAGTTGAGGCGCCAGTATGCAGGAGCTGCCCGTTTGAGTAAGTGACCGTTGAAACCGCGGACCAGCACCCCCCTCGGCAGGATTGCATGCATGCAAACGGTCTTGTACAGCGAACCGCATATGCAGATACGTTTCTGCTATCGTCACTCACTCGTCACGCCATTGGATTCAATCCCCATCACGACCTATCCAAGAACGACAGCATGAAAAGCGGTTCGGCAATGAATACCGGTTTGCATATAGCTGATACGTGCGGAAAGCATGTACCTACTTAGGTAGGTATGTATTCCAGATGGGAAGGAGAACGCACAGGGCCATGTCGCAGCCCACAATAACAAATTCTGATTATAATAGCCGAGTGTGTGCTATAGGCTGTACGCAGCTCGACAATCAAGACTGACCTGCATTCTAGGTCGTTGCGGCTGATGGCATCGACAAGGTAACGTAGCTACAACCTGCAGTCGGCCGGCAACAAGTCAACGATGGAATGCAGCATGCAAGATCTCCCCGCCTGTCTTTTCGCGCCTGTTACATTTCTACGACTTCTGGTGCGCTTCTGCCCTGCTTGGCATATGGGAGAGAGGACGCCGTGCGACTGACTTACTTTTTGCCCTTGTGCTTTTCGGCGTCGTCTTTCATGCCTGCTTGGACCCATGCCCTGTTCTCGGCTTCAATGGCGTCGTCAGCTGTTTGGCCTGATGAACAGATATTTTGTGGGGAGCAAGACGTACCAGCATGCTTCTCCATCTTCTCTTTGTCCTTGAGAAGATCCTTGATCCCGTGGCGGTCGGGCACATGCCTTCCCTTCTCCACACCGGGTCTCTCTGCCATACGGTCTTCCCAGGCTTTGAGCGCGGGGAAGTCGTTGATTTCGATGCCGGCCCAGCCTGCGGAGGCGATCCAGCCCCCTGCGATGGCGGTGTCAATTAGTAGATGTTTGGTGAGGTTTTTTTGGAAGGCAACTTACAGTGCGCAATGTCGGCTATGGTGCACTTGTCGCCAACAAGGTAGGGGATGTTCTTCGATGACAGGTGTTTGTCAAGTACGCCGTAGAGACGCCGGGTCTCGTTCTGATAACGATTTACGCCATATTCGATGTGTTCCGGGGCGTAGCGGGTGAAGTGGTCTGAGAAGAGTCTGTCAGGTGGGTTTGTGGATGTGGGGCTGGATCGAGGGCAGACGTACTGGCCTGTCCTTGCATGGGTCCTACGCCGGCGTTCAAAAAGAATCTGGGTTTCTCAGTACAAGCTATCGATAACCTAAATCGACTTCCGTGGGCGGAAGATGGGTGAGGAAAGCTGGGGCTTACATCCAGTTGTTCATCTCGTAGAACTCTCGCGTGCCAGGCGGGAAACTGATCTTGTAGTCTTTGTCGTACTGGGCTACGAGATACTGCATGATGGAGCCAGACTCGAAGAGGTTGATCGTCTTGCCATCGGTGAAGGTGTCTGTCAGCGCGGGGATTCGGCCGTTGGGGTTGATGTCGAGAAACCATTGTTCTTTTTGGGTGTTCTTGGAGATGTCGATCTTTTGGACTTTGTAGGGGAGACTGTGGACTTTTAGCTACGCACTTAACGTACCAGGAAATTTTCTATTCGAACAAATTTTCGTAGAATTCTTTTTACGCCAAATGTAATGGTTAACAAATAAGAGGATTTTATGTGGTACTTCGACAAAAGGGGGTTTGGATTCCATCTTCACGTGGTGTAGCAGCCAAGCGCATTTGCTAGGCTTAGGCTTGTTCTAGACTTTCTCCCTTACTGTGTTGACCACGGTGCGCGAGTAGAAGACTGAAACTCATCGATGTTTAAGACCAAGAGGACAAACTTACCCAAGCTCTTCCAGAGTGATGGAGATCTTGATCCCATTTGGGGTCTGAGTAGTGTACAGGACAATCGAAGGTTCTTCTGAGGCCATGGTGAAGTTCAGAGATGATTTGATATAGTACAAGTAGTGTTTTGTTCTAGATATTGTAACTATAAGAACAGGAAAGATTGAGTGCTACGGATATCTATATACTGGAGAGGAAGTGGGGTGAGGGGCAGTCATGACGAAGGTAATTGCTTAGAAATGCGACCGCAGGTCTGAATACTCATACGACGAACGAACTGATCACGACGCCGTCAGCCGTGTAAGCCCACGTTAGGGATGTGAGTTTCCTCTGTGTCAGGAGAAAGCTGGTGCGAGGATGAAGCTGCGAAGGACAGAGTTGCTCTCTGCTCTCCAGGGCTGGGCCACGCTCACAACTCGCGTCTTTAAGCACTGGACGTCCCTGGTTATGAATTCCGAGTGGATTGAATCGTGAGAACTACCCTGAAAGATATCTAAAGGGTGCCAAATTATAGGGATTTTGATGAGGAGCCTGAGCGCACTCGCTGTCGTATGGACGTGATAATCCCACTCGAAGCTGCCTAGCTCCGCCAAGCCGCGGGCTCCTTCCCAAAACCCCGAACGAGCGCCACCTCCTCTTCTTCCTCAACTGCACAGTCCGCAGCAAACAACCCACTCGCGGACCTCACCATGGCCTGGCGCAACCAAGGCATCACCGGCTCCAACAACATCCCTCTCGGCACTCGACGTCGCTTTGGCGGCGACGACGCTGATGATGGAGGCTACAATCCAGCCGCGCCAGCTACGGGCTTGTCTGAGCTGAAGCGCGGTCGTAGTCCTACTCGTGGTATGTTTGATGCACGACCACTATTGTTCAATACTGACATATCAGACTCCTCCGGTGGTCCGCAACGCCGCAAGAAGCGCAATCGATGGGGCGACGCGAGCGAGAACAAGGCCGCTGGCCTCATGGGCTTGCCGACGGCCATCTACGCTGCCATGACCACGGAGCAGCTCGATGCCTACACGCTACATCTTCGCATCGAAGAGATCACCCAGAAGCTGAAGATCAACGACGTTGTCCCACCGGATGGCGATAGGTACGTGCTGCTGCCTTTCTACTGGTACCCTCAAACTCACACAAACAGGTCTCCTTCGCCACCACCGCAGTATGACAACTTCGGCCGTCGTGTCAACACGCGCGAGTTCCGTTATCGCAAGCGGCTCGAAGACGAGCGCCACAAGCTGGTCGAGAAGGCTATGAAGACGCTTCCTAACTACCACCCGCCAGCTGATTATAGGCGTCCCACTAAGACACAGGAGAAAGTCTATGTGCCGGTCAATGACTATCCAGAAATTAACTTCAGTATGACACTAACCCCTCAAATCCCTAACTTTCTAACTCTACTCTTTCCTTCTGCCTTTGTCTTGACCAGATGCGCTCAGACCTTACTAGAACAGAGAAGGTTCTGCGAGGTTTGCAGCGCAGCTATGTCACTAACCCATCTCCATCACTTTGCTCTACCTTTTTGATCATTTCACTAACTCTAGCTTTCTCTACTAACAGTTGGCCTCCTCATTGGTCCCCGTGGAAACACGCTCAAGAAGATGGAATCTGAGTCTGGTGCCAAGATTGCCATTCGAGGCAAAGGCTCCGTCAAGGAGGGCAAAGGACGATCTGACGCAGCTCACACCAGCAACCAGGAAGAAGACTTGCACTGTTTGATCATGGCGGACACCGAGGAAAAGGTCAACAAGGCGAAGAAGTTGATTCACAACGTCATTGAGACTGTAAGTCGCTCACCCCACTAATCGCTTGATATCAAAATTGACAAGCCTAGGCTGCTTCTATTCCCGAGGGCCAGAATGAGTTGAAGCGGAACCAACTTCGCGAGCTTGCCGCGCTCAACGGTACTCTCCGTGACGACGAGAATCAGGCGTGCCAGAACTGCGGCGAGATCGGTCATCGCAAATACGACTGTCCCCAGAAGCAGAATTACACTGCAAGCATCATCTGTCGCGTCTGTGGACAGGCCGGCCACATGGCTCGCGACTGTCCTGATCGTAAGCGTGGACAGGACTGGCGCAATGACGATCGCGGAGCCCGCAATGCCCCCAGGATCGGTGGTGCTGAGGATGATCTGGATTCCTTCCTGGCTGATATGGGTGGTAACGGAGGGCAGTCTCGACAGGCCATCGAGTACAGCGGCGGTGCCAATGGCGGTGCCAACGGTGGCTATGGGGGAGGTGAAGAGCCGCGCAATCTCAAGCCCTGGGAGCGTGGACCAACTGGTGGTGCTGCTCCCTGGGCTCGGAACGACCGCCAAGAGCGCGACGAGCGCAGCGCCGCCCCTTGGGCTTCTGCTGGTGCCGCAGACTCTTCCTACAACGCAGGTGGCTATGCAGCTGCTCCATGGGCTGCGGCCGCTCCGGCTGCTCCAGGTGGAGGCTATGGCTACGGTACCTACGGCGCCACTGGCTACGACAATGCCGCTCCTGGAGCCGGGGTTGGATCTGCTCCACCTACGGGGGCTCCTCCGGGCATGAACTCGTATGGAGCTGCTCCTCCTCCGCCTGGCCTGGGTCCCCTCTTCCAGAATTATGGCAATGCTGGCAGCCCTCCGCCACCGCCTCCGCCTGGTGATGCGCCCCCGCCTCCTGTAAGCAGACCGTCTCCCCTCACTTTGATCTGACTTGCTAACGCTCCCTAGCCGCCGAGTGACCTTCCTCCTCCGCCTCCTCCACCACCACCGGCGTAGAGTCGCATTCTGACGTGCTCAACGGAGACCAATTTGGCTGCCGCAAGTCGATTCCTCGGACGCATTGGGAATCCTTTCTGTCTACGAACTGGTTGCAGTCAAGTCTTTTCTCTCATGATGGTGGTATAACATGCTTGTTTCTTTCCTTGCATATGAAGGAACATATATAGGTGTGCATTTGTATCTCACAAAAGCATACCGGAAAGGTAAGTACGAGAGTAACAAGTAGGTCTTTCAGAGCTTTCATGGATACGGAAGTGTAACTTTTCCTCGACCTACAAGCTGGTACTGGGCGTGCGCGCAAGGGAATGGACTTAGCGAGAGCAAGGCTAGGATACAATGCACGGCTCTGTAGTAATACACTCAGTTTTCCTTAAGATAGATCCTGCGTTGAGTGCATGTTCAACCTTGGAATGAGAGATGACTCGCCAAGGCTCCGACTAGTGGCCCAAGCTTGCTCGAGGATTCGGGCCATGACGGTGGCATGCGACTTCACACAAACCCACCATGCGCAAACGCCGAACACCTCCGCCGTGAGCCACCCAGCTTGCAGAGAGACGCCTTATGCTATTCACGCCCTTTGCCATTGCAAACGCATGTTGCTGACCCCATACTACCTTGCTCGCCGTCACCACCCCGCTTCCCCGCCACCGCCGTCTCACACCTGGACCTTGGGCCAACACCATGGAGAAAATCAGGGTTAGCAAGGCAGGTACTCGCCCAGCGCAGAACGACATGGGTACTGATACTCGCCATGCAAAGGTCGAAGATGTTACCATGTGGCGCAGGGGAACGCGGTTCGAGGGCAATCTGCACCTCATGCCGCACCACATCGTCTTCCGCTACCTAGCGCCCCCGCCGCCAGGCTCCTCTCCCTCCACGAAGCCGCGACCAAAAGAGACATGGATCACGTATCCTATGATCTCGCGCTGCGTCCTTCGACCTTCGCCGCCGGCATCCCACCAGTCCCCATCGATCCGCCTGCAGTGCCGCGACTTTACCTTCTTCACCTTCCTCTTCGTCAACGACAAGAAGGCACGCGACGTCTACGATAGCATACGGGGCCTCTCTTGCAAGATCGGACGCTTGGACAAATTACTGGCTTTTGCATACCAGCCTAAGCCGCCCGAGGACCAACACAACGGGTGGGAGCTGTACGATGCGCGGCGGGAGTGGAAGCGATTAGGCATCAGCCCCAAGGATTCGGAAAAGGGCTGGCGGATATCAGAAATCAACAAAGACTACAAGGTATGGCCATCATGTATAGAGTACAGGTTTCTTCTGACAGTCTGCCGCAGTATTCGAAAACGTACCCTGCTCTGCTCGTCGTCCCGTCCAAAATCTCCGACAATGTCCTCAACTACGCCGGGCAGTTCCGCTCGCGGCAGAGAATACCTGTCCTCGTCTACCGCCATCCTATCAACAACTGCTCCATAACGCGCAGCTCGCAACCACAGCCTGGGATACGTGGCAATCGGAACCCGCAAGACGAACGACTGGTTGCAGCCATATGGGCTACCAACAGCGGGTGGAAAACATCACAGGGTTCCACGCCCAATCCAGCTGGCTCAAGCCCTGAATCGAGCGTCGTCAACATCAATGAGTCAAGTGCAGACAGCTCTTTCGTTGGTGTGGTTGATGCCGAAACCGTCGATTCGGGCGAAACAACTGTGGAAGATCTCACCGATTCTTCTGAAACCGAAACCGACGAACCCAAGATATACGGTGCGCAGCAGCGAAATCTGATTGTTGATGCGCGGCCGACCGTCAATGCCATGGCTATGCAAGCTGTTGGCTTAGGCTCTGAGAAGATGGAGTACTATCCAAACGCCGAGAAGGCTTATCTAGGCATCGACAATATCCACGTCATGCGAAAATCTCTCCAAACAATAATAGATGCCCTGAAAGACTCCGACATCTCCAACCTACCCATCAGCCGTAAGGCGTTGGCTAGTAGCCACTGGATCAAGCACATCGACAACATTCTGCGGGGGACTGAGCTGATAGCACGGACTGTGGGCATAATGCATTCCCACGTACTGATACACTGTTCTGATGGTTGGGATCGGACTAGCCAGCTCAGCGCTCTGAGCCAAGTCTGCCTAGACCCCTATTACAGAACACTAGAAGGATTCATAGTGTTGATCGAGAAAGATTGGCTCTCTTTTGGCCACATGTTCCGTCATCGGTCTGGTTTCCTCAGCAGCGATAAGTGGTTTGAAGTCGAGAATGAGCGTGTTGAGCGGAAACCTGATGGGTCTGGGCCCGGCAATGCTTTTGAGAATGCGATTCGCGGCGCACGGGGACTATTCAATCGCCAGAACGATTCAGTCGAGTCTCTTACGCAGACTCAAGAATCCAATGGTGGTGAATTGCAGACAGTCTCCGATGGTTCTCCGACGGACGCAGCGGCTGTCATATCATCGCCAACTGCTGTCGGCGCTGCAGAAGAACACCGCGTAACAAAGGTCAACGAATTATCGCCCGTCTTCCATCAGTTCCTTGACGCTACCTACCAGCTCATGTATCAATACCCTAACCGCTTCGAGTTCAACGAGCGTTTTCTTCGGCGTCTACTATACCACCTCTACTCCTGCCAATACGGCACATTCTTGTTCGACAACGAGAAAGAGAGGGCAGAAGCACGAGCGGCGCATCGAACACGAAGCGTCTGGGATTACTTCCTCTGCCGGCGCTCGGATTTCATAAACAAAGACTACGATTCCGTAGTGGACGACAGCGTGCGCGGGAAAGAGCGAATAATCTTCCCGCGAAAGGGCGAAGTAAGATGGTGGGCTGAAGTCTTCCAGAGGTCGGACGAGGACATGAACGGTCCCTTCGGCCCACAAGCTGCAGCAACACCGAACTTAACCCCGCAGACCAGTAATGTGAGCAGTCCGCCAAATGGGCGGAGTACTCCGACGAGGTCAGGTGCGAGCACACCACTGCCGAACGAGCCCATTGTTACGGGGACAGAATCTGCCGACGATGCTACCGGCGCAGGGACTACAGTGCACCCTTCGTTGAACATCTTGCCATCGGCGGCAGAATGGAGCCAGAGCTTAGGATCTAATGTCGGGAGAGGTCTAACAGCAGCAGTTGAAAGCTTGAGTGTAAAGGACAGCAGCCGGGCCGCCAGCGTAGGGAGAAGTGGGAGCAAGAGTCCGGCTCGGGACCCGAGGAAGAGCGTCGAGGTTGAGATGCAATAACCAAGTTAGTGTTGGGGCGAGAAAGACCTGACGATAATGACGACACATGTGGCATGAGCGGTATTTGACTTGCTTTGATACCCAGACTGGGATCGGGATCGGGATGAGTTGTTTATGGGGTGGGTTCCTATGTGACTGCGGACTAGCGGGAGGGGTTATTGTTATCTGCATTGACTTTGGGCATATTTTGAGCGAGGTGGATTGATAGGTAGACTGACTGTATGGATATAGAAATCGGATGGTTTCAGACGATATTAATTTACAGCTAAAGAGCTACCTGCAGCTATGTCTATCTAGGTGCTCGGTGCAGGCACATACCATAGAACGTCTCTGGCTGGATCACGTAATGCCCCGCCATACCCTCAAGATGTTCGTTCTTAGACTATGGACGATGTTACAGCGTTGTTGACTTGACGTAGTGCTTGAAGGTGGGTCGTGGGTGGGAGACGCCAGGCAGGGTGGTCGTTCCTCTTATATCTCGAGTGAGAGAAGAACTCCCTCCCACTTTACCTAGCCACATGCAAACAAGAAATTGAAAAATTCAAGCGACCCACTCGAACCCAGGTATTTCTTCTATGGTGCAAGAGAAGCAAAATGAGGGGCGACACCGCCAAAGTCCCCTCTGCATCCGTCATCAGGTCGTACGAGATGATACGGTACGAGCCACTACGCCCTCGAGACACACTTGGAAATGTTGGATGATTTTGGGCGTTGAGGAAAATATATATCGATGTATGTATGGGAGTAGGTAGAAGTGGGACGGGGCATGGGTATGGGTGAAGCTGGGTTGGTGTAGGGTGGGCAGGTATGGTGGGGTATGGTGATAGAGGGAGAGAGGAGTGGAGTGTACGGGCGAAGGAGTGGAGGGGTGATAAAGGCAAGAGTAAGAGTAAAAGAACTCGCACTTTACATAGACATGCAAAAGAAATATCAAAGAGTCACTAATGAGCATGGCTGAAGTGTTTTATCGAAGGGTTGTGAAATTGCGAAATCCGATATCTCGGATTCTATTATACACCGGCCGATTAGCGAAAGCTCTGCTGGAACATCTGGAAGAAAAGAGCTTGCGTCTTCGGTCCTGGGCCTTGATCCCCAGCTAGCGGGCTGCCGTCACGTTTGGTGTGTTTTGGCGTACAGATGGTATGTGGGTACGCTTTGCTTTGGACCTCTTTGCTTAAGGTTACGTAGTAAGCCGGGTTTTGGAGCGTGCGCGGCAAGGAAGAGAGCGTCTAGGTAGGGGCCAGATTGTATTTACATGCCAAAGCATAGGAGGGCTGCGATAGAGTTGAATCATATCAAGTAAGCAGCTCCGCTGGAGAAAACAAGGCTAGTTTCTGCTTAGTCCTTCGAACTCCACATGTATTCATGATAGGAACAATAGAGCGAGGAAGGCAACCATTCCCTGAAGACGGCACGAGTGGCGACTGATTCGCGTATACGTTTGTCACTAGTCTTTTCTTGCACCTTTACCTTTTGTTTCTAGATGCTGTTCTTCTCTTTATTGTTTAAATTAAATGCTTAGTTAGTATGCCGTGCAAGAAGATACAACTTAGTTCTAAGATCTATGTTGCACAAGATAGACGAAACGAAATCCGAGATCTCGGATTAACCTAGCACTAGCGACTCTGAACTCGCTGAGAGGTTTGGGCTACGTGGAATTCTTTCCACTTTATTATCTGCTCTCTACAATCAATAACCTACTCAGATATCCTTAAAACTAGAACCTAATGGACACCTTCAACAATATACAACATTATACAACTCTTATAAGCATTGGATCTTCCTCCTTTAACGATCCTCCTTTTACCAGAAACTGAACGCGCACAATTCTTCGACGGCAAGATACACTCTGCGCCTTCAGTACAGACTCCGCGGCATTCTGCGCAAAAGAAATGGAGTACCTTCACAACGAAGCGTCGAAAAGCTCCTCACAACAAGCGCTGTGACGAGTCCAAAAGGGAAATGACTACACTTGTTGTTATACTAATACTGACTGGAGCCTTTCTGCTTATTTCTGGCCTTGGGTAAATGTACATGTATGAAGCAACGTCTGCAATGGCCAAATGGTCTGTCTGGTGGGTTGTTAGAAGTGTCATTTGCGGTGCGTGGTGGGATCATGGCCCTTCGGTTCAGACTATCTGGCAGTGTCTGTTATTTTTGCGATAGGTCTGGGTCTGTATCTCATATGCATGGCGTGTCATGAAAATTTTAGACCGGTTGGCGATGGTATCGCGTGGGCTATGGTTACATCAATGAATATGGAGGTAAGCTGGAAGGTTGTGGTCTAGAACATAATAACAGATCACGTACGCTAATCATAACTGGCTGGAACATTAATTGTGTTTCTAGGCTCAGAAGTCCATGTCTGTATGGACGGATTAGACTACTGTCACCAAATCTCATCTGGTTCTTTCCCTTAGAGTCTCCACAGCTTTCTTGTAAACAAGCCCTATAGGCTTATAGGCTCTCGCGCGAATGCTTGAGTTTCCAGTTGCCAAAGGTATCCTAGAGGAGGCCATATTGTCTAATCAATAGTAGCAGCATAGGGAATCTTATTTTCTTATATACTTAAAAATATTCCTTATTTATAGATAGAGTTAGAAATAACTAGATTTAAGCCTTTATAAGTATATAGTACTATAGGTCCTTACTAATAATACCTAAAGAACAATAACCTAACACTAAAGCTCTTACAAGCAAAACACTACTCTCTCTCTAAGACAATCATTACTCAGCAGTAAATCCGGGCTCTTCAAAACCTCCTCCAGATACCGCATCGCATCCTCCTCGCCAATCCATCCTCCTTTCCCTATAAGTATACACACCGTTTCCATGATCCCGTCATATGATACCCGGTATTTTCTCCAAGTCTTCACTCCCGTCACTCCGTTCGCTTTAGATGGGTCTTTTGGCGCACGGATACCCTATCTTCTCCGTGTTTGTTCACCCATTCAGAGTGACATTCGATAAAGAAGCTCTGTGGTCTTCATTCGATTGCTGGTCGAGGATCAAGAAGTACTATGGCACTATCTGGATGGTTGTTGTGTTGATGAACGCTACAGGGGGTATGATGACGTCTTTAATGTCTACCCAGGAGGAGGATTCGAACTCTGTCGTAACTGTCGTGGGAAGTTCCCTGGTTGCGTTGTCGAAGTCTTGCTGTGAGCGAGAATGCACGAGCATGTAGCTGTTCAACGGATCGGCAATGATGTTCTTGTTCTTGGGTTCTTTGGTAGAGTCCCAATAGATTGTGGCATCTTTGAGGAAGGTGGCCCAGTTCTGATGTTGTAGAGTAAACATAGGGTTTCCTTCAGGTAGTGCGAGTAATATTCTCTGGATTTATACGTACCTCAGGCGTGAGATTGGTCGTTGTAAAGACCAGTGTGTCCGGCTTCATGTTTACATGCTCTCTGTTCAGCGATATGATGTTAATTCAGAAAGAAAGAAAATGTCCGTCAAAATTGCATGTTAGGATATCGATGGAGTCGTTGCCTAGCGAGTTAGATTGCGACACAGCCAGACCTGACCACGACCGTCACTTCGTACATTCAGAATCAGAACATCTTTATGCTTACTCTGCTTCGGCGACAGATACCAACATACGAACGCCAAAGTTACATGTAAATTCGTTATAGACTTGTCCACTGAGAACTCTCGAAAATTAGGGAAGACAATTCTCATCCCATCCCAACCTCATTAGTACATGCTTGAGTGTCATCATCGAGATCAGGATGAGTTCCTTTAGTATGCTCTGAAGCATACGTGAGACTTCTGCATGGGTTTCATTGGACAACGCTAGACTTCACGCATGACCTCCGCATTTCCGAGGGATAGGCTTGTCCGAAGGATTGAACTTCTGGAGCAAATCATAGACACAATGGCGATGCAACTAACGAAAGACATCCAATCTTCTTGCTACCATATTGAGACTGGATATATGAATACCATATAGTGAAGACGCCTTGGAAGAACAACAAACATCTCGAATGGGTGATACAACAAAGCCCAATCAAAAGAGTTCATTTACCGTGTACACATCTCTCGGTAGATCTTCTCCTTGTTTGGTACTCTTGCTTTTATCTAATCTTTCTACGTGAGTTGGTCGACAGTGTCTTGAATCTTAGAAGCTTGCCTCAAAATCGATGAGCTGTGCACTGTATGACGACTCCAAAGCGCCCCCATCTTGAGCCCTACGTTATGAAGATACCGTCTAGTAGACAAGCTGAGTGAAAAGCTTACCATTGGATCTTGGATGACTTTTCCGTCCTAGAAACAGCCGCATTTTTGCTAAGTGAAGGTCCTCGACTCAACCATCAATACCCACTGGTGAAGGTGAGGACTGCCACATAAATAGAACAACTAGAGCGGTGGGGAGCGGTACACTGCAGGTGAGTTAAGTATCTAGCTTCACTCCCAATCCCATCCGTCCTATGAAAAGAAGCTTTTGTTCCAGCTCTCCTGAAGTCTCGTCTTCCTCATTTCCAACTCCACAACTCAACCTTCTCTTCTCATACAATCTCTGAACACGTCACCACACTCCCTCAGCCCCCATTTTCATCTTATCATTACCTAGAAGCCCTTCGCTCGCTCGGAGCTTCCTCATTGGAACTCTTCCCTCTTCTCAGCACCGGAGAATATCACCTTTCGACACCTCACTTTCCGAACAAATTTGCCCTTAAACATTCACGATGGAGCTTCTCGCATTACCCCCAGAGATATTCGGACTCATCGTGCATGAATTTGTGGAGAACGTTGGAGTCGTACAGGCTATGCAATATGGCCAAGTGTGCAGTAAATGCCACGCGTATACTATTCTTTCAAAGCGTCTTTCGCTGACATTCACTAGGCACATTCTCAAGAGCTATCAAATACGAGGTTTTTGCGAAACAGCCACTCAGTGCGTTCGAAGACAAGCAATCACAAAAAGAGCAGACACGAAAGGCTCTCCTGCTTTGCTCGAACATTCACCTCTATCTGTACTACCGTACGAAATCTCTTCTTGATTCCAACAGCCTCCTACCAGACCAGATCAATAAGGTGGTGAACTTTCTGTACGAAAATCAAGAAGAACCACGGAGAAAAGATCGAGACTTCATTCTCGGAAAGGTCTGCACAACGGCCGCTCCACGCGCTTATCATGTACTCATCAACGGTGACCACTATCCTTATTACGAGAGCTCCGACGCAGAGAATCTCATTGCAGCAGCATCCGCATATGGAGATACCAAGATGCTCCTCAAGGTCCTTGAAGAATTTCCGGAAACCTTCGAAAAGGAAAGCTTTGGTTTCGGTAACCCTGTTACTCATGCAGTGGAGCGCGGGGATATGTCGTACTTCAAGTTGATTTTAGATCATCTTTGGAAGGATCTAGGCCGCAACTCCCGGGGATACTTGTCACCTCCGGAGGAATTGCTCTCAGAACCAATCATCACCGCTATAAGGCAAGGAAATACCCACATGACACGATTATTGATGACACAGTATCAAAAATCCTACAAGTCGATTCCGAAGTGTCGATATAGTCATTGGTTGAGCACATCGGTCGCGAATGACAACGTCGAAGTTGCCAGGTTGATACTCGCATTGAAGGTCAAGTCGGAACCTCGTGTGGCGCTCGATACGTTCAGGACCGCATGCCGAAAAGACAATGAAGAAATGATCAGGGCCTTGGTCGGAACGGGTCGATTGTCTGCAAACAAAGCCTTCAAGAACGAGTGCCCATTGACATTAGCTATACACTATGGCAAAATTGAGGTAATCAAAGCAGTTCTTGAGGCCGGAGCTCACCCCGACGGACCACACCCCGGTGTTCGAAAATTTCCTTCCAAAGAATGGGTTACGCCGTTGTTCAAAGCAATAGCCCAAGGAGACATAGATGCGGTCAATCTTCTCTTGCAGTGCGGGGCAGATGCCGAAAAGCGTTCGGAATACAAGATAGTCTGCTCCCGTGGGATACATCCGCGGCTCTCGCCACTGATTTACGCTCTCAAGCTCGGCAGCAGGAACATCTACGACGTGTTGCGGGAAGCGAAAATGAAAAAGAATGGGCATGATGTCGAGACTTACGAAGAGGCTAGGGCGAACTTGATTCCTGCACAAAACAAATAACTCTACGACATCTGGCCCTGGAGATATGCGGCAAAATCTCTCGGACAGATCCCGCCCACAACCATTTTCTACAACGAATGTGTTTCAGTACAGCATCACGACCATCACTATCACTGTGCATGTGTCAACTTACGGCACTCCATTCCACAGCATTATATCTCTTCGACAGGGTCTAGCTCTTGACCAGACCTCATTTTCTTGGGAAGTGTAGCATAAACCAGCATCAACATTGAAAACACCATGCTTCCTTTCCCCCACAGTGTAGCACCAAACCAGCAGCACACTTCGAACACCATATTCCCCCATTCCCCATTCAATGCACATCCCCCTTCCCACCCTCGGTTATCTAATGACGCCGCAATGACGGCTTGAAAGACGTTTCTGTATCTTAAACTAGCTGATCATCAATGAAAAAGTTACTATGTATGAGCTTCTTCGCATTTGATTTAGGAGAGCAGTGCATGGCGATCACATCGCCTATTATACTATCTCAGTCACCCTACTGGAAGACCCGGATATATTGTCCGGCCTGACAGCCCTGTAGCTGATCCGGAGGTATAGACCGCACGAGCCGAGTCTGGATCCTTGTCCGCGGGAGGCGC
Source organism: Lophiostoma macrostomum CBS 122681 (assembly GCA_010405375.1). Lineage (NCBI taxonomy): Eukaryota > Fungi > Ascomycota > Dothideomycetes > Pleosporales > Lophiostomataceae > Lophiostoma > Lophiostoma macrostomum. The sequence goes on along the minus strand of MU004329.1, from coordinate 152,403 downwards.
CATATGTCATGCAGCTAAGAGCGTGCCTAGTGGGACTAGACACCTGCCAAAGGTTACTTGAACGGCTGATATGTAGACACACACTGACTGCCCTGGGTGACCGGCTCTGCGCGTGTTTCAGGCTACGAAGGAGCTAGGTTTCTTCCAGAAAGAACGACCTAGGTACCCTACTTCTAGGCTATCATATAAGACGCGGGCAGTACGTATTGGAAGAACAAAGCCCTATGGAGTCCTATGAAGCCTCTAGCTACTATCTATAGGCGTCTGCACATCTCGCTACGAAAATTAGCTTCTTGCCCAAAAGGTGCCGTGCCATTGCCGACAGACTTGCGGTAGTGGCCTGATAGATGTCGGAAGACGCACCCGTGGGATATGTGGGGGCTGTGGGGAAGGTCATGAGATGATGGCGAAGTGCGGAAATGTGAATTCCGCGGACCGGAAAATGTCATGTTTGCGATTCCGGAAAAGTATGGGTGCAGGAGCCGATCACTTCCTGAAGAGCAGAATCCTTCGCAGGTGAAATGACTTCTTTGGGGAGCGATACGGATATAATGCCATGCCGATTAAGATACGGCTGTGTATGGTGAGTGAAGGGAAACCCATAACGTCGTCCTCATTGCGTCCCGCACGTTCATGTCTTCAGCATATCCTCATCCACCTCCCAGTCTTCCCAAGTCGGTTTGTCAAATCCGTTTGGTCTCGAACTCCGGAGGAACCCATTCCATGTCCCCTCAATATCGACAACAGGTCGCACTGTTCGTACATTAGCGTCGAAGCCCTTGCTAAAGCATTCGTGCATGTGGCGTTCTTCGAAGAGCTCCGGGTGGGTCCTCTTCATCGTCTTCATTGCCCTCTTTCCGACTTCGTCGACCGAGTCATTATGTCGGAGCTCGAAAAACTGTTTATCATGCTGCTCCTTCAGCTCCTTCATCATCTCTTTGCCATATACCCCTAATTGCAGCAGGTAGATATCATACTGGCAACTATACTATGTTAGCAACATTACGTCTCTCGTCACAGGAACCTTACAGTGATGTTGTGCCAACGTAGCTGCCCCCAAATTTTGCTCTCCGGTATAGTCCTGTTAGCGCAGCAATGGTGCCCATGCAGCCTGTCCCGTAGTCACTCATGGGAAAGGGTGGCACGACAGGTTCGTTCAAGCCCATAGCAAGCCCTTGTTCCCAAGCAACGCCAGTGACACAGTCAGCTATTTGCTGCCATCCTGGCCGAGAAGCCCACGGTCCAACATGTCCGAAACAGTCCTCGGCGACATACACGATACCACGGTCTCTTTCTTTGGCGAGTTTAAGAAGCTGCTTAGGTCCACATCCGAGGCGATCAAGGGAGCCCGGGCGATAGCCATCTAGTATCACGTCTGCTGATCGCAACAAACCCTCAAAAGTTTTTCGATCCTCGGCGTTGCGTAAGTCGAGATCAGTAGTATGCTTGCCTAAGTTTCCATCAACTTGAAAGAATGGGACGTCCGAGAGGTTGGGCGACGTGATCTTGATGACCTCGGCGCCGTATTCAGCAAGTCCCCTTCCCATAGCTAGACGATGGTGTTAGTAACATGGGACCAGGAGATTCCCAGAACGTACGTACCGGGACCTGCAATGATCCTGCACATCTCAAGCACTCGCACGCCTGATAGGATTTGGGGCTTCGGTGCTGCTGATGCAACGCTGGGGAATGGAACAGGTGGCGAATCGGTCTCTAATGTCTCTAGTCTCCAAGGCGGCTGCTGCAAAAGCTCTTGACCATGCGGGGTGACCTGGAACTCGTCCCACTTTAAACATGTCACACCAGCCTGCTTGATGTCTGCGTTCATTTCTTCGAGCTCCTCAGCTGTAAACTTTTTCACATGGTCTTCGATGATCTTGATGCACTCATGATAGTCGTTCAGGTCAGGACGATGTCCTTCCAAGCCGATCATGTTCAAAGCTTTGGTAGCTTCAAGTGAGCCATGCAGATGGAAGTACTCCCCTGGATTCTTGGTCTCATAGAGATTAGCAGACAGTCTCCGATACAGGATGGACTGTGCTTGAAGCAAATCGGTGTCTGGAACAAAATCGTTAATGCCATGACTGATTGAATGCATGTCCTTGCGAACCTTTCAGAAACTTCTTTGCTTTGTGGTCCGACTTGTGGAAGCCGGCAACAGTGGCTAAGTAGGTGGAGAATAGGAAGGCAGACGCCCGCTCCAGGTCGACCTTGATACTTCTTACTTTCTCACCAGTCTGCAGGTCTGCTATTGACGCTGCAACCCCTGCTTCGACTGCCTTCAGTGCCGAGATTGCCTCGGTCTGCTTCAGCGGACTTGGAAAATACGGACTTCCTGTGTTGGCGGTCGAGAACTGAACCCTGTTTATGTGGGAGAGCGCCTCTTGCGGTATCCCATCTTTTGCTTTTGACAGGAGGTGCTCCAGTGCTGATCGAGTCCCATCCAGGAGCGTATTCGAGTGAGCCTGCATCTCGCTGGTGGTAAATCCGTCAGCATCCAAAAAGGGCGTCATGATCCCAGCGGATGACTGCCGATCAGCAAAGATGAAGCAGGAGCAAGAAGACTTGGGACCAAAGTTGGAAGGGACAATGTAGACATTATGCAGACGGAAACCCGTTACGAGCGTGCCGGCCCAAGCGACCTCGACCTAGTACCGCCTCGCACTCGAAGCTACTGGGGCCTGAGGGGCCTGAAGTGCCAGCGCAGGATCCTGCGCATGACGGCAGCAGGGCCAGACAGAATGTGGCCAACAGGTAGACAGACAACAGTGAATTGACGCGATGAGCGATCAATTGATCGGAAGAGGGGTACCTACTAACCGATGCAACCCGGAGTCCTGTCACGGGTGGCACGTGCGTATTCCTCAGCACCTGAACAGTCTCATTTGTCGTACCGCAGCTGGTCAACCAACCACCTGGCCGTCAATCTCATCAATTACTATTCACCATTCGTCGATCGAGCTCATCATCGCCGCGGTTATGTGCCCCCCGCAAGCGCTGATGCCTCAATCGTGCATCCTCCCTCATCCGACGCTTGTGTAGCTGGTCAACCTCATCCTTGCGTTCTCTATCGGAGCTATCCGACACATTCGGAAGCCTCTTCACCTCGTTACACTACTCGTTTAAGGCGGTATCGCCACGAGCACACGCCGGCATGACTCGGCCCAAAGTTCCTCCCGAACAGCGCCAACGCACCGCACAGGCGTGTGAGAGCTGCAAGAGGCGCAAGCAGAAGGCGAGTCACTATATACCCTGCGTGCTTCATTCCCATATTACTTCATCAAGCCACGCATGAGCGTATCGGATGAAATGCGGCGTAGAACCAGCAGTTTTTACCGGATCTCTACCCCTACCCCGGCTATTTGTAGCACCGTGCCTTGCCTCTATCGATCTGGCTAGCATGTAGACTCACTCTGTTGCGTTTACTATCGTGTCTTCCTTGCATCTCTTCATCTCGCACCAGTAAAGCACACAGCTTAGGCATACATTGACCGCATCGCTATGTTGGGTATAAGGCTGACCGAACTCAAAGTGTAATGGATTGTGTCCTTGCAATACATGCGAAAAGGCAAGCCTGTGACTCCCCAGATGATGCTTCATGCTCATGAAAAGTAGCGCAAGTTCAGCTGCATCTACACAGAACGGGATGCATCATCCCCTTCCGATAGTAGGCCGGCGAAACGGCGAGCAGTTGGCGATGGGGAGGAAGACGACCAGTCAACATCGAACACGCCCTCCAATGGAATTGCTACCAACTCACCTGTTCCTCATGTCGTTGAAGAGTCTCCAGTGGCTCCCAACCGCCCTCCTTTCGGTCATCATCGATCTGGCTCCAACCCATCCGGAGTCAAACAGGAAAGAAAAGCCACTCGAAACCCTGATGAAAGACCCACCGTGGAAGCAACAGTGCCGTCGTTGCAGAAGTTCCCCGGGCAAGAGATGACAGAAGAAGCTCCAAGAATGATGTCACGTGGTACTACCGTTCAGAGCGGTCCCGAAGAGGAAGCTGTGGTCTACTCCCAAGCCAGGATGCTACAGGACCCCACTGGAAGGCTGTTATATGTTGGAGACGCCGCTACCTTATCGTTTCTTCAGCTACTTCGTATGATGGTCGAAAATGTTGTTGGGCCAACACCCTTCACGAACGATCCCCGTCGCCATAAGATTGTCGAGGGACAATTTTCCCTTCCCTTTAATTCCAGACATACTCATCTCCTTCCGGAACAAAGAACCGCCAGAGTGCTTGTTGATTCATTCTTCGTCAACACACATGGCCTGCTCCAAATATTCGAGCGGCATACGTTTCTAGAAGCCCTCCAGCGATGCTACTCAGACCCACTATCTACAGAACCTTCGTGGCTTTGTCTCTTGAACTTGGTCTTCGCTATTGGCCTGACTATGGCTACTCCCATGTCTGGTAGTTCTGAAGCAGTAGTGATTGACAAACTGAGAAGTGAACACCTAGACCGCGCCGAGGTCTTCTACCTCAATGCCAAGAGTCTCAATGACCCCATGACAGGCTTAGAAGACCAGGACTTTTGGTCTATACAAGCGCTTCTTCTCATGGCAGTATACATGCTGGCCAAATCAAAACGGAATGCTGCCTTCGCGCTCATCGGCATGGCTGCACGCTCTGCACAGGCTCTAGGTCTACACCGAGAAGAGACCATGGTCATATTTAGCTCTGAGGAACAAGCAGCTCGGCGCAATCTATGGCGCTCACTGTTTGTCGTGGACCGACTACTTTCTTGCTCGCTCGGGCGCCCTACAGCGATTTCGGAAGATGACTGTTCGGGAGACGACCTGCGACCTGCGGATCCACCTCTCGATAACTCTTCTAACGCAAACGCCCAAATCAATTTTAATGAGACCGGAGTATGCGCTCTCGAGGCTGCCGTCAGGAGCTGTTCCGCTATCGGACTCATACTAAAGAAAGTCTACCAGAGACGCAAGATTAGTACCCGTCTTGCACAAGAGATCGCGGATGTGTGCAAGGCCTGGCCGCGTGCTCTACCTCTTGTTCTCCACTGGCGACAGGCTGCAAGCGCTAGTCCAAGTCAAGGCGTTGCAATCTTGCATGTCAATCTGTTCTACTGCCACTCTATCATTCTTCTCACACGGCCATTCTTCTTGTATATTCTCAATCTAGAAACACAACGCCAGGCCAGTCAAGCGGCGACGGGAAACCGAGGCCCAAGGCCATACCTACGAATGGAGAAGTTCAGCGAAGCATGTGTTATTGCTTCAACGCATACAATCCTTCTTGTCCAAAATGCTTTCGATGCCGGATATCTCTCCCGCCGTAATCCCGCCGTCATCTATTTCCTCTTCGCCGCAGCCCTAGTCATTCTCGCAAACGAGTTCGCCGGGCTATACAGAGTCGACGCGTCTGAAGCCTGCATTTCGAATGCTGTCACCATTATGAGCTACTGTGGCGAAAGCGATCAGCAAGCGAGCAGATTGGTTTATATTCTTACGTCCTTTCGCGATGTTGCCACCATGCAGACGATGCGAAGAAGACAAAACCAGAGCCAGAACGATCTCACGAATCTGCCGAGTATATCGACCCAGCTGTACGGGACTCAGAGATCGAATGTACCATCGGGTCCAGCACAAAGCACAATGGAACCCTATACTGCGACACCCAATCCTCGACTACATCAAGTTCCAGTTCACATCTACCCAGGAATGCAGACTACGCCACTGCCCAACGAGACGTCAACGCCTAATCAAATGATGGACCACGCGCTATCGCTACCACAACACCAACCATCGCTTTCTGTTCATTTGTCTCCGATACAGAATCCTACAGTATCGGGCCCTTCCAGTGATACTTTGAATTCCTACGACATAGCGAAGCCTTCGTCATTGATGAACTCACTTTCGAGTGTGCTCGACCTTTCGGCGCTCGATGCAACAAGAGTGCCCAGCCTGTATTCAGAAGACAGTGGAGCACAGGACGATCAGATTGATTTTGACGCCCTCTGGGCGTGGCCTACAAACACGCCTGCGCTTGGGAGCCCCAGGATACCGGGTGATGGCGGCCTGAACGGCCCGGCCTTCGAGAGAATGCAGGGCGTTAGTGATAGTGCCGTTCCTCTATTTGGCGTTGTAAGTACAGAGCATCTCGACGGCTGAGGACAAAATTGTCACGTCGTCACGCTGTTTGAATTGATTATCGAATTGCCTGTAATACAGGAGCCACCACATGTACGATTGTATGTACCTTGATTCTTTTCGGGGTTGTACAGTTGCCGCGGCGAATTCAGATCGTTAATAATGGAAAAATTATCGCGTATCGCGTGGGTATTTTGCAAGGATGTAGCTACAGGCTGACCTTTTCAAGGTCCTTTAAATTGTTGCTGCTGGTCAGGTCACCGATGGCAACATTACAAAATTCATAGAGGTCACTTTCAGCAAGGCCTGAGTGATTCTCGACAATGTTTCAGTTCCTGAGCGATTTTACTATTTACAGTCTTCGGCTTCCAAGATCCGGAAGCCTTTACGGGCTTGCTTCGCTTTCGCATCTGCGTCGTGCCTGGTTTCCTCGTTTCAAGGCCACAATCAAAGGAAGACCTAGGAAATATGCACGCAATCGTTCGGGTATTATACCAAATATAGTCTTAGATCGAGGAACTTGTATTTCCCCAGACGAAGCTTTCCTATTTTTGAAACGGGCCGCGGCAAAAGCGGTTTAGATACACGCCTTCCCCGCAAAACGTACGACCTCACACCTTCGGAATTTTGAACAGCACGCACTGCGAGCGATTCAGTATGGCCAATGTTAGCAATAAACGACGGTACATCTTCTAGAGTCGCTTCTCTTGGAACTCTCACAATGATTGGTGACGACACCGTCCTATGAAATTGCCTTTGCTAATGTGTGTGCCCAAACAGACACCACACAGATAGTCGCGCCACGCATCGAAGTCGTTATACGTGCTATGTCGGTAGCGAGCGATAACTCTCAATTTGAGACACTATGGTCACTTGAACAGTCTAAGACAACCAGATTTGTGGAAAATACTGGAAACCAACAAGTGCTTCTAACCCAGGGAAGGTATCGCCGACCCCTCGAGCCAAGCCTGGGCAACATGGGAGTTGCGGTAGCTGGGAGTCCTTTCTCTGGAATTTACCGACGATGCGGATCGTGGCGAAGCGAACCATGTTAAATAAGACGACCTTGGGCGACAGGCAATGGACGTGTGCAAGGTCCCACCCTCCTCTCCGCCCCAATTGAACACGTTTCACATCATCCACATCACCCGTCATGCCCCCTTCTGCGGGAGGATCCGATGGCGTCGTCGAGCGTCTGATCGCGAGTGATCACGTCCGTTGGTGGAACAAACCCAACCTCCGAACATTGTACCTCTGCCTCGTCCCATTCTGTCTGTTCATCGAATCAACCTCAGGCTTCGACTCGTCCATGATGAATGGCATGCAGGCCCTTTCGTACTGGAAGGCGTACTTTCACAATCCCAAAGGCGGACAATTGGGCCTCCTGGTAGCGTGTTACAACATTGGAGCACTAACTAGCATTCCTTTCATCTCCCTCGTGTCGGATCATGTTGGGAGGAGGTGGAGTATTGTGTTTGGATCCGTGGTCATGATTATAGGTGCTGTCATGCAGGGACTATCTATCAATCGTACGTCTGCCTAGAATTGCTCCTAACCATACCATCTAAGAGTTCACAGTCGCAATGTTCGTCTTCTCCCGCATCTTCCTTGGCCACGGAATTGTCTACGCCATTGTCGGCGGAGCCGCACTCCTGGGCGAACTAGGACACCCAAAAGAACGCGCTTTCTTGGGCTCCATGTTCAATGCTTTCTTCGGTGTCGGTGCAGTTTTGGGTGCCGGGATCGTTGTCCGCACCATACTTATCCCCAACGACTGGAGCTGGCGTCTCCCTTCGCTTCTCCAGGCCCTCCCCTCAGTACTCCAGATCGGCTTCGCATTCACAGTCCCCGAATCTCCGCGCTGGCTTGTATCTCGAGGACGCACCGAGGAGGCGTTGGAGATCCTGATCAAGTACCACGCAGAAGGCGACGCCGCTGCCGAACTACCCCACGTTGAACTCGCAGAGATCCAGCGCGCGCTGGAGATGGAAAACGACAGCCGTCTCCGGGGCTGGGGCGAGTTATTCCAGACCTCTGGCATGCGGCGCCGGTCGCTCGTTGCTGCTATGCTGGGACTCTTCGTGCAATTCTCGGGAAACAACCTCATCTCGCAGTACCTCGTACCTATATTAAACAAGATCGGTATCAAAGACTCGCACACACAGGTCCGCTACAATGTCGGTACTCAGGCATGGGGTCTCCTGATAGCTCTCATCTTGGCGAGTATAACTCCCCGGTTCCCGCGACGCCGGATGTTTTTACTCTGTGCTGGCTGTCTGCTAATGGTGTATACCGCCTGGACGGTAGCACAAGCTCGGAATCGGATCACGGGGTCGAAGGAATCTGGTTATGCGGTGCTTGTCTTCATCTTCTTGTACAGTCCGGCGTATTGTATTGGGTACAATGCGCTGACGTACGCATACCTGGTGGAGATCTTCCCCTATTATGTGAGGACTAAGGGACTGAGTTGGTTTCAACTCTTTGCGAGGGCGGCGGTTATGTTCGGTAAGCTTCGAACACTTCTAGGAGCGCATGTACTTCGCAATGGAGGCTAACGAACAACACAACAGGAAGCTTTGTCAACCCAATAGGACTCGAAAATGCGGACTGGAAATATCTTCTCGTTTACGTTTGCTGGCTTTGCTTTGTGAGTCTCGAAAATATCTTTCTTACGATTCATGCGCTGACTAGAACTCTAGGAGGTCGTGTTCATCTACTTCTTTTTCCCGGAGACGTATGGAAAGACGTTGGAAGAATTGACATTTTGTAAGTATCGTGACTCCATTTTAATCACTTTACTGATACCTGTGCAGTATTCGAAGGCGAGGACAAACAGACAGAGCTCGCGGCCTCAGCACAAAAAGTGCTTGACAAGGGGCCTGTGACGGAGGTGCATGAGACGACAGAGAAAGCAGCATAACGACCTGTAAAGATGTTGCTCTCCCCCGAATGCAGGCCGACTCGGGCTAGTACGAATATAAGATTGCGCTTCGTGATTGCATCATTTGTTACACATGCCTTCAATCCAGATGTATCAGTGAAGACCTTCCACAGCGCTGCATTGACGATTTGCTCGATTCTATCCAACATGTATGCCCTCCATCTTTACTCCCTCCCCGCGGCAATCCCTTCCAACTCCCTGCACCGGCGCCCAATCCCACTCCTTCCCCAAGATGCATCTCTTAACCCTCCCACTTCTTCTCCAAGCCGCTCTCGCAGCTCCCACTGCGCCTAAACCTTGGGAACCCAGCGCACACCTCTACGACGTCTCTCCACCTTCACCTCCACAAAACACCTCATCGGAACCCATCATCGGCCCCCGAAGCGCACTGTGGGACTACCCACATCCAGCCTCGGACGAGCTATGGGAGAAAGCCATCTGCAAGGGCTCGAGTCTCATAGACGCGATCCGCAAATCAGATCAAGAGGCCGCGAGCTACTTCCAGCCGCCGCCGCCGGGCATGACGGTGCAGAGCGAGTTTAAGGAGTTTCCGCGTACGTAGCAATTCCCACTTCCCACTTCCAACTTCTCAATCATTGTAAAGGCGTGCACACGTTTTGAATTTTGGTTATATTGCTTGTTGGGTGTAAGGACTGACCGAGGCACACAGAGGCGTTCATGGACTGGCAATGGTACCAATCCGACGGCGCCGACATCAACCCGCGCAACGGCGACTTCGAGAACACGGGCTGGGGCATTGCGGATGCGTTTCGGGGCTTGCACGTCTCCGATCGCTCTGTGAATCAAGGTGGGGAGAATTATGTGGCTTGGATGGTATAGCACTTTTCCTTATCCACCCCCCCTTCTCACTCTCGCAAGTCTTTAAGCTGCATTTGTAATGTCCGAGGGAGACGCTGTTGGATGATGGCTGATGGCTGATGGCTGACGTGACATACGGCGTGATAGCAACACGGTCAGGTCTGGGTCGACAAGGATGGGCAATGGGAGCACCGTGATGTCAAGGGACAGCCGTATACGGTCCAGGGGAAGCAGTATAAGGTATATACATGCGCATTATGATACTATACTCTGATGACTATGGGACATGCTAAGAAGGATCAGTATACAGAGGCGTACTACCAATGGGCTATGAATCCCGAGCAAGGAGGTCCGTCCATCCCCCGTCCCATCCCTTTTTCTCTCTCCCGTCCTCCCTCCCTCCCTCCCCCCACCCTAACACCACCCAGTGATAACAGCCCTAAACCTCGTATCCCCCTCTCACGCCGTCTCCTGGCCCTCTTCCGAACTCCCCCTCCTCCGGCGCGCCTCCGACGTCATGTACGGGACCTGGCACCTCGTCAACTCCGAGGGGACGGACCCCGCGGCGCTGAAGCACTACATTGTGGCAGGCATTGTGAACGAGGACAGCAAGGCGATTATCGTGCGGGCGTACGGGGATGCGGATGTGGCGGAGTGGCCGGGCAGGACGATGAGTGCGGGGAGTCGGGAGGCGGAGGCGCTGCTGGGTAAGTGTGAAGAAGTGGGAAGTGGGAAGTGAGAGGGGAGAGGGGGTTGTGATGAAGTGAGGGGAAGGGGAGAGGAGGGGAACGGGATGGGGATGGTGTGGGAGCTTAGAGTTGCTTTGAAACCGTATGTTGTTGATGCTGACAATACTAAATGATATAGGTGCGCCCGTCTCGCATCCGCTCGCTTTCATGCGTAAGTCCCACCTACTCCTACCCCTTCCTACTCTCACCCGACACACGACAATTGCGTGGTTAGAGGCTCCTGTTACTGACAAATCAACCAGTGATCCAGCACAAAGACACATTGGCCAATCTGCGCCTCGATTCCGTGCAGATATTCCTCTGCAACAGTTCGCTCCGGATGGCGTGTTTGGTGTGGCACGTCACAAGCAACTAGCGTGATCCTCGAGCTCCCAGACAAGCCCTCTAGGAGCTTTGACGAAATTTGACGAATACTGACGTACTGGTGTTGGAAATGAGAGGTGGAAGGCGCAAAGTGTCGGGTTCTCGATGATTGGGGGGAATCTATGGCAGGTCTGGCTGGGATAGTGGTTACTGGTCATGTGTAGTCTGAACACCGAGATGTATCTAGAAGTAATCTAATACATAATCTTGCACGTCGGAATCCGGTCGCTGCCTACCTTGCCAAGGATCCGACAGCCTACCATAGATCCATAGGCGGCATGTGCGCCCAAGCACGTGAGGACAAAACTTGTATTTACGCAAGTTTTGGCAGCTTAGTCAAGTCTACTTGCCCTGAAGCACGTGGTGCCAAAAGTTGCATTCGGTCGACTGTTGGCACTCCGGTAAATTGGAGACCATGGGAGGGATCTAAAAGTTCCATTAGCGCGACTGGGGCAAGTTGACGACGCAACACTCGACTGAAGCATCCATTGGCATTCCCATTTTGCTATGCTGAGTATCTTGACGATATCTACGCCACCCCGCCGCGAGGTATTCACAATCCTACATTCCTACCATGACCCCAAGCTTTCGCCACGCCTAAGCAGACCAGACCAGACCGGACCAGACCGAAACCGACTCGAACCGATGCAGAAAAGGAGGCCGAGTTGAAGAGAAGTAGAAGGTGCAAATTCTCGACGTGGGCGATGGGACCGAAGAGGAGGGCAGCTTTTACTGCTCGGTTTGGAAGTAGTTGAGGAGGATGCTGCGCTCTTGCGACTCCTCGCCCCAGTCGCGGACGACGACGCACGAGCAGTTGACGACTTTACGGGCGTTGCCTTCACGGTCGATTTGGCCTGTGTTCGAGATGCGTTAGCGGATGTACCGACTTCCTCTAAAATCCTCTTGACACATATCTCGTCCTCGAAAAGTAGAGGCAAGCCACGACTTCTTCGACCCCAGTATCTCGACGTAATATATGGCGGACGGAAATCAAGACTTACACAGTCCAGCCCACTCGCCCAACTGCTTGCCATCCGGAACCTTGATGAGCGGAATCTTGTGCTCGCCGCACAGCGCCACGACAAGCTTCTTGTACGCCTCTTCCTCGCACGCCTCGTTGAGCACGCACATGTGCGCCTGGCGACGGTCGAGCGCCTTGCTAGCCTCGCGCAGGCCGCGTGCAAGTCCGTCGTGGATGAGCGCGAGCTTCAGAACGCCCTTGAGAGCCTCAAGAACGGACATCTGGCCCTTGCCTGCGGATGCATCGGCGCTGACTTCGACCTCGGCGGCCTGCTCGACGGGGGATGTGGGTTCTTCTCCGTCCGACTTTGGGTGGAGTTAGCAGGGGATGGCGCTACTGGGAGTATCTGGAGAATCGGGGGCATACCATGGTGTCTGTGTTGACTATGTCGGGGGTCCTCGAAGAATTGTGTTGGGGTTGTGGTGTTCGTAGAGGAGATGCTCAAAAGTTCGACGTTCATATTTGGTGTGGGGGCTAAGCGAGCTCGATGTCTTGGCGCTCGTTCACGTGACAGCAACTGGCACCTGTGGACTCCACTGCACCTCACCTGGCCACACTTAGGCAGGCACTCCCATTCGATAGGCACAGCAGAGATCATTGCTTCAGCCAGGATAGTTCCAGATCCTTCAACATGCAAGAAAAGTGCAAGAACAGGATGTCAACTCGTTCAATTGTTATGTCATTCTGCAACTGAACTGCAAAGCGAGGTACTCGCCTCTACTTTTTGGCCCAGCCTCTCCACCAGGAGTCCCCTCCCCCTTCAGAGCGTATCGCGCCTCCTTGCCAAGTACATGAAAGATTAGGAAAATAATAGTCTAGAATGCCAATATGAGGCGCACAAATATGAAAACACGGTGCTAGAGGAAGACCCAGCATCATCCGTCCCACTAAATTCGTCCAACTCCCACAAGCAACTCCCCAGTCATGTAAAACAGTCTCGAAAGGAAAGTTTCTGGTAATGCAGTATCCCGCAGGAAAGATGTGAGATGCGGCGCTCGAAGGTTAGAGATAGACGAAGGTATAATCAGCAGCCGCTGAACGCTATCAGTTCCAGTGGAAAAGCCCATGACAGAGCCCAAGGTATAGTTTCCAGTCAATCAGACTCCATGACTCCATAACAAATGAGATATTTCTTGCTGTACATTAGTGTGTGTGTAGCTGCAACCTGACGAGTTGGAAAGAGTGAAGTGGTGGCGCTACATGACTATGCAGCAGCAGCCTTTCTTTTCCTTCTCTTCCGTGGTTGCTGGCTCAGGTAGACGTGTCGTGTTGGTGACTTTCGGAGACGTAGATGAAGGTCGTCGAGATCCTAACTGAGGAGACGTAACCCGTGGGCTTTGTGGTATAGTCGGTGTGAGTTTGTAACCGGGCTGTTCGCTAGTTGGCGACTTTGCGTTCTCTCGCTCAGCCTTAGTGGGACTTGGAAGCGGCCATTGAGGGTCATCCATGTTCTGTTTCTCTTCAAGATCTAGGGGCTGAATCCGCGACGAGCGCTTGTCCTTGAACTCCTCGGTGTTCAACAGCCGGAAGTCTGTATCGTACATTGACCCAGTCTTGCCCTCGGTTTCCCACTGATCCTGCTTCATCCGCTTCGCATGAGTTGGGATGATTTGCTGATCTGGAGGCAGTCTCGGGTCCGGTTTGTACATGGTTGCAATCCAGGGAGCTTCCCCTTCAGGGCGGTGACTGGTGGTAGGCCTTGAGATGGAGCCTCCACTAGTGCCAGGCCGTTTAGACGGTGAAGTGGCAGATACATTTCGAGACTTGGCCGTGGAGGTGGATCTTTGCGTGCTACTGGCTTTCCGTCCACCGGATGTTGGTGCGCCTTTGCCGGGCACTTTCGCTTTCGGGGGTGATCCTGTCGTTGGAGACGTGGGATTGCTGAAGGTACCCTGCAGAGGAGTTCGCAAACGATCTTCTGAAGCTCTTGGTTCATCCAACAGGACCTGACTGGAGATACTGCCGCTCCGCACTCGCGCGCCATTCACTGCGATCGCATCTCCACTCCAGTTAGCGCTGCCATTACGAGACCGCGGGAGCGGAGCATCTCTCTCTACAAAGGTATGCGGTACTGGCACGAAGCTCGTCTTCGCCACCGGAATGCGTGAGGTGCTAGGCCTCACGACGTGGTGGTTAGTCCGTGATGCCGACCAAAGCTCCCGCTCGTCTGCAATTTCCTCCGGCGTTCGCAGGTCCCACTGTGCGGGGTCATCGTCTCCTTCCTCGTTTTCAGCTGGAATAGGCGAAACCACGCGTCGTTGTTCGTAGCGATCCCCGCCAAGTGCTGACTGCTCCGAGGCTTCAGAATTCTTGTGTTCCCGGGTCGGACGAGTGGCACTCTGCGAGCGACTGTTCGATCGACTAGCGCGTCCGACACGAAAGCCAGCCTCCTCGAGTTCCTTGCTCTCGATCTCTTTCAGCTTGTCTCGGTGAATCCAGTTGGCTTCGTCCTCCTCCGCTTGAGTCCAGTTCGCTCCCTTGCCCTTCTTCCTCTTTTCCTTGTTCACCTGACCCTGTGACGCATTTCGGAGGCCGTTCTTGCCCTCGGGGCCCTTGTAGTAATCTAGAACACTATCCGGGTCGCTTCCATTGGCCGTGATGTCGCTGCCTTTGCTCCGCAGTTCGTTGACTTGATTCGGGACGAGATAGCCCTTGTTGTCTTCGGGGAACTGCCGCTGCGACTCGAAAGCGTGGGCGTGGGGTCCTGCGTGTACGCCGTTGGACTGGGCAGAGAGGGGCTGGGGAGCAGGGTGCAGCTGCACAGAGGGGTCGTCTCCGGACATGAAAGGCTTGTGGTCGATGTACGAGGTCTTCTGGTCAACGGAAAGATGTCAGCACGCTACACGTCTTGTGTGCTCTAGAGTTGTCTCTAGGAACTGCGAGCTTGGCTTGGGGTGCGAGTCAAACATGAGTTGGCGCTATTCGCGGGACCGATGGTGTAGCGCGCCCGAATGACGACAGAGCGTGTGCAAGAGAAGAAGATGGCTGGGAAAGCACCAGAGCCTCATGTACGCACCGTGTTGTTCAGAGGAACTGCAAAATTCCACGCTCCTCGCTCGCCGTGCGAACTACTTGGGGGCGTCAACTGCTGTACGGTGGTTCCAGACTGGACAGACGATGCGACGGCCATAGGAAATGTGCAAAGCGCCCCGTGGCCGTCCTGGTCGTATCCTCGGTGCGGCCGGCTCTTATTGACGTTCCCGGTGATGTCGCACTGCACAGATGTCGGGTTTCGCGTTCCAATGTCTCAAGCACGGAGAAGGGCGTGCCGTGAGCAATCGCGTCCCGTGCGCTGCGACAATGGCTCGGTCCGTAGAGACGATACGACGGAAAGGGCTTGCCGGGGCGACGAGCAAGACGACTGTCACGGGGCTGCCATAGGAGAGAGGGTTGCAGCACAATGAGGCGGTCGTGGTGGTGACGATGGGAGGGGAGATGTTGCGCAGGTATGATCCCAGCACGCACGCCGAATGGGGAAGCCAATGGAGCGGAGAGAGTGACTACGGCGCAGGAGATAGGTTGAGTGTCTGGGGCGACGGGCTGAGAAGAGGCTGCACCTTCGAATAATGGTCCAGTGACGACTATTCGGACGGTGACGACGGCGGGCTTGTTGTGGTTGGGGACCTTCGGGCGGGCTGCCTCCCCAACGGCTGATTGCTGTTGATTGGCGCTTGAGGGCAATTTTCAGGAAGCAGAGCTCGGGCCTCGTCCCTAATTCACTTCCCCCCGTTGCGGCTTGTCGGATAAGGCCTAGCAAAAGCAAAATGGAGAACAGACCTGGTCTGCGAAAAGGGGAGCGGCCGGAGCCTGGGACGGCATCAAGCAGCATGAGCTCGGTCAAACGCGCAGTGTTTCTGCGATCCATCGTGCATACCCGCCGTGCAGGAAACAGCACGCTCGTTCTCGAAGATCAACTGCGGGTCTGTTGTCTCTCTCCTGTCCTCGATGCCAATTGCCTGGACGAGTCTAGCTACTGTTCCTCAATGCACGTTGCTCCATGCACAGATGGGCGTCCACTCGCCAACCTCTCGATCGTCACTGATACATATTGGACTTGTCCACATCAGCAGTCTGCGGGCGATAGCGCGAACAAAGCGATCTGCCGCCTGTGGAGCTATCGCGTGGTGTAGCGAGATCCAGCGGGAGGGTTCCGAACGCTGGCGAGGTGTTGTTACACATATCGACCAGGTCACCACGCGACATGCTCTTCCCACAATCCCGGAGTTGGGGCAGACAGTCCTGCTAGTAAGCTGCCACGCACGTCAATCGCACGTTCCCGGGTGGATCAAGTGGTCAGTCTGACATGACCTATACACGTGGGATGATTTGCGTATACATAAACAGGAAAGATAACATAGGCTACTCCTTGCTACCAGCCAAATGTTTCGTCGTGCCAGTACACATCCAGTCCACGCGAAACCCATCGCTCTACACTATCGCTCACTGTCGTTGTTATCGCCTTCGGTCCACATGCTATCACAGCTACTTTCGAAGCTTTACTGCATTCCTCGTCGATGATTGCGCGAATCTGGGGACGACCTGCCCGCAACAGCACACCTCGACGAGGCTTCTCCATTTGCTCTTCCATGGACAGTAATTGATCATCTTCTGCAAGCTCAACATCCTCTGCAGCCTCGCTGACCTGGAGGTCCGGCCCCACCGGTTGTGTGACGAACACCTCCACTGCGTGCGTCGGAGACTCCATCGCCGGCTCATCGTCATCGACCATAGGGAACGCCCACTGTGTCTCGGATAGCTTGCGGGTAGCCCAGATGAAACGAAGCGGATGTGATGAGTCGCCGGCCTCCAGTATACTGCGGTATATGGGCATGACGAAGGTTGCGCCTACTCCACCTGCTATGAGCAAAATCTTGTCAAACCGCGCAAAGTCTGGTAATCTTGCCGAGGCTCCGTATGGGCCCTCCAACCCCAGCGGAATGGTTGCAACATCGTCTGAGCCGGCCATTGTCAGAGATCGAGCCAGCTGTGCAAGATGTTTGGTATTGCCATTGAGTGTTCGTGCAACCAAAACAAGCTCTTGATCTTTGCTTGGTATAGATGCGATTGTGAATGGATTGGTCTTGTTTCGAAGGACGAATTGATCGTAGAGAGTTGAGTATGACTTGCCAGACGGCCTGCTGAGGTACACATGTTGCCCAGGCTTCCATTTCAACGCTGAATGCTTGCCAGTCAGTGGGATCCGGATTCGAATGAGATTGGTGCCGGGTAGAACACTTATCGAACCCGAATAGACGTCGAGACTGAGACTGCGGAGGACGACATGAACGGCGTACACAACGAAGATTTCGTACACGTATAACCTTATATGAGTGACGTGTAGGAACAACGGAACAACGATCAGGGTCGCTATAGCCACATGGGACACGTAGAAGACACGGTAGTTCCAGCTCCGAAGCCTTCCTAGAGCGGTGGTGTTCAGCGCCCAAAACGAAACCAGGGCGGTGATGCCAAAAATGACGTCCTTGTCCTTGATTCGTTTCGCAAGAAACCCAGAAAGGACGAAGTAGTTCATGTAAAAGATGCCGTGTAGGACGAAGAGGAAGAAAACGATGCGTCCAAGAACCATGTGTGCGGCCTTCAACTCTTCGTGCGACATGCGGGTTAGCAACTGCACTGGCGAATAAGGAGACCTCATAGCGAGTAGGTAGTGCAATGGCAGTTGAGATGCTGCTATGATTCCGAAGCGCTTCGTGAGATGTAGGTAGTCTAGCCCTGATCAGATGGCGTCGCCTCAACATGTCAGCCTTGAAACCTACCATCTCCAGTTTGAACCACGCAGAGTGAGAGCAACCAAAATGTCCAGACAGCACCTGCTATCCACTCTGCTCTGGTCCCCCAGTCGCGTATCACAGGCTTCTTCAACCACCACCGCGCTTGTTCACAGGTTTGTTGAAAGCTCCCCAGCCATGTCCTTTTACCATCCTTGCGCTTGATCAGAGACGGGGAACGCGGTCGTTCGTAGTCCAGCCCTCGCTTTGCAAGCCATGACACGAAAAAGAACAGCTGGAAGAGAGCGAGTATGGCGAGTGCAGACCACTGCGCAATCACGGGGTAGAACTCGAGAAGCTTCCTGCGAGCATGCTTCTGGTCCTCGTCTAGCGTGACAAACTCGTAGCCGAACATGATAAAGACGCAGCGTTCCGATGCTAGAGCGAATGATGGTGATTGCCTACATCATCAAGGACGATTGAACCTGGTGTCCTTTTGTCGATGTGAGACGACGCTGGGATGACGCCAAGACATGGCGTTGGTCCCTGCATGGTCATCCCGCAGCACGCCAGAGCGGTCAGCTTTCTGACTTTCTTACACTTCACACGATTTTTAGGAAACACATTGAATACTTTTACCTTATTCTTAAGCATGGCTGCAGCTTCACAAACCACACCAACGCCAGTCTGGCTCGATTGTGTACGGTAAATCGCTAGTGCCTCGGTATATAATAGTGTGCTGATAGGGCGGAATTCAGGATCCGGGCCACGATGTATGAAGATTTCACCTTTGACGTCAAGCATTGGCTGACCACCCTAATTCGATCCAGGACGCCTACGCTCTCTTGATATGCGCACATGATCCACGTATTCAGTTCCTTGGTGTCTCCACCGTACACGGAAACGGTCAGTAGCTACAGCTAGCGATATTGTTACACATGTTGAGAAGAATAGCTCCACTCGACCAGACAACATTCAATGCGAGAGGTCTTCTAGAAGCACTCGGTAAGCGCGATGTGAATGTCTACACTGGAGCTTCCAAGCCTATTGTTCGAGAAGCCGTGCACGCAGCGGACATCCACGGAGAGTCGGGCCTAGATGGTGTAACGCTCCTGCCACAGCCGATCGAGCCGGCCATCAAAGATGTTGACTGTCTGGAGGCCATATACAAGGCTTTGATAGCAACGCCGCCCGGCACAGCATGGCTTGTGTCCACAGGGACTCTGACTAATATTGGTATGCTTTTTCAAAAGCATACGGATTTACCAGGGCACATCAAAGGCCTCAGCATCATGGGCGGTGCGGTCGGCGGCGGCTTCACCAACGCTCCTATGGGCAAGGTAAAAGGCGAGGGAGAACGTTTCGGCAATTGGACGAGCTATGCGGAATTCAACGTAATTGGTTACCCAAGGCACCCTACCTCTTCCCTCACTGACTTGTTGCTCAGATATACGTAAGTGATGTCCAGGCGCTATGCATGGTCTGAAGACGTTCTTACCATTTCAAGTGTGACCCGGAAGCTTCACACTTTATCTTTTCGCATCCCATCTTATCTCAGAAGACAACCTTGATACCACTGGACGTTAGCCACCAGGTCCTGGGAACCAAGACGGTTCGCCAGACCCAGCTTTTCGGCTCCGATCAGCCTCTGGATGCCTCTGCGACTGATACTAGCCGGACGCCATCCCCTCTTCGCGCTCTATTCACACAGATCATGTCATTCTTTGCGCATACTTATGCTGAGGTCTTTGCAATAACAGAAGGTCCTCCCCTCCACGATCCCCTTGCCGTTGTTGCTGCGGTAGACCCTTCCATATTTGACGACAGAGGAGGCGAAAGATTCAAAGTCGACATTGTCACCGAGGGAGTTCATTCAGTCACTCAATCCGAGGTTGGAGAGCTTGGCAGGACAAAGGTCACCAAGTTGCCGGCTGGCGAAGCTGGTTGCAGGATACCCAGGTCTGTGGATCTAGCCAAGTTCTGGGGTTTGATAGAAAGCTGCTTGAAGAGTGCAGATGCTGTCAGTCCGATGGCAAAAATTTCGAGAGAAGAGCTGGAAAAGCACGGTGTGTTTGATGGTGTGGTCTAACTCGCAAGGAAGAACATGACGTTATGTCCAAGCCTACAAGAAAAAGGTAGGGCCGCAGAACAGCAACCCATCAGTATTCGAAGAGCAAGGTGTATGGTGGACATATTGGGATAGCGAAACCTGCAGAAGCCTTCTAGAAAACACTGCATTTTGCCTTTTACCCTGTCAGCCATCGGTTCCTGGTCGCGCATCACTATTCTACCTTTCCCGTGCCCACTATCACACCTGCACCGTACGGACAGATGGGAGAGTTCATCTTGCGGGGTAGAGTCCGAGCTCGCGATCGAACATGGAGAAAACTGAGCTGTTGGATTCATTCGCTAAATACATTTACAGAGGATGAAAGTCGACGAAATCTAACTAAGGTATTTCGAACTGGATTTCCTCCATCATGATCAGAGCCGCAAATGTAAGTGCTTCTTTATAAATACGACTACACAATATCAGTGCAGGCTCGTCAAAATCATTCCAGAACGATGAGCCCGGCCATCCGGCTATATTCATTCACTTCATATAATTATTCATCTATAAAAGGTACCGTCAGTCGCTCTGTCATTCTTTTGGCCTAGTTGCCGAATCTACTTTGCATGTTCCCTGTTCGATCTACTCTCCCTCTCATTTATCCGCGATCGACCTCTGTTCATCCACTAGCTCATCGGCCTAGCCCTGGTGCTTGGATATTCTGCACGATGTCGAGACGGGTTCGCGGATCAATTGCTCTTTGTCGATCCAAGATCTGATGGCAGATTGCTCGATGCTGTGTTGCGCCTCGCATGAGATGCAGATATATATTGTCAATTGACATCCTTTCATGTGTCTCCATTGAGAGCATTCCTCGTCCCCTCTCACTCAACCCATCCCCAATTCTCCCCACAATGAAGCTCTCCCACCTCACCCTCACCCTCGCCACAACCCCCCTCCTCTCCGCCTCCCCAACGCCAGCATACCCCCACCCCTCAAGATCTAAATACCCGGGCCTCGACATCCTCGCCAAACGCGCCGGCCTGCTGTACTTCGGCACCGCCATCGACAACGTCGTGCTCAACAACACACAATACACATCCATCGCCCACAACGCCTCGGAATTCGGCCAAGTGACGCCCTCCAACGGGCAGAAATGGATGTACATCGAGCCCGCGCGCAACGTCTTCAACTACAGCATGGGCGACGCCATCGTCTTGCCGGCCATCGCGCACCGCCAGCTGCGCCGCTGCCACAACTTCGTCTGGCACAACCAGCTGCCCGACTGGCTCACCACGGGGAACTGGACCAAGAGCGAGTTAGAGGGGATTCTGGAGAACCACATCCGGCATGAGGCGCAGCACTACTACGGCGAGTGCTACGCGTGGGACGTTGTCAATGAGGCGTTCAACGATAACGGGACGCTGAGGAGTGATATCTGGCTCGATACGATCGGGCCTGAGTACATTGCGCTGGCGTTCCGGTTCGCGCGGAAGTATACGAGGCCGGGTACGAAGCTGTATTACAACGACTACGGCATCGAGCGCATCAACAATAAATCGCTGGCGGTCGCCGCGATGGTGGAGGACTTCCTTAGTAGGGAGGAGCCCGTGCCGATTGATGGGGTGGGGCTGCAGGCGCATTTCACGGCGGGGACGAGTCCCGGGTATGAGAATATTACAAGGGTTATTGAGGTGTTTGCGGAGAAGGGGGTTGAGACTGCGCTTACGGAGTTGGATGTGAGGGTGAAGTTGCCGGATAGTAGCGAGGAGATGGTGCAGCAGGCCAAGGATTATGCGGATTCGGTGAGGGCTTGTGTGGATAGTGAGGTGAGTTCTGTTTTCCTGGTCTGAGGGTGATGGGGCTGGGGTTGGAGAGGAGAGGAGAGGGGTGATGAAGAGGGAACAAAGGCTAATTTTGCGTAGAGCTGCGTCGGTGTGACCGTATGGGACTTCTGGGACACTGCGAGTACCCCCCCTATCCTAGATGTTGAATTTTTGCTAACCAGTTGTAGGTTTCGTGGGTACCCGATACGTGAGTAGCATATCGGTAGTCTAAGAGTGGACGTTTCGCTGACTAAGTCCAGATTCCCCGGATTCGGCGACGCGTGTTTGTGGACTGCGAATTTCACCAAGAAACCAGCGTACTATGCTATCAGTGACGTCTTGAGGGGCGACTAGGATGGTGGTGGTGAATTGGGATGTGTGGTGTATGATGCTGTATGGCAGGTAAGGTAGGTAATCGTCAAACATTATATTTCACAACCAATGGACGCCAAATAAATGAGAATCTACACACGTACGTATTTAAAGGCTGCAACTGCATCCATAGTTCACTTTTTATTGGATAAACCTGACTCGACTGACTCGAACGTACTGTGACGGGGTGGCTGTCCCATCCAAAGTGGCGCAAGCGCTACGACAACGCAGTGATGATTCGATTCTAGGATGACGTTTGAATATATCTGGGAGCTAGAAATAGACTTAGACATCGATGAACATACTTATCGTGCATATATAACATGCCCGATGTTCATCTTAGCTACCACCTCCACCAGAATCCCAACTATCTTAGCCTAGCCTACGACACTGCCAGAGATTCGTTGAGTGCTTATGGGAGAACCGCTTGCCACCACAATATCGAGTGAATTTCCGGTTCCGCGCAACATGCCACCAAGCAACGCCCTTCGAACATCCTCCAAGAAAGTAGGGCAAAGGCCGCTTGAGCCTATTACCGCAGTTGTAATTTGTGGCAAGTTGGCAAATCACTTGACATGCCGGTGGCATAGCCGCTCTTTTCATCTTGCGACGTCACGGTGACAGCAGTGCACGAGGATCAGGGAGAGACATGGTATCTTTCCATCCCTACGTTCCGTTTTGGTGATAGGATGTTGTGGTTTTCAATCCTTTCATGGGGGCTCATGTCCTTCATATGGCAGTAGACAGAGAAGTAAATGTCGGAAACGAAACCGCATCCGCATCCTTTCGGACACGATATCGGTGAGCGGTATGCATCCGGAGCCAAGGGCTCCAGGTTCAAGCCGTTTGTGGTAGGATTCTTTGACAATTTCTTGATAGCAAGTATATCGTCTTCTTCTGCAGCAAGTGGGTCTCCTCCAATTAACCCCCCTCGGGACTCAGTGGAGATCAATCTTTGTCAGACATATCAAATTCCATGTACTCTGTAACCTCAGAGTTTTCAGGTAGTTCATCAGAGTCGTCAAAACCAATGACGTTCTTCAAGGCTCGGCAGACTGTCGCAACAAGCGGCACTGATATTGCACCCGTTGCTAGATTGGTGGAGAGAGAAGGCTGGCAAATGTGAGCTGGAAAGCGAGTGCCAACACCAATGCTTTGAAACCAAAAGGAGAACTCGAAGCTCTTGATGCTTTGTTGCCTCCTCCTCCTACCTGTTGAAGGATAATCAAGCGCCTTGCTGAATATGGCACCTTCTCTTGGTATCGAATCAGCTTCAGGTTGACAGGACATGCATTTTTGCCCGCATGAGCGCCTTGTTGGAAATAAGGATGCTACATCAGGACAAATAGTACTTGTAACTTGCAGTAAAACGCTCTCTCTAACTTGTACCACAACCACACATGTAAGATGTATGCAGCGAGCAAGCGAGAGATGGATCTGGACAAGCGTGACAAAGGGACGAAACACAACCAGGGCACTTGACAAACAGACTACGGGATCGCTGGCAGCCGTTCGCCAGTCTACCGTGACAGTAGTCTCAGGATACCTCTTTTGCGTCGTCTGCGACTAGTGTATTCCAGAACCTGTCACTCGGCGCAACGGGGCTCTCACACCCATAGATGGACTCGGCAGTGTGAAACACGGGCAGAAAAGATGACGAGCGTGCGCGGTCGCGGGATTGTCGAGTTCACCGGGCCAACGAGTGGGCCCTGGGACCGTGTGGATAGCCTCACATGTTTCACGTCTATTCTCGTTGGCAGTGCTGTCGGACAGTTTCTTGCTGAAGGCGAGAGGCGAGCTGTGCGGCAGGCACGAGTGCGCTTGCTACCGCGAGCTCCGCAGACGGCAAGCGCGTCGACAACGGGTGGCCGCTGCCTGGGAAAGCAATGCTGGCGCAGACCCCAACAGCCAGATCAACCCATCTCGTCGTCCTGTCGGCGGTGGCAGAGACTGAAGATTACAATGTTTCGCGATGAGAGACACACGAGGCTGATCCGTAAGCCGCTCGCGTGGTCTTGCCCCCCAGCGCTCGCCCTCGATGCAGCCAGGCGGGAGGCTAAGAATAACCTGCCGCCGCGACAAAGAAGACTGGACGCACGCAAGCACACGCGCACGCCGCCGCGGATGTGGTTGAAGCAAGCAGCACCAGCATCAGCAATCGCAGTCGCAATCGCAATCGCACGGGCTGCTGCTGCCTCGGGGCAAGCTGGAGTGAAGAGCAGACTATTATATCCGTGGCCCAGCACTTTAGAGACCAGCGCTGCATTGATCGCGCACGGACAGGGTAGCGTTGGCTCGCCGTCGCGCCCAGCAGCCAAAAATAGCAGAGCAGCCAGGCCACTCTGCCCTGCGCCCGCTGATTCGCTGCTGCGTTGGCGCCAGACGTTCCCTTCTGTCTCTCGACTGGCCGCCGTCCTCGCCCTCGACCTCGAAACCACCGTCTTGTGAGCGCCGCTCGACGCAACCCTCAACCACCCTCCCCCTTCCCCTCTCGGCCTCGGCGGCAACTGCCTGGCGACCGCTCGGCTCGCAGTGACCTCGCAGTCTGCCCTCTCCCACCTGCCTCTGCCAATCCCAGGTGCCGCCTCCCATCGTCACTCAATCGTCGTCGCTGGCTTCACGAACCCACGAGCCATCCCGTCCTCTTCCCCCCCAAAATCCTCTCGACACCGCCGTACATTGCCCTTCTGCGGCCTTTTTGTTCCTTTGCGCGCCCGCTCCAGGGACAGGCGCTTCGTCTGGCCAGTCGCTCCTTCTGGCGCTTAATCGAGATCTGGCTATCTCGTTTCAAACACCCACCTGAGTTCCGCCTCAGTGTTGGCAAGTTGGTGGGTTTCCCTGTGCCTCAATCCTCCCCCGTTGTGCTTCTCTACCCGCCCGCTGCTGCGCAGTCCCCACATGTCTTTGTAACCACTGCGGCGTGCTGCCATGTATTGCGATTCTCTGCAAGCACGCAGCGTCGCCGTCCTTCCCGGTGCCTCCACCGCGCAAGTCGCCCTCGAGCAGCCAGTCTGCTCCTCTTTTCTGTTTGACCACGCAGTCGCAGGCAGCATCGCTTGCCGCAGC
Source organism: Lophiostoma macrostomum CBS 122681 (assembly GCA_010405375.1). NCBI lineage: Eukaryota > Fungi > Ascomycota > Dothideomycetes > Pleosporales > Lophiostomataceae > Lophiostoma > Lophiostoma macrostomum. The sequence goes on along the minus strand of MU004329.1, from coordinate 127,350 downwards.
ATGGCGACGACGATTACCATCATGCACACAGCTGACAGTCCCACGCTCAAAAGGGCCTTTGCTTCCGACCTAGTACCTAATACTTTCCTTCCTTCGAAAAAGTGCGAGCGCGACTTCGCCCGCCCTACTCGACCAGCACCCAAGCAGACATCGCCGACCTGGCCTAGCAATCCAGGCAATCGCTCTCCAAGATCAGGGCACCGGCCCAGTAGAAGTCGACGACCCAGCATGGTCCAGACGACCTCGAGAACAATCGTGCCGCCCATGCCTTCATTCATGTCCGTTTTCGGAGAGGAAGTCAACAACACTGGGTTCACAGATCTAGCGGGAAGGAACGGCATCAGCCCTCATGGCGCCCAGATGACACGGCCTGCATCCAGCGGGAACATCCCTCACGCCTCGAATCCCTCGACCGCCTTCTCTGCATTTCACGTCCACCGCGACAGCACGTCCACTGTAGCGTCCGAGTCGTCCGATTCATCACCAACCACAACCATCTCCACCATGGATTCGTCGTCTGTGACAGATCCCTCCCCCGGCCCATCGCCGGAGTCGCCCATCTCGAAAGCTCCGCCTCCGTCATTCGTGGCCGATTTCAGATCCCGACGGACGGACAATGGCTCAACAGAGGCTTCCCCAACCACCTTCTTCGAGCTACAGAGACCCACAACTCCTGCGAAGAAGCCGAGGAATCTCAAGAACCTGGGCATAAATACGACGAGTTCTTTGAGCAACTTGCGCTCGAACCCGACTGCGTCGCTCCCGGTCGTTGAAAAGAGTGAGAAGAATACTTCCGCTCCGGCGTCGCCCTCCTTCATCAAGCCTCCTACACCGCCGAAACGCCGACCCAGTAATCTCAGCTTGACCTTGCAGACTCCGGGTAGCGATCCCAAACCGATGCGACTGATCATTCCCTCCACGCCCGCTCTTCGGCCGCCGCTTCGACACTTTCAATCGTCGCCTTCGTTGCCATTGTGTTCCCCGAGCGTAGCCCCTACCGGTGGGATGCAGCTTCCGTCTCTGCGGCCGATCAAAACGAACCCACACGGTTTTGCTGAGGTGCCCCAGGAAATGGAAGAGGAAGACCAGGAACCGAATTTCGACATCCCTCAATCCCGCGAGGAAAAGCCGGCTGCATATCCAAATGGTCCGATATGCATATACGAGAGTGGTGTCTACCTCTACTTCGAGCCTACGGCGGAACAAGCTACTGACTTTGACGTTATCATAAACGTAGCAAGCGAGGTGAAGAATCCGTTTACTTCTCCGACAATAGAATCGCAAAAGGACCTCGATGCGCGAAGGATTGATGGGCCACCAGCCGAGAACGTCGATTTCGCCAACCTCCCTGAGCGAAACAAGACCTCTTCATTCGACACCCAAAGCAGTTCGCCGACTACACCCAAGGCCACTCCTGTGTCAGACACCACCCAACCCACTGAGCACTTTATTAATGGCACATCTCGGAAAGCGCCAGAGTACATTCACATGCTCTGGGAGCACAACACGGATATCGTGCCAGATCTCTACAAGCTGGTAAAGACTATGGACGAGAGGGTGCAACAAGGGAAACGTATTCTTGTTCATTGCCAATGTGGAGTCAGTCGTTCTGCAAGCTTGATCGTAGCTTACGGTTTGTACAAAAACCCAGGAATCAGCGTCCAGGAAGCATACGACGCGGTGAAGAAGCGCAGCAAGTGGATAGGGCCCAACATGAACCTGATCATGCAGTTGCAGGAGTTCAGAAACGGACTGCTCCGAGCCAACGAATCCCGGGCACACAACTCCGCTTATGGATTCCCGAGAAGATCTGCCGGACTTCCGACGGCTGTTTCCACTGGAACGAACATGCGTTCGCCTTTTGTGCGGGACATGCCCACCGGTTCAAGGACGCCTCGTACAGCGCCGCTCCCACCAGAGACGGACATGAGTCTGCAGAGAGCCAGCACCGGAAATATCATGTCCATATCGCCTGGCCCACTGTCAGCCCCGTCGGGTAGCCTCTTCTCTCCCGGGTTTCGTCGGTCGTGGGCTTCGTGCCAAACGAATTTCGATCTGTCCCCAAAATCCTCGCCTAAATCAGCTACACCATACGTCGATCCAAAAGGCCACATGGTACCAATACTTTCGATAACAGACAACGAAGTCGCTTCTTCCCGCACGACTGATCGTCAACATGAGACTGAAGAAGGTTCAGAGCAAGGATCCATTCCGAATCCGCTTTCGATACCAAACTTCTCACGACAACTACCCCTCCGAGGATCAACAGAGGAATACGAGGAGAATGCTTCCGTCGCGCCCTTAGACCCAACCATCGGCATCCATGCTCCTGCCCCGTTGCCTACGATGTCTGCTTTCGAGTTACCTCCCGTGACTCCAGCCAACCCCGTTGATCGTGCACCTTGGTCCCGACATTTTGAGCAGGATGATGTCGAACCACTCATGTCCCCAAGGTCCACTGAGTTTCATATGACTCCATTGAAGCAGGGAGAGATGGATGCGGACGAATACGGCCTCCTCTCGCCGCGAGCGACCAGTTTCGATCTCGCACGGCCATCGATAGAGCCCTTCGTCAGCACAACAGAAGACGGGCTGTCACAATCCTTTGATGTATCGTCTCCTACGTCGACGAAATTTCCAGACGATATTTTCACACGGAAGGATCATACACTCGATTTCGAGATGACTTCACCAAGGGCTGCAGAATTCCATATGACGCCGCTGAAACCAAGAGTCGATGACGAGGATCCTTTCGGTTTGACTTCTCCTACTCGCGCCGACTTCGGCAATAATCCGTTCGACAAGTTCGATCTAACGCCGCCCCGGAACGCGGAACCAGAAGCGCGTAGACCCTCTTTCCAAGCAGTCCTTCCTCCTTCCCACTCGGCACAACCTGTAGCCTTCAACGGATTCGCTTCCTTGGACGGGACGGCACGATCTCGACCGAGTGCCCCAGACCCGAGCCCGTTTCCGAACAAAGAAGCCTACCAACACGCCAGCTCTCCCAACCGGGTCGATAGCTTAAGCACTGCAGAGCTCCAGACTCAAAGAGAACCAAACGCCGTTGCAGGTGGACAGTCTCCTGAGAGGGAAGGCCTTGACACTCCGCGTTTCTCTGAACAATCTTCCCTACTATCTACGCCACGACACGGCGGCATTCGCAGCAGGTTCTCGTCCCCCAATCTGCGGGAACAACGAAAATTGCACAAGCTACAGACGGAAATGGAAGCTTCCCTCCCTCAGAGAGCTCCGCATCCACCGCAGGCAGCCGACGACCTTGACGCTCTCATGTCACCACGTGCTGAGGAGTTTACCAGAAACCCTTTCCATTTCGATCTGCGCTCCCCCGTGGATGATCCGAGCCCGGCATCATCAAATGAGACAATCAAAGAGGGTCACACCTTCGCCGATTGGAAAGAATTGCCGCAGCAAGTTACCCCTCAAAAGGTAGCGGAAGACCCCCGAAGCCCAGTCCAGACAGGAAGCAGTCCAATTGTCAGGAATATCTGGGATGTATTATGAGCATCGTCAGTCGACCACCGTGCTCTTTCTCCACATCATACGATTCTCTGGGTTACGAGGAAGGAAATGGCCGAAGCAACCGGTTCTTCCTGCGATGCATCGAATAGGGGCTCCTATTGCGATGGCCGTACTCTACTACACCGAGTCCAGCTCTTGCATGCGCCTCATCTCCGACCTACAAAGGATCGCTGTTCCCTTGGCGTTGGTGTTACCAAGCACCAATCTGGTTGCTTAGCGCCAACGCCACCAACAGACCCCAGTTCTGCCAGCTCAGCCTTGCAGACGCACCTCCTGAAAACAAACGCTCCCGAACGATTGTTTCAAAAACGCCATCGCCGGGCGCATCCCTCTCGACGATCGCACAATGACTAGCGCTCACTATATTCCCTTGCCTTTGATGTTCATCCCATTTGGCAGTCTCACTCTCTCAGTCTCTTTTGCGTGTATCTTGGATCTTTTGTTGGGCGAAGTGCTACATGAGCATCACTTCGTTTGATGCTAGTAGCGGGAAGGAAAGAAGGAAGGAAAAGTCTACCTTAATGTCCTAGTTAATATTCGTGCGGAGACGATACGGATCTTTCGTGTTGCGAAACACATACTACATACCTTACACTCTCTCTATTTTCCGTCTCCTCTATGTCATCTCTCTCTCTTTCTCTTTCTCTTTTCCGAACTACCACTTTCTTGGTTTCCTTGCCGTCCCCTTGGTAAGGAGATATGCAGATGCATGCAAACTCTCAACGCGTGGCAGCAGCTTCTATGATCCTGATCCGATCCTGTGTACATAGCCACCCTGCATCGGACGAACGAACGAAAGCTCGGGCATCTTTTTCTTTTGTCGTCTTCATCTTTCTTTGCTGTCGGTTGAAGCCTGGAGTCGTGGGCTGCGGACGGGCACCACAACACACGAGCTGCATAACACCATGCCGTGCCCCATGGCGTTTTACATGGATATGGAGATGGGCAGTACAGCTCGTCCGAAGTGATCTGATCTGAGCATCTTGGGTATGGGATGATGCCTCGGCATACTTTGTTGGACAACGGATAAGCAGTGACTTGGAAAGGATGCTTGTCAAGGTTCAGATGGGAGAGTAGGGGAGAGAAAGGGAGGCTTGAGGGCTGAGGCATGAGGCTAGGTAGATGGTCTAAGTGAGTGGGTACGTGAGCGATGAACGGAATAAACACATTTTCTTGCAATGGCCTGCTACTGTGTGCTGTGCTGTGCTGTGCTATACCATACGGTCTTGGCGTGCAATCTATCTATACCAACAACCTGATAATGATGATTCCGCCCACGATCTGAAATCCGCGTCTTGAAATCTAGACTCGGAGTTTGATAGAGTACGAGTATTTTGACAACAGGCGATGCAGCCTATCGGATAGCATAGAGACAAACAGTTCAGTCCAGTCATATGGCAAAATCATAAATGCTTTCTATATCGCTGTGCTCAGCGTACATACATACGACCGGAAATCTATGAAGTTAGGCTGGCGAGATGAACATCATCTCAAGCCAGTCCTCACCTACGCCGTACCGCAAGCGAACTCGTCTTTACCATATGTTCATCCAACATGCAACATTGACATCAACACCACGTCAGACGTCATTCCAGCGGCACCACACCAGACGCCTTCCCTTACCCTCCAATATCTTCCCTTACCCCCCCTATCTCGTTTCTCTCCCCTACCCTCCCCCCTCACCCCGTTCCTCTCCAGCCCTGTTCCCCTCCAGTACATACCTTAAATCGTGGCAACCATGAAATCAAACATCCCGAACCCTGCCTCTGACCGGGATATCCGTCTCCACCATCTCCAGCCCACTCAGACTAGGATACCGTTTACTAAAACTATCCACATCAAACTCTGCCTCGTCTTGCCCTCCTCCCCTTCCCCCTTCTACTCCCACTCCTCCTCCTCTCCCTTCTACCCCCCCTGCCCTACCACCATCCCCCCTCACCAGCCCCCCCGCAGCTTTCGGTGCCACAGGACTCGCATACCCACGCGCAGACGCCAAACCATCCCCCGCGCCCCCCGTCCTCAACGCCTTCGGTTTCGGCGGCGCAGACGGTCGAACCTGCGGTCCTGTAACCGTGCGCAGGGCGGCAGGCGGCGCAGACACCGAGACAGGCGGTTGGGGCCCCGGTCGCGGTTTTGCGTATGCGAGATCTGATGTCCCTGGGTTCAACGGTCCGGGGCCGGGTTTCGGGAGGGGTTTTCTTGAGAGGGCGGGGGGTGGGGGTTGCTGCTGCTGAGATTGTGGTTGCGCTGCAGATCTCCCACCACTCTGGTCCTGCGGCCGTAGTGGCAAAGCTTTCCCCGCATCCGTATAATGCCCATAGCCCTCTGCTGTCCGGTTACTCGCGACCCCCTTCTGGCTATCGTCCAGCAGACTCTTGACGCGGTTCTGGATTGTAGATGCGCGCGTCGATGGACCCGCTTTGCCGCCTTTTCCGTGGTCTTGCGACGCGAGCCGTTTGCGGTACTCGGCTGCGGCGTCGGCAACCCGTTTTTCCTCTTGGCTCAGCCGCCGCCTTTCGAGCTCGCGGCGCACTTCCGGAGGGAGGTCTTGTGTTTCGTCGATGGCGCGCTCATCGTCGCTCTGGTCGCCTGTGGCTTCGGAGCCGGCGATGGGTGTGAGTTGTTTGCCTGTGCGGTCGAAGACTTGCTCTGTTGGGGTGTGTGGGAGGTCGCGGTCGCGGTCACGACTGCCTTGATGGCTATTATTGTTTTCGAACATCCGGAAGGCGTCGCCAAATCTGCCCTTGACAATATTCTTGGTGTTGCTTGTTATTGAGGAGAGTGATGAGCGCTTGTTGTGCTTTGACTGGCTGCTGCTTCTGCGATGCTTCTTCTGTCCAGCATCGTCGTTCTCCATTACACGCAGGAAATCGACGTTCGAGGTGATGTTCTTTTCATCAGCTTCGGAGTCTGACTCCTGTAAAGCTGCTGACGGAGGTCCTCTAGACAGTGAGGGTGCATCGAAACTTCGCCCGGGTGCCCGTTCACGGTCACGCAGGTAATCGAGATTAGATTCAACGTGGATGCTGACGGGCCTTGCTTGGGAGTTGGCCGACTTTGAACGGTCCAACGAGTTCCCAATGTCTAGTGCGGACGGTCGTTGACTCTCCAATGAGGGCCTTGAAGACGCCGGCGATTTCGGCAGTGTCAAAGTACTAGTCTGAGATCTTGACCGATAGTCGGATAGTGCCGGGCGAGGTGGTAGTGTGTGATCGGGCCTCAAAGAAGAAGGACTAGGAAGTGGTTTTTCGAACGTGCGCGGAGTGCTCAGTGTGCGAGCATGATGAGGTGAATCAGGCACACGCCATATTGGCCTTTTGTTGACGTCGGGAAGTTTCTGCGGAGCGGGTGATGGTGCTGGTGACGTCTGCATACCAGTCGACACCATGTTGACTGGCCGTTGCGGGACAGGGTGTTTAATGGAGGGATTTGATGACCTCGCGCTCTCCCTCGGTGCAGAGGGCTTCTTGATGGATGTAGACCTTGACACACCGGTAGAGGGTACATTCGATGACGGCCTTGGTGTTGGAGCCGATTCCGTCTTGGTTATAGTAGGAAGTGCAAAGGCCTCATCTGCAAGTGCTTGCGTGACTTTCTTGCTGATTGCGTCCTGTTTCGGATCAGGTGCAGTTGCAGGTCCCTGACCAAACTCAAACTTTTGCCCTCGGTCATGCAGTAACGAGAACTCATCGAGAGAAGGGAACCTTGCCGCCAACTCATCGGCTGCAGCACTTCGGACTTGGACATTCTGCGAATCGAGGGCTGCAAATGGATCGGAAGCTGTTCCTCTCATGGGAGAAGGACTTGGTCTGGCTGCTGGCGACTGCTGTACGGGGGCTGTGGGCCGTCCTCTGCGCATGGGAGCAATATCTGGGATACTCTGAACTTGCTGCACAGGGGCGACCTTCTGCAATCCTATGATCGGAGGAGAAGTCACGTCTGCTTCTATCGATGGTAGTTGTTGATTCCTCCTGTCTTCTGACTGAGTACGATTGGAGTAAATCTAAGATCATCAGCATTGCTTGCAGAGCTACCTCCATTATACGTACGTCTTTGATGGGGACGTTGCGATGGCGCATAGAGCACACCTCGACCACGACTTGGTATATGTTGGGCCGAAGCTGCGGATTCTCTCGCAACATGGACGCTGTTCAAGGTCAGTCTGTCAATCGCGGCCCAAGAGTAATGTGCGCACCAATGAACTTCTTTATACGATCCGAGAATTGGGGATAGGAAGGGAACTTGAAGGTGGCATTGAGAATCGCCATCTGTCCCACCTCTTCAAACGGCGTGGTGTAGTAGCACAGCTTATACAGCAACACTCCCAATGCCCATATGTCGCTCTTCTCGTCAATTGGCTGCTTCCGGTAGACGTCAACCATCTCGGGGCTGCGGTACTGCAGGGTGGTATGTCGCTGCACGTCGTCCTCGATCAGCCTCCCCTCGGCCGCCGTTTTGGCAGCTGGTCTCGGCGGCGCAGTAGATCCGAAGTCACACAGCTTGTATATCCTGGAGGATCCTGAATTGGTGATGAGCACGTTTTCCACCTTCAGATCCCGGTGCAGCAGTGGGGGCCTGAGGTAGTGCATGGTCGCGACTCCCTCAGCCACGTCGGAGAAGATGTGAAGGATCTCAGGCTCCGTGAGTCGATGCTGGAGCCGGGTATTCATGAAGTCAATGAGCCCACCGCCAGAGCAGTATTCCATGAGCAGAAAGACCTCGTAGCCCCCGCCCTTCAGCTGCGACGCATGCGAGTCTATGTACGTCACAATGTGCCGGTGCCCTTTGAGCTTCTTCATCGTTTCCACCTCCGTTCTCATGTTCGCCAGCGCGTCCTTGTCCGGGACTGCGACCCGCTTGAGGACGGCCGTCTCGGGGGTGGTGCCTTCGGCGGACTTGGGGACGCGGACGAGGTAGACATGAGCGAAGCCGCCCTCGGATAGGTATCTCTCTATCGTGACACGATGACCGCCCACCTGGACCTTGGTCCCCTGAGCGAAAGTCCCCGGAGGAGCATTGGAGGTGGCAGCCGGGGCGCGGTACGCTGCCTGGTGGGGGACTGAAGACTGCGCATATCGAGCCGACGACATCGTGGGCGGCGGGTGACGGGCGGGACCTGCAGCGGTGCAGGAGGAGCAGAGGACCTAAGACAGGGGCATCAGGGAATATGTGTCTCTGAGGGATCCGGATTCACGACCGGGGAGCGTGTGAGTATGCCAGACGGTCATCTCGAGCCAGGAACTAGACGTGGCGCAGATCGTGCACGGAAAACGAGCCACAATGCATTAGGCAATTCTCGAGGCAGAAGTATGGTGACTTCCAGCATCAGCTGCACACAAGTCCTAGCTAGTCGTGGACTTTTAAGACATGCACCCAAAGCGCATAGAACACATGACATTGCTCCCGGTCTTATTTGCTACTCCCTTCACGTGTGGCGTGTTGTGTAGACTAAGCCGCATTGGGACTGTCGCGACCTGCGACCCCGATGCAAGCAGCAAATACGAAGGAGCTGGTTTTGATTGGGGAGTATTCCAAGCACCTTCTTTTAAGGTTATCATATGTTATATAGACCTTATTTTTGGGTATAGCAAAGCTCAAGAAAGCCTTTTAGATAAGGGCTGTGTGTGGGTGTTGAGTATTCCTCAATAAAAACCAGCTCCTTCGTGGTGACTGGGGGATGGATGATGGATTTCTAGAAGTTCTCGATAATAAACCTCTGAGTATATTACATAGCCACCAAGCTTGGAGAGTCATAAATAATTCACACAACCTGCTACAAGCTCATTGCATAGCTATAGATATTTCAAGTCCTGTTCCAGTGGCGTTGGAGACGATGCGGGACGGGTCAGGACGAAAGGACACGACAGAGTTCAGATTGCGACTTTGCGGCTCTCTCTCTTTCAGGGCTGTTGTTGACTATGAAGGGTGTCGCACATCTATCCTTGAGAACGTTCGATAGAATTAGAGTAAGAAGAGTCCCTCGTACCAGCCACAGACAGTAACAAATCCCTTCGCTGTACATATATGAATGTTGATCCTGGTCGAAGAGTCTGTGTATGACCTCTTTCATTCTTACATTATTACTTCAGGTGACTATACGCTTCTTACTGTCGAAAGATTTCCGGAAGAAATGTTCGGTAGCACAAGCTTCTGCGTATACGCATGCAGCATACAAGTGCCGCCTACTGTTGTTGACGGGAGGTGGCCCCAAACGCGGAAGAGGTACGGATGAGATATAGGCCCAGAGCTACCAGACTGGCTTTGAGGGGTCCACGGTTCGGACGGTATTTGCCGAGGTCACGACCAACAGTTTCTGGTACGGGATGGAGTCTTTCCCTGCAGCATGCCACGCGGTCACTGGGCGCCATGGCTGTAGTGAGCCGAATTCTAGTTATTTACCTACACATTGAGGCCAGACAACAAGTCAAAGTGGAAGTCTACCCTCGGAAGGTGAATAAGCTGCACTAGGCGAAGGCTGCCAAGTGTGTTGTAGTGGTGCCGTGGTGGTGCAAGGAAAAGGACTAACAGTCTTTACTCCACCTGGGCAAGACATTGACGCTGCACTTCATTATCTTTAATGTATTGGTGCGCGACTATGTCAGGAAAGCAAAAGACTGAAAGTGCTTCGTCTGAGAAGCTTCAGTGATAGCCAAGCCAGGTCTAGATCCGAGATGGGCTCCGTAGATCTAGACGGGGCTGCTGCAGCCGAAACACTTGAACGCGGAAAGACATCCGGAAATATTCAACCTTGAGGAGGAAGAGGAACCTGGAAGAGGCCATGTTTGGTAGATACGGCAGCGGCGTGCAAAGGGCAGGTCAGGTGTGCAGTGGCAGATGACGGGCAGCACAGAAGGGGATGACGCCCCAGGTGAAGTCGGGAGTTTGAGCAACCGTAACGCCGACATATGGTTCACTCCCAGCTTTCCCGCACTGAGGCGTGGACGGCGCCACGACGGCTGTTTCGCTCACAGGGCGTGAGTGCTGCTACAGGGAATGGTATGATGAGCGAGCCGGCTGACGAGGAGCCCCTCGAGGGGTACTTCGCGGCGCGAAGAGGAACTGGATTACCACTGCAGAGCTGCATCGCCAAGCCCGCCTGCAGGCAAGACATTCGTGTGTGCTTGACGCAACGGGGGTCCCCAACTCATAAACACTGCTTCCTGAGCTGGGCATGGTATTTACCTGCCAATCCCTCCTCGCTGCCCCTTATTGCCCGGCTTACATTGCCTTACAGGCACCCTGGGAGTGCCATCGTGTTGTTGTTTGCCTCGCCTGCCGAAGTCGTCAGTGCGTACGCATAAGCACCGCCCATCCTCGTGCACTCCAGTGACATCGGCGGCCCAGTTCGTGTGCTCGCCTTGGTCCCTTCTTCACGCCTACCCCCAGCGTTCGCCGCGCATTCACGAGAGTCGCATACGTGTGTTGGGCCGACGGTGCCATAACAACTTCACCTCCGACTACAGCTGCTCGTCGCTACGCCAACTACGACCAATTACAGAGCTCGCTCACCAGACCACCGCACCTCCTCTTCCTACGACCTCCTTCCCCGCCGGCTGCAGCTCCACGCACATCTATAGACCGCATTTCCTCCCCACGCATCCATAACCTGCACATTCGACATGGTCCGCGCCCGAAGAACCCAGCGAGAGCGCAGCGCCTCCCGCTCCGACACCTCCGCCTCCACTTCCCCCGAGCGCTGCGGTAATGATCTAGACGACGACAGCGATTCGCTCATGCTCCACGCAAACGAGTCGCAGTCGTCTCTAGCACCATCCATCTCTCCCGATTCCGATGAAGAAGCCCTCCGCCGGGCACTCGAGGAGCGCTGCCGCGTATCCCCCATCTCACGATTACCCGCCGAGCTCATGATCTCCGTTTTCGCAAAGCTGTCGTCTCCCGCCGATTTAAAACACTGCATGCTGGTGTCTAGAGAGTGGGCAAGGAATAGTGTAGGCTTGCTCTGGCACAGACCGCAGACCACCAGGTGGATCAGCGTGAAGAACGTCATTACCACAGTGAGGCAGGCCGACAGCTTCTTCGATTATGCTAGTCTTGTCAAGAGATTGAACCTGTCGTCACTAGGGAGTGATGTCAGCGACGGGACGCTGCAACCACTGGCTGGCTGCAAGCGCATCGAACGACTGACGCTGACCAACTGCACAAAACTCACGGATCTCAGCCTGACCGCGATGTTGAAGGACAACAGATCGCTTTTAGCACTGGACGTCACAGGGCTGGACTCAATCACCGACAGGACCATGTTTGCACTGGCTTCAAATGCAGTGAAACTGCAGGGCCTGAACATCACAAACTGTAAAAAGATCACAGACGATTCACTTGAAGCTGTGGCGCGGAGATGCAGACATGTCAAGAGAGTGAGCGTGACGCTTTCAAATCGAGGAGACCTGAACGCTAACATCAGACAGTTGAAACTCAACGGCTGCTCGCAGCTGACTGATAAATCCATCATCGCCTTTGCGATGAACTGCCGATACATTCTCGAGATCGATCTGCACGATTGTAAGAATCTCGAGGACGAGTCCATCACGACACTCATAACTGAGGGTCCGCACTTGAGGGAGCTGCGCCTGGCTCACTGTTCGCGGATCACAGACAACGCGTTTCTCAGTCTCCCGCACGATCGCTTGTATGAGAGCTTACGGATTCTGGACCTGACCGACTGTGGGGAACTCCAAGATGCAGGTGTGCAGAAGATTGTCCAGGCTGCTCCCCGCCTTCGGAACCTCGTCCTTGCCAAGTGCAGGCTGCTCACAGATCGAGCGGTGCTGGCTATTACGCGCCTTGGAAAGAACCTACATTACATTCATCTGGGACATTGCTCCCGTATCACGGATACTGGCGTAGAGAAACTCGTCAAGCTATGCAACCGCATCCGCTACATAGATCTAGCGTGTTGCACCAACCTCACCGACTCATCGGTGATGCAGCTCGCTTCGCTGCCTAAGTTGAAGCGGATAGGGCTAGTGAAATGCAGTAACATCACAGATCGGAGTATAGCCGCACTGGCCAGACCTAAGCAGATTGGCCAAAGTGGGCCCATTGCTCCGAGTGTGCTCGAACGGGTACATCTCAGTTACTGCACGAATCTAACGTTGTCGGTATGTCTGCAACAACTCAGTGCAATCTCTTCTCACGATGAAATCTAACTTCTTGCAGGGCATACACGCATTGCTGAACAACTGCCCGCGTCTAACCCACCTAAGCTTGACAGGTGTGCAAGCTTTCCTAAGAGAAGACCTGATTGTGTTCTGTCGCGAAGCTCCTGCTGGTACGTGCATTACACCATCCACTTTCTATAACCAGACTCACACTTTACAGAATTCAATGAGCACCAGCGAGACGTGTTCTGTGTCTTCAGCGGGGTCGGCGTCCAACGCCTCCGCAATTACCTCAACGCGGACTCTCCAGGCGCCCCGCGCCCGACCGTCTTCGAGGCGGACGGCACCATGTACGACGAGAGTGAAGAGCCGGAGATGATCCTCAACGTCACTGCGCAAGCCAACGGCATGGCTATCGAAGAGATGGACGAGGATTTTGGCAACGAGAGCGAGTTGATGGGCCAGGATTAGGTCCTCCCGTAAAACCCTGCGGATAAGACATGACAGGACAGGACAGGACAGGGGACAGACGGCTACGTCGAATGAATATACGGTAGCATGGTATGCGCATCAAGGACATATATAACCCTTCTCTCTTCCTGCACGCTTTTCTCCATGGTCTTCTTTTTTTTTCTTTGATGGGATGAAAGACATATCATTTGCATGGGCGGGTCTCCTGGTTCTTTTCTCTCTATCTAACCTACTTTTCCACGTCTCTGATGTGGGTTTCTTTAATCACTTATCGCGAATTCATGCATGGGTTACGGCCGCTGTTCGTTATGTTATGTTTTTTTTTAACTCGATCGCGCTTGTTGTTTTGTTGCTGAGGTGGAAAATTGCTATGGACGCGAGATCATATGATATGGTGGTGGAGGACTGTTACGATGGAATGTGGAGATGAAGATGAAGACGAGAAAGAGAAGAGGAGGGAGAAGGGATGGATAGCGATGAGTGAAGAGTGAGGGAGAGAGTTACGATACCCGAATCTGTGTGCGGTTCATCAATCAACGCGCTTTTTTTTGTCTTTGTGTGAAGATGGGAGGATGGTATATCAAAGATGGGAAGGGGGTATGAAGATGGGGTATGAAAATAGGGTATGAATGATAGCATGATATGGCATGCTTTGGCATGGGATGGCATGGCATGGAATGATTAGACGTAGCGATGTAGAGATGCAGGGATGTAGAGATGTAGGTATATGGAATATACATACCATAAACAAACTTTTTCGGAAATTGAAGTTTTTCTGCATCTGGTGCGGGTTTGGATTTGATGAGAAAGTGGATTTCTGCCCTGAAGCGCTTTGATCAATGATGCTCGTTACGAGAAGTGAATTAGAGAAAGCAGGAGTGAATACGTAAGGATATGGTGAGGGTGAGGTGACCGTAGGCACTCCCATGAGGAGGCCGCGAGCCTTCGAAGAGGTCTACGCAGCGTCAAATGATTTTGGCATCATAGCAATGGAGTCGACACGCTAGTTTACCTTCGGGGGTCTATGAGGGAGATCTGGGGACAACGTCACGCGTGAACGGCGCTGATTTACCTCCGAGGGTCTTGGAGGGAGATTAGGGGCAAAGTCGTGCGTACACAGCGCTAATCTACCTCTTAGACCCTTAGAGGGAGACTTGGGGCAATGTCGCGCGCAAACGGCGCTAATCTACCTCTTGGACCCTTGGAGGGTTATTGGGGGCAACGTCGCGCCCGCAAAGCGCTAATCTACCTCTTGGGCCCTTGGAGGGATATTAGGGCTAGACCGGAGCAATGTTTTGCCGAAATCATCTCGAGGAGAGCGGGGTGAGTGGAACATAAAACTGATGGGGAGAAGCAGTCGAGCATCCATCTTCTTTGGCGATTCCTCTCAAGGTGTTGGCACGTAGGGTATATCTAGCAGATAGGAACTAGTGACTAAAGAAACGCAGTGAGACGGTACAGCATTAGCCGCAGCCACATGCCTTAGATGATGTGAGTGCCTCACGTCTTATATGGGACACGAATATGTGTTTTGTGTTTCTAGTGAGGATTTTTTCGTTCGTTTTGTGTTGGCAAAGTAAAGCTTTTGGAGCGGAGGATCTACCTAGGTTGCGAGATATGAACATGAATATATTTGTCAAGTGGTAAGGTTCTAGTGCTCCTTTCCGTTTTGTTCAAGGAGAGTCCCAGCCACATGTCTCAGATAATTTGAGAAACTCGGTTTCTACATCGATACGGATCTGTGTTCTGTGTTCGTAGTGAGGATTGTCTCATTCGTTGTATAAGGCTCCAGGAACGGAGGGAAGGTTGTGAAGTATTTATCAATTAGCAAGGTTCTCCTAGTGCTTTTTCTTCCCCGTCTTTCTGCGAGTGGAGAGCGGCCTAGACTTATACTGACGCGTCTGTAGGGAGATGGAAGTAGGAAATTTAGATTTTTAGGTTGCTGGGGAGTAAGTTATACACTACTTATCAGTCAGAGTCACACTATGGTATTTAGTACTTCGACGGGTAGCAATCGTAGGTTCGCGGCTGAGAGGTTCAAAAGGGTAGCATCAAGCTTCATGCGTTTTAGTGCAAATGAGGACCTGTAAAGGAATGATATATACTGGGTTAACATAATGGGGCTTTCGCCTATACCTTGAAACATCACAGCCTACCTAAGTTCACATGTGCTGCTACGCTGGAAAATGGACGATTGTGATCATGCTGGCCGAGTACTGTACCTCCCCAAGTCGCTCACTCGATGGATATTGCGTTCTAGACTTGTAGCGTTGGAGAACCTTCGAGGAATCAGAGCAAATCGTCGGGACTCGAGATCCGCGAGAGTACTTTTGATAGTAGTGCATGCAGCTCCTTTCGTGAATAACTGCATGCACAAACACTTCATTGCAGCGACGGTCACAGTAACACTTCCGAATCTTCTTGCCATGCAAGGAGACCACCAGAATTCAGTAGATCTGATATTGAAGAGAGCCTTGTTGGGGCAGGCGGCAAACATATTGAAGACCCTATCGAGCGGGATTCTTTGCTAGTGGTCATCGCGTGGAAGGTAACGGAACAGTTGACCTGCCTTATCCTTGACAGATCAACACGTAGTGGACATGTGTTTGGTGCTGCGTCTTGCAGTCTTCGATATTTGAGTGCTTGTTTGCGGCGGTCCGTATCTCATCACATCCTTATGGTAACAGCAAGAACCCGGACAACCGATCCATCAGCGGTAGCGGATAGTCTGGCAAGTGTGGTTGCCTTGCGAGTGGCGGAGTCGTAATCTGAGAATCTTACTTTAAGCCTACGTGGCGAAGGGGCTGGGTGTGGGTGACTTGGCTTGCGAAGTAGCTAGGTCGTAAACTGAGAAACTCAATTCAAAAACGCAGCGAAGGGGCTAGGTAAGTGCCTACCTGCGTTTTGAGCCGTCAACTGTTCCCTGTTCGAGTAAGCCTTCCGACCCCCACAGGCATCCAAATTTCAGTACAGTATAAATACTAGGTTACCCACAAGACAAGGCAAGGCAAGAAGATCTAGTAGGCCCAACACAGGCCGTCCTAAGAGAGCCTATTAAAAGCTATAGAGTCAGCAAAATCCTAACACAAAGTTAACAAGTTTAAGGGTACCCCTAGAGCACTAGAGAACTTGTTAACGTAAAGTAAAGTCTTACGTGCTATAGGATAGCCACTTAGGTTGTAGGTATAGCCTCCTCCAAGCCAGCAATTAACGGAGACTATCGTAGGCCACGACGTGGGCACGATATAAGTATAGAACCCTGTCTAGAAGCATATAAGATACTTACTTAGCTTGGGACTTACTGTCTTTTATAGTACGGCAATTACTAAGGAGAACTGACGTTTATATTAGAATCCAGGTAGGCCTTCACTAGGTGTAGTTACCTTTCCTAAACTGAGAAACTCAGTTTATACATGCAGTGAAGGGGCTGGGTGTGGTTGACAGATTTGACGAATCAGGAATCATTATAACGACACCGAAAGAACGAAACAACCAATGAATGACTTCATGTGAAGCTTTTACAAACACCGGTCTTGGTAGGTGGATTTACTACAACCAATCACCTCGAGAGACGGCAGACTCTAGTGACCAAACGTCCACTGAGCGAAATAGTGTAGTGATCGTGCCTTGAGAATCACAATTGGGGCTGTTGAGTGCTGACTCGAATGTATCCTTGGATATGGACACTCTTATGTCCCAACTCGTCTCACGTTTGAGATCGAGCCCCGATTGCAGTATGTGTAACACTTTTAGCGAACGTTCTCTAGGATAAAGTGATGTATTTCATATCTTCGCCTAAATTTGAACCTGTGAGGAAGAGAATCGTGAGATAGCTGGAGAACAAACACTGCTCATGATTGTGACGCAGAATTGTCGTTCGAGATCCAGATTGACGGTGCCAGGGAGATTGATCGATAAGATAAGATCCCATCGGTCTTGGCGCGGCTCCGACCTCACAGCTACCTGACCGAGCTCCATACCGCAGACTCCCCACGCTTACACCGCGACTATGGCTTCAGGATACGGACTTTCTGGCGGTAAGTATCGGCATTTCTTACTTCCAGACCATGCGACAGGAATTGGGAGCTGGGAAGGCGCGTGGAGGCTACAATGGCTAGACCAACATTCAACGGACGGCACTACTCGAACGAAGACGACAATTCGAGGCCCGAGAAGCTCTCACCTCTCTAGCCATACAAATCATCCGCAGCAGTATATCAAGCGATCGTCCGCAACCTACCGTCCAGCTTCTACAACTCCCCGACCGGCGATCCTCCATGCTCTACCTCCATCTCCACCTCCCATGCCGGCCTCTACAACTACACCTACACATCCACATATCCCTACCTTCATAAACCGCGAGACTGATGCAAAGGACAGGCCCCTCCCGCTGCTTTCCCTTCTGGCAGGAAGTTCTAGCCTGCTACGTCACAAACACAAATCCCGAAGACGATTCCGGCAAGACCAAATGCCAGCCCTTCCTAGAGGACTACTACGAGTGTCTGCATCACAAGAAGGAGGTGCGTATCCATCTTCCCTTTCCCTATTACCTCCTCCTCTCCACCTCCTACCCTTCCCCCAAACCCTATACCTTCGTCCTCCTCCCACCCCCCCTCTTGATACCTCCCCTCTGCCCCCCCCCAAACCCTGTTCCCACCCTCTCTCTTTCCCCCCTCATCATTTTCTCTACCCCGCAACTAACGCGGCCCCAGCACGCCCGAACCGTCGCCCTGCAAGCCGCCTACCGCAAACAGCAAGCCAACATCAAGCGCGACGAAGCCCCCAGCGCCGGCGAGATACGGCGCATGGGCATCGTCGACGCCACCCTCGAGGAGAAGAACCTCAAGCCCAGCAAGTGGTTCCCGCATAAGGAGATAAATTAGCGTGCTAGTCTGGCAGTCGGAGGTGTGGAGATGGGGTTGGTTGGGGTTGGAGTTGGTGGGAGGCTGCGTAGGAGCGGGAGTGGATGTGGGAGAGGACGGAGGGGGATGGGGATGTAGGTGGAGAGGATGTGATGGGTGTATGAATGAAGAGTCAGAGATGCAAAGCGGGGATGGCATTTGCACCTGCGGTCGTACGCGCAGAGAGAGGACATCGGGATGGCATGAGATATTCCGTAGCCGGGCATCAGGCACAAATACAAAACAATACCACTAACAACCACCTACCATACACACCCCATACGCAGATCCGATCACATTCACACAGCTACAGCACACCTCACTCGAGTGGACATGTATCGCATTTCCTATACAGCAACTAACCTTCCCAGCCAACATAAACAAACAAACACAACAATACACAAACAATGCACCTGGGCAAATGCAAACCCCCAAGAAACCCTAAAAAGAAAAAAAAAAAACAGACATGGGCTAACCCGTCTATAGCCTTCGTAAGCATCGTAACAACCGAACTCCAGTCCCAGTCCTAGCCCAAAACCATGTCCACCCGTACTAACGCCATATCCATATCCCGTACAATGCAAGCAAGATACACCCATTTTGCGCATTCGCGAATGCGAAAGAGAGAGAGAGAGACAAGGGGGAGGAGAGAGCATGTGCCATCGCAGTTCCTGTTCCATACAACGAAGATGAGGGTAGAGACGACACGTGCGAATAGGAGCAAACGGTACCTCGGTAATGCAAAACAAAACTAGACAGTGAAGAAAGACAGGAGAAAGGAAAGACAACATCCTGATCACATACCCAATTCCCATGGCTCCGGTCGTGCGGGCGACTCACTAGTATGCCAAGTGTATCCTATCCGCATATCGGAGTGAGCGAGCGAGCGAGCGGTTCGGCATGATATATAAGGGTTTAATTTGTTCCGGGTCCAGGCCCAGAGGCATGCGCACGATGTTATTGTTGACACTCAGGTTTGACACTCAGGTTTGGCACAACTAACCCGCAGGCGAACGTGGAGAGTGGGGGTCGACACCGGCCTACAGGTTCGTACTGACACTGGTCCTCGCATCCGTCGGTGGAGGTCGTTGGCCAATGGACCCGTGTGCTTGAGCGATGCTGCGGTGGAAAGACCCGATCTTCTGGAAGCCCCTGCACATGTATTAGTTCGGGCCCTGTGACACAAATAGTCGATCAAGACTTACTTGGCGAGATCGAATCCGCCTTCCTCCTCAGCCTCCTCGAAAGACCCGAGACTAGCACCACGCACCATGCCCCCGTGAACAGACCCAGTATTGAAACCGTTGAGGTTGGAATTCGACCGTGAGCGCTGAGAGCCTGGTGCGGGGAGATGAGCACGGCTTACAGGACGGCTCACAGTCCGACTTGGACTATCAGGGGTCAAATCTTCTTCCTTGTCGTTCTCGTTGTCCTCGGCATCTGGATCATCCGGCTCCTGGCTGTTGTCCTCAAGCATCGGCGGTGAACTGGGTTGTACAGGGTCATTTTCATCACCGGCTTGCTTTTCTTCAGCGGATTCTCTCTTCAGCTTGATCGGACTCAGATCAAGAGGCTGCTTCGCGGGCGTGCTCGGTAGATCGATGTACTTCCAGAACGGAGCTGGGCTACTAAAGTTCATGAACTGGCTCGGAACTTGGGCTGTAGAGGGTGGAGCTAGTCTCGGCAAATTTCTAGAGACGAGAGGAGTCACCAAGCCTCTCATCACGCTGTTGGTGTGGTTGGCTGCCGTATCCGAATAGAGAGTAGGCGGAGAGTTTGTGGACTGGTCTCGGAGCCCAGATACGTGGGGCTTCGCTGGATCGAGATTGGGCGAAGATGGCTCAGCACCACCATCTGGATGGTCAAGTGCTTCGGAACTTTGGTGAAGGCCCGAAGGACCAATATCATGGAAGAGCTTCTTGGCGGGCGTCGCGAATGTGGTTTGTTCATGAATAGGAGACTGCTTCAGACCCCCGAATGAATGCTGTGGTCGAGATCCACGGTCCGGCGTATAAGACTCGTTTGCCATTGGATACGAGGTCAACGGGGGCGTCGCAGACCGTGGAGGAGATTTGACACGAGTGGGTCGTGTTTCGTATTTCGGGAACATGTCGTCCTGTCCAAGAACGCCCATCAGCCGTTCGGTGGCTTGTGAAGGCGGGTTGTTCATCGCGGGAGAACTTGGACCAGATGAATCAAGCCGAACTGGCCCACCACCTTTGCGGGGGTTGAGGAGCTGCTTCTTGATGAAGTCGTCCTTTTCTGCGTCAACAATCTTCCATTTCATGCCCTTTCCGGGTTCGTCTGTTCGACGGGCGACCTTCTCGAATGACTTGCTCAAAGACAGATTATGGCGAATGGAATTCTAGTGAAGTCAGCGAACATGCACCAAGTAGAGACATGTTTTGCACCCACCTGCCATCCTGCATTGGTATGCCTGAAGAAGGCATATCTGTCTCTGATATATTGGTAGATGTTGGCCAGTGTGAGCATTTGCTCTGGGCTGCTCATGATGGCCTGCCCAATCAGCTGAGCATAGCTGTGAGGGGGCTTGATATCCTTGGCAGAATCATGGCTGTAGTCGATCTCCTCTGTGGAGTCCAACATCATGCCGCGAGGATATGCAGCAGGTGAGCCTTTGGAACGGGGATCCATGTCCGATGATCGCGCAGGGATGGGCGTGTTTGGCTGAGGTCGACCAGGAGTGGACGTCAACTGGCTGTGGTACCCTTGGGACGAATGCTTGTTTCGCGGATGCGAGAAGGACGAGAAAGGATCGTAGGCCTCGCGCTTGGGTGTCGGCCCGCTGGGGTGAGCATGAGGAAGGGACCGCGGTGGAAGGTTACCCTCCTTATCTGATTCCCCATCCACGTCTGGATCTGCCTTGACCTGGCGCCACAGCATCGGATGGAATGCATCCTCTTCGTTGGCAAGCAGAAACAGCATCTGGGTTCCCATGATGCAAATGCAGACACCAGAGTGCAGCGCCACACGAGAGCCTTTGGAAACGGTAGCGTCATCAAGCTTCAGTCCGTTGCGGCTGTTCACCGTAATGTACCAGATCTGGTCGTTGCCATCAAAGTGGATTTGGGCATGGACGCGGGAGACTTGTCGCTCCGGCCCAAGATCGATATCGACTCCCCATTGGCCCACCATGTCATCGCTTTGGGGAAAGCCATCCTGCGAGCTCGTGGGAGGGTTGGGTCGCAGCGCAGAGTCGACTCGGCCGATTAGCAGGACCGTCTTCTTGACGAAGAAACACCAGTCGCGGGCAGCAATCTTGGCATATGCTGCAATGTCAGTGCCCTGGGTACGCCGGGCTTGCAGGTCGTTGGCGTAGTCGATGGAGGCGTTCGGGGTGTAGGACGCTGGGACCCGCAGAGAGCTGATGATGAGGTTCTGCCTCTCCACCGGGTTCGAGGGGATTTCGGTGTCGCCTCCGTTCGGCAGCGTTGCGTTCGAATCGTTGCTGACGACGGACTCGGTGATGCGGGTTCGCGGAGCGTCTTCGCCGAGGGCACCAGCGCGATCAGCGCCGTTGAGCTACGCAGATATTAGTGCCAGGTTGGAGACATGCAAGCAGCGTCCATTGACTTACTCGTCGCCTCTTGCGCGAGGGCGTGGCTATGGAGTCGGGGGTGTCGCCGTCAGACTGCTGTTTCGGGTCGGCCTCTCTGCGGTTGCGCAGGCCCACTCTCCGGCTCGACGAGGGCGGCATCGTGCATGAGGGGGCTGCCTGTGCCGCGTGGAGAAGAGGATCGAGAGCAGGCGGTCTCGAGGATGCGGCGATCTACACAGCGGCGGGCGGAGCGGGAGTGGACGATCGCAAGGGCTTCTTTGATGCCCCCGCCTCGAGTCTTGAGATGACGGGCACTCAGCACACCAGCGCAGGCTTTGTGCGTGCTCTGCTCCCAGCGCAAGCGCAACGAAAAGCAGCCAGGGGAGCGGCGGGACAGTAGCAGGGCGAACTGCAGGTCTCAGGCGCGGGCGATGGCGAGGGGGAGGCGTGGAGTGGAGGAAATGGCGAGAACGATGGGTGTCCAGCGGTCGTGTCTGTGTTTGTTGATTCCGGCCGACGCGAGGCGAAACAGTCTGGTTGACGTTGACGTAGAGGGCCGCTCCAGCGCAGAGCGAGGCGGGCAAGCAATCACTGGCGGCGCGCGCACGATACAAGATACGGCCAGATGCCGGGAAATGCTGCGATGCGCAATTGATCTTGATTGCCCTGCTAATCCGCAAGAGGCGCCGTCCCGTGACACACAACCTGCGGCTCTGGTGAAGAAACCTTGCGCTTGGCGACCCGTGCGCTGCTGCAACTTCCCAACCACCGGGCCCATCTTCGCGCCTCTACCGCCCGTCTAAGCGTGTGACATCTCAGCACTTTTCAGCACTACTTTGTTTACTGCCTTCTGCGCAAAGGTGACGGCCCGCAGCCAGCAACCCGCGCGCTGTTGTGCAACAAACGCGCTTGTGCATTCTGTATTCGTCATCGAGAATGACGCGCCTGGAATGCCACACTATGCGAGTAAGCGGCCGTTCGCAGCACACCACGGCAAGCCTAAGCGGACCATTGTCGACTCCAATGGCAGCCCTTGATTCACGCGCGGAGCACATTAATAGTTCCCTCTTCTCAGTGTATTATCATTCTCTAGAACCGTCTTTTTAAATATCTACATAGAAGTCGTTATGGCCCCGCCAATGCCATGCGGCAAAGCTTGCCCAGATCCATTAAAGATTCATCATTATTCACTTGTTGCTCTTCCAAGGATGTGAGTGCGCGCGTTTGTCTCCCCACATCCAACTCCGTCCCATACAAACATTACAATATCTGTCACTATGAGGATGTGTAGCTGGACAGGTCAAGGTCCGCGCTCAACGGCAGCGTCCGCGAGCTGCTGCCCACGTAAACTGTCTTGGGGTACTCGCTGATGACCCAGTTCTGGGTTGCTGTGTCCCAGTTCGAGACGTCTCGTCGCGT
Source organism: Lophiostoma macrostomum CBS 122681 (assembly GCA_010405375.1). Lineage (NCBI taxonomy): Eukaryota > Fungi > Ascomycota > Dothideomycetes > Pleosporales > Lophiostomataceae > Lophiostoma > Lophiostoma macrostomum. Next base: position 104,341 of record MU004329.1, on the reverse strand, counting down.
GATATCCGCGGTGAATGTCGCGCTCTGTCCTGCCTGGATAGACAAGCGGTCGAAATTACGGAGCACCACCTTGGGGTCGTCTGGTCCGCCGAGGCTGACGTACAGCTGCGGCACCTCTTCGCCTGCAATGCTGCCCATGTTGGTGATGGTGGCTGTCACTGCGAAGAGGACATCCCAAAGCTGAGGGTTTCCACCCGGCGCACCTCCTGCTGCAATGCGCGCCTGGGGTGAACCGTCCGCTGCACCCTCGGGTAATTCGATCTCGACTCCGTACTCTGGATCCTGCGATGCTTCCGCGAGGTCGGTGCTGTTTAGGTAGGGGTAGATGTACTTGTTGACATATGTCAGGTTCGTAGGCCATTGATAGTCAGAAGGATCTGTGCTGGAGTTGCCGAGCGTGGGAGCAGCTGAAGTCTGTCCAGTAGTGGGTGTGTATGGACCAGCGCCGGTACTGGCGACGTTGAGATCGGAGTACTCGAAGGTTGTATAGCTCAGACCGAAGCCGAACTCGTACGTAGGAGTGATGTTCTTTGCGTCAAACGCCCGGTAATCGATGAAGACGCCTTCCGAGAAGTCGTCTTGGGGTGAGTCGTGGCCATCAGTGGGCTCGTAGATGAGATCTGGGCCGTAGTCCGATGCATTCTTGCCCCACGTGAAAGGTGTTTTGCCTCCGGGGTTCACGCGTCCGTACAGGACATCAGCAATGGAATTTCCAGACTGTTCTCCGGGAAGACCGGCCCTGTAATTTGTTAGTGCCTTCCAGCTAGATCGATGCGACCTGGATTCACTTACCAAACAATAGCTGTGACGTTGGGGTTGTTCTTGTACTCATCAATGATGATGGGACCAACGGAATGAATGACGAGGATCGTGTTGTTGCACGAAGCAGAGACGTTGCGGATCAGGGCATCACCACCCTGCCAGAAAGTAAGATTGTTTCGGTCACCCTCGTTGCCGTCTACAGTAATGTAGCCCTCGCCTGAGTCGGCGTTTGCAAACACAATAGCAACAGTGGCTTGCTTAGCAAGAGCAGTGATTTGATCGTAAGCCCAGTTGTCGGTGACCGATTGAACGAGACTGCCTTTGCCTGTGGCCTCACTCTTGATAGCCTCCAATGGCGTGATTAGGTATGGAAAGAATGATGTGCCTGAGCCCCACCCCATGGCGAGGGTACCATTGTCGCAACCATGGTCGCTGCAGCCATTCGGTCCGTATGGGGCGTCGGTAGCATCATCGCCGAAAACAGCGGTGAACTTTTCGGTGCCAGTGAGAGGCAGAACGCCGTCAGTGTTTTTCAAGAGAACCGTCGACCGGGCTGCCGCCGAACGGATGGACAGGGCGTGCTCGCCACGTACATCGACATGCTCGTTGATCAGGCCATAGCCGGTCTGCGCAAAGAAGTGCTGGTAACCAAAGGTGTCCAAAGACCAACTGTTGAAGTTGACATCGACCTGGGCCGTGTCACGTCCGACGTAGTAATATGCTGCCATGATCCTAGTCGCTGCATCATCCAAGCGCCATTCGGGAACAGTGCCGTTCAGGATAGAGATGGTGAGATTGGGACCCCAGAAGGAGCCGCCGCTGTCAAAACCAGTGTCACCGGGCATGGTCATGTCGAGGCCGGCCAAGGTGGATGCTACACCAGAATGCTGGGCGGACCAGTCAGACATGATGAACCCTTGGAAGCCGAGTTCGCCCTTGAGCAGGTAGTTCTGCACGTAGGAGTTTTGACAAGCCTGCGAATTGTTGATTTTGTTGTACGAACACATGATCGAACCTGTTCCAGCACGGACAGCGTCGGCAAACGGCCAGAGATATAGCTCGTGGAGAGTTTTGTCGTCCAGGTTGCTGCTGATAGAATCGACGTTACCGAAATCTTCAAAGGCGCCTGGTTGGCGGAAGTGCTCCTGTTCGTTAAGAATGTAGTGCTTCGTACACGCAACGACACCCGCGGCCTGGATGCCCTTTACGGTCTCGGCGACAGCAATGCCAGAGAGCACCGGGTCAGGACTGAACCCCTCCCAATTGCGACCACCCTTGGGATTGCGACCAAGGGGACCCACGACAGGGCCCAGCTGGACGTCGACACCTTTGCCTCGGTGCTCCATGCCCATCTGGTAACCGCGTTCGTAGAAGACGCCGCGGTCCCAAGACGCAGCGACAGTGCCGCCAGACGTAAACGCAGAGACATAGTCTCCAAATCGAACTCCAACCGGAGAGTCTTGCAGACACAGTGCTCGGAAGCCCAGTCGTGGGATAGAGCCGACGTTGCCAACGCTGTGAGGAGTCAGTAAAGTGAGAGCGACGCACGTTGTTTCCACTTACCAGGCCTCGCCTTCCCAGCCGACACCAGTAGTCAGGTTGACCTTCTCCAAGAGAGTCAATTGACGAACAAAGTCTTGGGCTTTCGCCAAGGCGGCAGCCCAGTCGCCTGAGCCTTCAATCCATCTGAGTCTTTGTTAAATCTGCGTCGACCTCGCAGCAACGACATTCATTACGTACGGACTTGGATAATATGGTGGGCTGTATGCAGCGTCTGACCCTGAGCCGGTGTTATTGCTCCCCGATGAATTGTTGTTGTACTATTTACTGATCAGCAAAAGGTAAACAAACGTGAAAACAGCAAATTTTAGTACATTGAGGAATGGGAGGACCGAGAGAACGAAGCGCATGAAATCTGAAGGCATTCATGCAGCTTGCTGACATTTATCTTGCTACGAATGGTGGTGTTGAGGTGTGGGGGAATGGGGTGTTTGGTTCCACTCCTACTTACGGATTGAGCGTGGGACGAGCCGCCAAACGCCAAAAATGCAAGCCACCCCGAGGACCGCATGACGTCGGTTCACTCAACGTGCGGCGACGCGCAAAAGATATCTATACAGCCGCGACGGGTCCAGCAATATGGAGTAGCAATATGGAATGGGAGGAGGCGGAGGAGGAGGGTGTGCGCACAGCGAGCAGCACGCGCAAGGGGACTGGACATTTTATTCCCCTCTTTGGAGCTGCAACAGGGAAGCTGCGTCTTCACGGCGCCGCGCCCAGGCTAACACAGGCACCGTGAGCTGCCCTTTTGCGGGGACCGGGCTGCTGGTGAGCTGATCCCGGTACATCCCCGGCCAGCCCGTCTCTTCGTGGACACGGCTCCGGGGTCGTGCCGTTCGCATCCCCAGTCATCGAGCCATCAGGTCTGGAGTGTTTGGTGTCGTCCAGTCCGTCCGAACACCGCCGAGTCGACTCAACACCGCAGAGCCGCTCCACAGCAAGGTGCTACGAGGGAGCGACGGTGACCCTTACGTCAACGATGCATCCCCCGTCTCCCTGGTGAGATGCTGACCCAGGCCGGTCAGAGCGGTCATCGTCATCTCCTGCGCCCAACAGGCGCGTCCGCGGCGGCCCCGTTTACTGAGCATGAAGCTTTCCCCGTCTTGTACCAGCCCACTGTCGTTGGCACTGCAACCGCGGCGTACAAGCAAGATGCTGATGCGGGGTCGGTCGCACGCCGACGTTGCGTACCGGCAGCGTACGGCATCTCGAAGTCATAGAACACCTGCCCGTTCGTGTCTCTCCGCTGCTGATTTGTGGAACTTGGTGTGTGCAGCTCCTAGCAGGAAAGGAAATGACCGTCAGCTGCAGGCCAAGCGACATGCATCCCACGACGTTTGCGCGTGCTCCTCCCAGGACGCGATCCGAAAGATGCATGATCCGGAATATGTTCCCGCACAAACACGATTCGATGACGAGCGCTCTGTGGCTGCACTCTCCTCATCTTTTCATGTCCAAGTGCACAAAGCGGGAATTAAGCGTGAGCATATCTGCAATGACTAAGAACAGTAAGAACACCTCGGCACGTCACCGGGCTATTCATAGGACCATTTTTGGGGCCGCATCCTGTGGAGGAGTCGATCGCACAAGGGTCACGCTCTGCCGGGCGGATTATTACCTCTGTGAGACTGTGTCCAATCCCGCTTTGGTCAACGCTGAGGCTAGAAGCAAACTTTCAATGTTCCAACATCAGGAAACATTCGACTTCATTTCTCATATCTCTTCGGTCTCTCTGTGTACAGTCGTATGCAACGACACACGATCGGAGAAAAGAGCTGGCGCGGTCTGTTTTATGGGTCCTCCATTGTAGACTTTCACATAATCTGCTGCGTTCATATGCTGCATTCCCAAGACGATTCAACAGAGAGACGAGTATTGACATTCGAGGTGACTGTTTCTCGTTTCTCATTAGGACGATACGACATTCCCATCGTTAGAGGTATTGACTCGTCCCACGGCGTTGACCAGCCTTTACTACCTGCCGCTGTCACTACAACGACCAAGAATTTAAGGACTCTACGCGCATGAAGTACGAACAACAATGCTATACAGGGAACATGAAGACGTCAAAGGACATTGGAGTACCGCCACCGAAGACATGCCAGGTACCGTAAACGAAACAACGACCGGTTTAGCAAGATCCGAACATCAGCCTTCATTCAGCAACCCGTCATTGGATTCAAACCATCCATTACCATCTCTCTAATCTCTACTCGTCAGGAGCGTCCTACGCAGGTATAAATGCGCCTAGCTGGGGTTCTCTGGCAGATTAGAGGATATGTCTGTTACCAGTGTTGCTATTCTCCCCTTCCATTCCTGATCACTATGCTCCCCTCGCTAGAGTGAGCCGGAACAGCACCATCGAGCTATCTCTTACTCTCTTGCGATCGTTTGTCGCTCAATCAATGGACGCACACCTTCCTCTAAGCTATCGTTCGCGGTTTCTGGAACAAGGTCTGGTCTTGTTATCCTTTGCTACACCCAGCGTCCTCGCGTGTTCTCCTGCTGCCACCAGCCTCGCCTGCATCGTATGTTCATCGATGACGTCGTATGGCGTTGTAGATAAGATCGTAGGATGTACAGGTCTGCTCTCCAACATTAACGTGGGTGTAATACGCGGTAAGAGTAGCACTATTGCGTAAGAGCTTCAAAGTGGCGCATAAGAAAGTTTCGAACATACAGTTAATAAGAAGGCGGGTACCCGTGATGCAATGCGCGAAAAGGGACGGTTCCAAGACTTTGTGAGGAGATTTACGGTGAGAGGATGCTATCTCAGTACTCGGTTTCAAGAGGTCATGCGAAGTTCCAGTATTCATTATTGGTGATCATGGCAGAGAAAGTATCTACGATTGGGTTCCAGGTTTGATATCATACGTCCTTACCTTGAAGTGGATTTGTGTGCATTTGGAAAGCTATTTCTAGTTAAGTTCTGCTAAAGTGGGACCTTGAAGTTCACATTACGGTGCTGAACTCTGATTTTTGTCGACCGTTCCTAAGAACTTAGTAAAATCAAATACATATCACGTTACCCAGCAACGTAAGTAAATTTATACTTTCTTCTTTTCTTTCCCTACGATCAAACTTTCTACTGACTGGTACTCTTAGGTATTCCGTACAGGATATGTCTCCGCGCACGCGCAAACCCCATAGTATAGTTGAGTTGTCACCTGGGATATTAAGATGTGAGGGGACACCATACTAAAGACTTGCTTATTTGGATTGGTAGTATATATTGTTCATGCATACAATTGACCCGGATCTTGGAATATGAGGAAGACCACCTGCCCTCTCAATGAATATCTTGATCTTGTGATAGATTGCGTTATACCTAAAATTCGTCACTGCTACACAAGTAAGTTAGTTCTTTCTTTAGAAGCTTTGGATGCTGGTATAAGCATGATCAAAAATTCCATGCATCGGCCTGAAAGGCAGATCATGTTTTCGACTTACTGAGATACCTACACCAATGAGCTCCTAATAAACTTTTCTATAAGACTCAAGGAGACAGATTGTCCTGACAAGAATGTCTCTCCTTCGTGATAATAAGACCAAACGAATTTCTGTAGCTCCCCAGGCATAGGTCTCAAGATGATCGGCCTACTCTTGTACATAATTAGCAGTACCTGAATGCTTCAAATGAGAGCTTTGAAAAGTGAACATGCTGGCGTGGTTTCAAATTTAGCTACAAGGCGATCAGGAAACTAGAAACCTTAGTCAGTCCAATTCTCTTCCATCCGAAATGTATTGCCACCACCTTTCAGATGGGCAACCTTCTTTCATTGATGCTTAGCAATAGCACAATGTCCTACGAACTACCTGCAAATTCCATATCTCCATCTCTAAAAGAACTGCTGTGTAGGTAATGATTTATTGATATCTATACGTTCTACGTCAATATCATAATCCCTCTTTGTTAGTATACAGCAAATAGTAGGAATTCTTTTCAATAGAATGTTAAAAGTACTCAAGATTGTTTGTTACTAAAAAATAGAAAGTACTGAAAGCTCGTTTTAATTAGATTATGTAGTAGTGGAAGTTTCACCACGGGTTCTCACCAACGACACCCAAAGAACAACGACTCAACAACTGAAGCTCTTGCGAGCAAAACACTACTCTCTCTACTCCGCGTCTCTTTCGAATAAGTTTAAAGAGAATGGATCTGGATCTCGTTATTATAGGATGCTCATAACTATTCACCGTGGGATTGTACCTAAAAGGAAATGATGGATGTAACAGCACGAATTAAGGAACGTGTCGTAGCAGGTGAGAATGAGTGCAAGGCGATCGAATTTTGGCATCCACATTGCGCATGAGCATTCGAGAGATCATCCGCAGGTATGACAGAGGTAGAATCATGAGATGTAGTGTGCCTCGTACATGGATGCACGAACAGTCTTCTCTCGAATACCGCAGTGTGCTGTAGAGATAGCTAATCAAGTAGGTCGATCAGGTACTGCTCCTCCTTCGTCCGCAAAACCTCAGCTGCAGCTGTACACTCACCGCATCCCTGACATGTTTAATGTTTCAAAGCAACAATGTGCTACTGAAACACTACCAAACCTTACATTAACCACTTGTGGCAGTAGTCGTGACGATGCAAGGAGGAGCCGTTGACCTCGTGGCTTCGCGTTGTACGGAGCGCTTGCACTTGCCTCAAATCTGACACCACACCAGCTCTTCCGCAACCAACATCGCTCGCAATATTACCATCGAGTCACAATTGCGAAATATTTCCGTCGGATGCGACATCAAACCTACGAGGTTTTCGATCCAATCGTCCCTAGGTATGTACAGAGATAGCCGAGAATCATGACGTCGCGATTAGATTGGGAGAACCTTCCTGTTGGGCTGGGACCGGCATTCCAGTGGTTCCACGACCCGGGGTGCGCGGAAATGAGGCGAAGATCAATTTGGAGTTTGTTTGGACGTCGGTTGTACATTGCCAGGTCTCACCAGGACTTATGGTATGATTTGGAAAGACTGGATTGAGAGGTCGCAGTGCGATTCGTATCCAGGGTAGGATTGGAAGAACGCGATACTAACGGCAACAAAATCCAACGATAGCGAAGAGAACTGGATTTTACGATATATTGAACAGCTTCGTCCATCGCACAATGTTAAGACCGCCGAGGAGCGCATCACATATCGAAGCTAGAAAGCATTATCGAAACATACACGTAAAGAATCGTAAAACAAGCAACATCACAACAACAAGAGCAAGCAAATTCTAACAACCTCTTCAATTTTCTACAGACACCCCCTCCCCTACACCCTCAAATTACAATTACGCGAGCCAAATACATGGTGGATATCGTCTGGGCCAAGCCGGGCCATTTTCCGACCAAAGTAGCAACTAACCAACAGCACTCCAATCATGCAAAGTCATAGCTCTACCCGCGCGCGGGCAAGGCTCCGTTGAGAAGTATGACGTTTACAAGAAAAGGGCAGCGAAAGCACCAACACCAGCGACGAAGCCGCCAATCTGGGCAGAGCTGGCAGCGCCGGTGAACTCAGGAGGCGAGGTGTACGCAGGGGGAGTGTAGGCGCCGGTGCCGGAGGCAGGGGGCGGGACGGGAGCACCAGTACCGGTCGGGTAAGGAGCAGAGGTGGCAGGGCCGGTTGGGTAGTAGGGAGCGCCGGACGAAGATGGGGGGATGGGGTAGCCAGTGCCGGATGGGGGAGGGACGGCGACCGCGGAGCTGGATGGGTACTCAGGGTACGCGGAGCTTGAGGGGTACTCTGGGTAGGCAGAGCTGGAGGGGTATTCCGGGTAGGCGGAGCTGGATGGGTACCCTGGGGAACCAGAGGTGTAAGGAATTGTCACCGTGATGGTAGTGGAGGACTCACACTCAGCGGAAGAGGTGGAGTAGACCGGGTACTCAGTGGTGCTGGGGACTGGGTAACCTTCAGCGCTGGAGCTCGGGACATAGCCCTCAGCAGACGAGCTGGGGGTGTAGACGGGGTATCCCTCGGCAGACGAGCTGGGAGTGTAGACGGGGTATCCCTCAGCGGAGGTGCTGGGAGTGTACTCCGGGTAGCTCTCAGCAGTCGAGCTGGGGGTGTAGACGGGGTAGGCGGGAGCAGAGGAAGACCTAGGAGATATTAGTCTTACAGATCGTGGAGGTTGCGACGACCTCGCTGGTGATGGTGATCACTGACTCGTATCCACCGTATCCACCGTAGTGAGGAGCGGCAACAGCAACGCCGGCGGCGGCAGCGATAACAGCAATGGAGGCGTGCATCTTGATTGATTTGAAGGGTATAGAACTTTAATAAAAGTTGAAAGAGTTGGTGAGGGCGAGCGGTATTATTAAGAGAGTGTAATATTAGTTGGTTGTATTCAACGAATGGACGACCGAAGTCAAGGACTGGATTGAGCTCGAAGTGTTTGGCTTGAGTGAGGAGGAAAAGGTACAAACAGAGAGATGGAATACCTTATGTACAGCAGGAGATTAATGGCACCATAGCGTCAATCGACAGCGTGTGGCCACTGAAAGGGGAGATGCATGGCGGACGCCAGGGGCAGAACAGACTATGGGCCTTGCGGTTGGCCCTTTGTGGTCCTAGGCTAACGCAGGAACCAAGCGATGCAGCACGGCATGGGCCATTCACAAGCGACGGCCCCTGAATGCTAGGCTGTGATCGGCAGGTCTGCTCACAAATAGCAGCGCGGTGGCTTCGTGTTTGGAGATGAACGGGTCGCCCTGGACCAGCGATGTGCAGATGCTCGCAGCTGATGAGTCGATGATATTATTGCTGCATGCTCAGCAGGCTGACAGCTTCAGCCGGCGGTTACATCTTGAACAGCAGCACTTCATTACGACATCGCAAACGCCGATTCTGCTGCCCTGCGCACACTGAAAGAAACATTTTGATGAGTTGGAGCATCCGTTCGGTAGACTCCCCATTCGGTACCTATCGTCAGGGTCAATCTTACCTTTATTGCCCGTTTTGGTCGGCTTGCCATTGAGACATGGGGTGTTGCCCCAGCGATCTACATCTCGGATTTCCGTCCCGGGTTTCTTTGGATGTGTCAGCGTCGGAGAATGGCCAGCTATTTTTTCAAGTCTCTGTGCGCATTGCCTAGGTGTAGTTTGGCGTTGATGTGGACCGCTAGCCAGATGGTTCTTCTGGGAGGACTCCATCTTCGAAGACAATCTCACCTCGCACCGCATCTCCGTCCCCTCATCTGCGGTCCTCTCATCAGTTCCACCGATGGCGCGATGAGAAGTCGACGTCGGGACACAGCGATGCCGCCCTGACTCTCCTCGAGCCGCTGTGCAGGGGCCACAATCGATAAAAGCACGTTCGCGACATGTGGGTACCGAGCTACTGTTCAGGTTAGGTCGTCAGCCACACTGTCCTTGGCAGTTAACTCCCCTCAGCCTTTCTGGGTCGCTTCTCGTTAACATTCACCGAAATGTCGTGCTTCATTTCGCGTTGCACCGAAACAACAGCGCATCGAGAAGTATGACCCGAGTCCTATCTTGGCACTGGTTTGGAATATCGATCACGACAAGTTTTTGAAGTTGAATAAACGGCGCTGACGATATCATGGATATTTGGATGCTTTTGTGCTGCGCACATCTCCCAGCATTGAGATGCATCTGTTATTGCCAGTGCTTTGCGCTTTGGACATCCTCATCAACAACGGCTTCTGTATCTGAATCATTCACCGCCAGCGAGAAGCGCGACTTGCAAGCATTCAATGTGCCGTGTCTGCCCAGCGCAAGCGCGTTTGGGATCCCGACGAGGCACCCAAAACCGATCGCCCCAGCGTTTCCCCTCCCCAAAGCCCGCCCATCCCCTGCCAAGCTCGCGGCTTCTTCCTTCGCTTCATCTCCCCTGCTAACGGTTAACGGCATGCAGCTATTCATAAACTGATAGGGATGAGGGATGTTTGTTTGACAAGCGAATGTCACACCCGGATGGATGCTCCAGACCTCGGGATACTCTGTAGCCCACGGACATGTTCCTTCGTTTGGATATAGCATATATTCGTGTGGGCCTCTCGATATGCACGCTGAGGGGTTGTCGTTTCTTGCCTGGTTGATAGACAGGGCGTATTCTCCGCATATTCCGTACACCGACTACCTACCTCCTATCCATCTTCAATTTGCACATCACTCTATGAACCTGTGCAGACATTCATCCACAACCCTCGCGACCCGTAGTATCACGCCACTGTTACCTTTGCTGAAGCCCGTCAAAGCCCCTTTGAATATGCTCTTCTGTCACTAATCGTGCGATGGGATCATACGCGACGAACGACGACGGTGTTGCGGTGTACTGTGGAGCAAATACCAATGCTTGATTTTGCAATACTGACTATTGCGGCAACAAAACTATTCACGAAGCTAGAGGACGCCTTTTAGAATGATGCGTTGACAACACATTAACACAGATCCAATTGACACAGACGAACGCCTTTAGACATCGCAGTGGAACATCTTACACATCAGAAGTAGGATCATCTCATTCACAAACTGAAGATAGTCTAGTAATACGCAACAACCACCTCTCATCTCTTCAGCTTCTTAGCAGCAACACCCGCAACAGCACCACCAGCACCCTCCTCATCAGCCCTCTCCCGCTTCCTCAGCTCCCGCTCCTGGACCCTCACACTGCGACGCAGCTCAGCACCAACGGTCCTCCACCTCCTGCCCACGCGCGCAATTCTCTTCTTCGGCCTGCCAAACACATCCGCCGACCTCATAATCTTCCTCGGATTGGCGTCCAGCGCCGAAACAACGAACACCCCATCGTAGTCCCCCTTCTGCGCCGCGCCGCCCTCGCCCTGTTCGCTCCTGTCCTCGTCGCCCACCTCCGACGCCTTGATCATCGCCTTGATAGTGGAGGCGTACACCTCCGCGCAGGTGCCGTCACAGCCACATCTCAACCCCTCGACGGTGACGTCCACCTCTTTAGCCCTGACATCGATGCAGGCCTGCTGCACCATGTCCACAAATCGGTCTCGAGGCTTGCCGGCTGCCGTCGAGTAGTACCAGGGCATGCAGTCCAGGCCCATGGTGAATCCGGATCTGCACTTGCCGAGCCCGAACTCGCCGAAGACCAGCACCACCTTCAGCCTGTCCACCCTCTTGATCGACTTCTGCCACTTGACGGCGTCGGGCGTCCAGTTCACATTGTTCTCCCACGGATTCGCAAATCTATCGTCCGGGTTGTACTCGCGCGCCGTGATCTTTGCGGCGGTCTGGTCGTCTGGGCGGAGCAAAAACCGCAAGTCTTCGTAGCCCCTCATCGACGCTTCCAGATCTGGTCGTGGGAGGTTCTGGATTCGGACTTTGACGACTAGATTCTTGATGTGCTGGGCGACGGCCGGCTTTGGATACGACCACACACTGAGACCGCGCGCGCTCATGGTCTTGCCGATCGCAAAGGTGTTTCTTGAGTAGTAGCGTTCTACGGCGTCATGATACATTTTTGTATCTGTGCGCGCGAGACGAAGGAGGATGCGAGTCACATGTGATGGATGCGTCATTCCTGTGATTGGTGCGGCGACGGTGACATGTTGCTTCAGAATCTCGTCTCGCATCTCTTGAGGTAGATCGTTCCAGTTTGGCATGTTGAGGACAGGCAGGAGCTTCCGTGTGATGGGGTCCGAGGAGAGATGAGTTTTTGCGAAACGTCGGGTTTGAGGAATGTAAGAACAGATACAGCTTGATGTCGAGTGTAGACACACGGTGTGTTTGAGAATGTGAGTTGCTGTGAGAGTGTGACTTTGTCGAAAGGACCTATGTGGTGGGGAATGCGAAGCAGTCGATATAGAGACGGAGTTGTCTGAGAGTCTGGCAGCTAAGTGTTCATGACGTCTATTGTCAGGTAAGGCGACAATAGGATTCACGTTTTAGCGTTCACGTTCCCGCTGATCGTCTCAAAACAATACGCTTCACTCCCCTGTCTGTCTAATGCAATACGATGTGACTCACTGTTTGGTGAGACTCCACCCGTTTTATCGCGTGCTTGTTGCTTTCACTTGTTGTCTTGAATCACTCGTCGTCCTCGATAGCAAACTCCACTGCACCCTCCTCAGTCTTGGCCATCTGAACAGGCAACCGCACACCTGCCATGCCCACCAACCCGGAGCTCATGACTAACGACGCAATGTGTCCCTGGGGTACTTCTTCTAATAGTGCCCTGCCATCGCTGAATAAGTTGGCCATCTTCGCGTTACGGAGGTAGTATATGCGCGAGGATAGGAACGGCACGAGGGGGTCTAGACGGAAGAATCGGGGCCCTGGAGGCTCAAGCTTCTGGTCTTCGTCTTTGAGTGAGTGCTGCCGGCGGACCCTACCTGGAAGATCCGTCATGTCTGATATTCGTTCGCGTGTCTTGCGTCGTGGCGGCGATGCAGGAGTAGCTGGTCGAGCGTCAACATCTCTCGAAACAGTACGTGCAGATCCAGGAGTCTACAGTGTTTTGTCAGCCAAAGGTCCTCAAACGAGTGTATGCATAGTCCAACAAAGCCTGTTGCAGCGTGACGTACCAGTGGTGATTGCGTTGTCGGGAACGGTCCTACGAACGATGCCGTTGGCGTGGCTTCGCGACAACCCTGAAGAATCTCGTCAAAATCAACAGGTTCAAACGAAGCACCCTTGTTTCTCGAAAAATGTTGTTCGAGGATGAGGTTGTGTTGCAAGAGTAGCGGATGAGTTGCCTGATGTAAATCATGCAAATGCTGCAAGAAATCACTTGAAGAAGTGTACAGATCTTGCTTGCATAGCCTGTAACTGTGATATTGCTGAGCATGATCAATATGTGCAGAGCGATATCCGGCGCCACAAAGGTGACAATGATGAGCATTCGGCGAGGGGAACCCAGGGCACAGAGGTGGTGCCGTGCTTTCCGAGGCTACGTCGGCGAACGTACGCAAAAAGCGGCAGGACCACACTCGACAATGCGAGTGCTTGTTCATGGCTTCGGTGTTGGCAAATACCTTTTGACAGTAGCGACATCGAAATGGCCCAATCGTTTGGGGAACGCAAAGATTCTCCAGATGACCTTGCAATCTTTCTGGCCACCAAGCAGAGCGATCGAAGCCTCCTGAGACCAAATGCTCAGCGACATGTTCGCATCGAGAGTTCCAATCTGGTAGCTGCTTGCCACAAAACCCACAGTGTAGCATCGGATCGTCAGATCTCATAGGAGCACCAAATCTGCGCCACTTTACTGCGAGGTCTTTACACCCATATTCGGAGCCCTCATTTGCAGTCAAGCGGGCTTGGCAGCCGAGCCGAGCGGAAGGATGTTTGACATTTGCGAAATGCACGTGGTGCAAATGCTGAACGAAATGGTCTCGTCTATAGAACGTGCGTTGTTGCTCAGGCTTGTTGCGACACTGTTGATATTTGTGGCTCGCCATATGGTACTCGTCAGGATTTAGTTGTCCGCAGAACGGACAGCATCGAAGAGGACCATGCTTCGTATTACAGCAGATCCAAGTTGTACGCAGAGCCTCCAAAGATTGTCAGCGATAATTGTACAAGACTAGTCCCATATACGCCTCAATTAACTTACATGTACAGAGTCTTCGTGCCGGACCCACTCGTACTTGGTTTTGAATGCTCGAGGACAGAATGTGCATGAGAATGGCAGGTCTTTGCTCTGGGTGCCGGTATCGTCAAGGCCACCGGCTTTCGACCGACTATATGGCGAAGCTCGCCAAGTCATTCTCCTTCGGCCACGTCGACGATCGCGTCCAAATGAGGAGACGTTGCTTCCACTTGACGACATGGTATATGAGGTTGGCGCAGACGAGCAAGTAGGGGATGAGATGACCGAACCTAAGAGACGAGGGTACGAAGTCAGTGGAGAGTCCTGGAACAATGGTGCACACAGTTTTAGACAGATTCTTGACACTGCTCGATGAAGTGCTACCCAGGTGACGTTTAATTGACTGGAACTTCGTAGTGCAGGAATACGTACCGGACTTGCCTAATCTTGATGCAGTGGAGGAATCCATTGTAACATCAACACGATCACTCATATCGTCGTTTTCGATGGCGGCTTGTATGTCTGAGTAATCGGCTGCTTCCTCAAGGTATGATGAGGCAAGGTAGACAGCCAGTGGTGGCTGAGGTGCTGCTACGTCTCGATCCACTTCCTTAGACAAAGCTTCAAGGCTCTCCGCCGACAGCTTTGTAGCGAGTGAGTGGCCATCACCATACGGACTTGCCATAACATGATCGTCGCTCCTATCTGGCAAGTGAGTCAGTCAGGGCCAGGGTAAATTTCGCGTATGTCTTACCTGATGCTTTCTTGCGAGCCCTCGTATTGTTGAACCAGGTGCGAACCTGTTTGACGTCGAGCTTGACCTGATGCGCGATGATATCAATCTCCCAATTGCAGGGATACGGGTTGGTCGCGAACTCATCGTCGAGTATCTGCCGTGCTTCCAACGGAATGCGCGTTTGAGGACCTTTGCGCTTGGCAGAAGCTGGCTTATGCCCTCTGATTGTTGGGCGGCGTAGCTGCTGAAGAAGCTGGGGTTGTGGTTGGGGTGTTGGCTTGTACTTTACAGCGGAAGGCTCGGGGACAACAATGGCAGGCAGCACTGGCAAACGGTATGATTCAGGGCGTATTGTATTGTCCTGTGGGACCCATTGAGAGTTGTCTCCGGCCCCGTTTGCCACTGAAAGCTGTGGCTGACGAGTAAAGTCTTCGGCCATTTGTGGCGAAAGACCCTGCTCAGTTCCAAACGCACTTGATGACATATACTGTGTGCCCTCTGGTGCAGAATCCGCTGGTAGAGCCATGTTGGCATCATAACCGTCAAACACAGGCGGCTGCCAATCCATGACTGAGTCCAAATCCATAGCAGGGAAGCCCTGCACGGAAACCTCCTCTAGACATTCTGCACGAGACACATCTTCAATATCAGACTGAAGGCGAGCGAAGTCAAAGAATTCTTCGAGATTGTCCAGCGAGTCGCTCGCCATGTTGTAAGCAGGCGAAGCGAAGGGCGAGGGATGGCTTAGTCTGGGCTTTGAACGAGCTCGAGTTGGCCACTGCTAAGTCGGCCGTTAGAAAGCGAACGATGAGTGCAGGAAAGGTGCGGCATGATGGTGGAAGCGCGCCGCCTAGTAGAGATTGATATAAGGCGGAATGAGGCTGAAGTCTGAGTGATGAAGAAGGTGCGGGGATCGCCAGGCAACGAGGCGGTGATCAGCCATCGCACTTGCCCACGCAAGCTAGCGTGCGTATCAATTGTGCGACCCTACATTTGCGATGCATCATAACTCCTCCGTAGCATTACGACAGGATCTATTCTATGTTGCCACGTCCGGTGAGAACCTGGGTTTCCAGCGAGAGTCGTAAATACTGCTACGTCCAACAACGTACCCTTCTTCTTACCTAGCTACGCGAATAAGGTCATCAGGATATTCTATATATAACAAGATTGCTATTACACAAAGTAGTACAAAAGCCGTCGAACTCTCACCGGACGACAAAACATGGAGTAATGAGCTTCATATCATTGTTTACGTGTGCGAATGTTCCCATCGCAGCCTATCCCTCCACGCTATCAAACACACACCGACTCCTCCCCTTCATCCCCTCATCCACACAATTTCCTACTCGCTGCGTTACGGCATCGTCTAGCACGGCAATACCGAGCTCTTGACTGGTGAACCAGCTCGCGCGGTCGAGATTCCCGGACCCCAGGACCAGGATTTCTGAGTCTACAATCAACATCTTGAGATGACTCTGCTGCGGTTCGCCGCCTTCTCGACCCCGTTTCTTTGGGCCGTTGACGGGTGCGAAGTAAGAGATTTGTAGGTTCCCAGGATGTATTGGAAGTGCGGCTATTGCAGCCTCTTCGTCTGTATCGCGTGTACGCGGGCGACGTGAGGATGGAGTAGAGGAAGTGGATAGAAGTAGCCTCTCGTATCGCTTGATCAGGCGATTGATGCACCGTTTTGTCGTTGTGCCCGCTGTTACGAGTTGCTCGAGCACCATCAATCTTTCGCTCGTCAAGATCTTCACGTGCACCCCCCTTTCGAGGGCGCGTAATAGTGCAGAGAGGACCGGCGGTGATGTCAGATTGGGTGTTTGGATGCGAATAGTGTGTTCGGCCTTCTCGAGCAGCGTCAGTATGAAGAGATTGAGTGGTGTGGGAGGAGCCCGCGTTATCGACTTGTCGAGTGATATGAATGGCGAGAAGCGCGGGTTTCGATGGTGTGGCGAGGGGAGGAAGATCGTAGGAACGAAGCTGGCTGCGGAAAAGGGGTGGAAGAAGGCCATATTGTAGCCGTGGCTGTGAGGTATCTGCAACTCAGTCCCAGCACCTGCGCCGGTGTCTCTAGTGACCACACTGGGGTTGGCGGTGCTCTTTTGAATTGGAGTGGTGGAGGGTGTCGATGACCGAGGAGACTTGCGGTCCCAGAATGCAGAGTAGAAATTCAGGAATTGATCGGTGATGGCTCCGGATAGAGTGAGATAGCCTTCGAACCATTCTTCCCAGCTTATATTGCAAGACGGCAAGACAACGATCCTGCGGTCGATGATCATAAACTTTGGATGCATGACGCTGAACGGCAGTACAAACACCGACTTGATGGTGAGATCAAGGCCGGTTAGTTCTCCTGGTGGAGGCAGCCCCAGCTTCTTCTCCCAGACATCCGGGGAGTAGTACTGGCCATCAGTGGATTGCTTGTGAAACAGTTTTTGGAAGAGCGAAAGTGACGAGAAGCAGAGCCGCACACGAATCTTATCGGTACCACGGTGGATGGCTTTCTCTGAGAGATGCCGCAGGACAGAAGAAAGGGTGGAGAGGGTGGGAGACCGCGCCCAGAAACAGGTTACGAGGATGAGCTCTGAGTTCGTAGATTTTAGGACGGGTGTAAGAGAATCGTACAACCTGGACCCGGTGCCGGTAGCGAAAGAATGCACGGTAGAAGAGGTAATGAGAGATTGAGTATTTGGAACGTAGTAGTTTGGATCATCTCGGCTATTCGCTTTCGAAGACGAATTAAGGGACGATGTGAACAGTGATGTGATATGAGTCCTCGATGCGTGAGCCGACGTTCCGTTCATGAGCGGCAGAGAATACGACACAGATGGTCTCTGGAGGTTTAGTTGTCTGCGTATTTGCTAGGCCCTTCCACGAGTACTGCTGCAACTCTGAAAGATGCAAAGGTTGTTGATGTTCACTTGGGACGCAAGCCCAGCTTCGAATGGTATAGCTCCCGGCGCCAATCCATGCAAGTACTTCCGTGACGTCATCGGCTCCAGAATACCGTTCTTTCCCGCCAATCGCACGAGACATCCGCCTTCCAACTTCGTGCAACCTTGCAGCCTTTATATCTGCGGAGGCTGGAGGCGTAAATACAGTCCTAAGGTCAGCCTGTCAGCATGTTGGCGAGAACTTGAGGAGCCGTATGTCTCAAAAGACGCGAGTCGCTCACACGTTCTGAGCCATTGGGCAAGTGCAGAGAGACGGAAACCCAGGCTGTTTGGCAAATCATGGGGACCATGTCCTGAACACAAACGACCTGTTTCCTCGAGGTGACTGGACGCGGATGCCATTCTGTCCTTGTAGAAGTCATTATCTCGGCATCATACCCTATAACAAATCTAATTGAAACATCTCTAGTGCCATGATCGGGGTTGACCGGTAAGAACATGTTGTGACTCTGATCCCATCGCGCGAGTTGCGTAAGGTGGATGGCAGATGGCTGGGCCCGCAACGAAAAGCTGTGAGAGTCTCAGACGTTGTCGCGCATTGACGCCCTGAGCCGTTCTGCGCGAAATTTCCAGGCGTTCTATCTCCCGTATGCGATGCCGTTTGAAGATGATTTCTGCGATCACGATCTTGCATGTATGGAAAGAACGCAGATCAGTGAATCACAGGCGAAATATAAGGAGTGTCTTATAGACCATGACTTACTAGGTGAGATAGCTTTATATCTACGTAGGAGTCTCAATAGATTATTGAATTGTCAATAGATTATTGAAGACGTAAAAGAGACTAGACGTGAATGATATAAGTATCTATTGACGTTGTCCTGATATGTAGCACTCTCTACAACGGGAGAACAATGGGCCAGCCCGGTATTAGGTAGGTCGAAATCAAACAGCTTGGGATTTGTTCTACACTGCTCCAGACCATTAAAAGGTGTCAGGCTCTTGGGTGCGGCTATTATTTAGTATTGAGCATTCCTCAGTACGAGGTATTATGAAAGGTGGCGCACAGGCCAGGCCCCACTACTTCGTCCTCCCCATGCACATGCAACATCTGAAATTCGAGAAACTCAGTTTCCACCCAGCCACACCACCCTCCACCCTAACAATGCCCGTAACCATCCTCGCGCCCTCCCTCGCGCCCCCACCAACCCACCATGCCGCCCCCGACTCCGACGTCTCCATGTCCGACGACGACCTGCCGCCCTCAACCTCCTCCTCGCTCCTCACACCCGGCGAACCCATAACCTCAGACCCGCAATGGATGCGCGGCCACGGGACCTACATACCGCGCGACACGTCAACGATAACATCGACCGTCGCCGGCACGCTGCACAAGACCAACAAACTGCTCTCCGTCGCGCCTCTGCGCGCGCGGTACAATCCCGAGATCGGGGACCTGGTCGTAGGCCGCATCGTCAGTGTGCAGCAGAAGAAATGGAACGTCGATATTGCGGCGCCAATGCTGGCCAGTCTGCCGCTGAGCAGCATCAATCTGCCCGGTGGGATATTACGACGCAGGACTGCGGTCGATGAGCTGAATATCCGGACCTTCTTCCAGGAGGGCGATTTGCTGGTCGCGGAGGTGCAGGCGCTGCATTCTGACAACACGGCGGCGCTGCACACGCGCAGTCTGAAATATGGCAAGTTGCGTAACGGCCTGTTTACGAGTTTATCGGGGGCTGGAGGCGGGATTTTGAGTCGCAGGGGTGGCGTCGTGAGGAGTCGGAGACAGGTGTTTACACTGAATACTGCGGCAGGCGAGGTCGACGTTGTGTTGGGGGTCAATGGGTATATTTTCGTGAGCAAGCATGAGGGCGGGAAGGAGGGGAAGGATGTCAGTATCACGCGGTTGGAAGAGGGGGTTAGCGAGACGCTGTATTCGAGTCAGAACGATGAGCTGAGCGCGGGCATGCTGAGGGAGGTCACGAGGGTGAGCACGTTGATACGTGGACTTGTGGCGTGTGGGTCAAGAGTCGATGAGGATATCATTGTGAGGGTGTATGAGCAAGCCATTGAGATTGAGGCGGAGGAGAAGAGTCTGGGAGAAACGAGTGAGGCGGGCATGCTAGGTGCTAAAGGCGTGGTGGAGAAGGTGTTGGAGAGGTTACAGACCGGCGGCTGAAGAGGGCTTCTCAAGAAATCCTTAACAGCACGGCGCGTATGAAGCATCCGAAGGCATGGCTTTGGCAGGAACGTGTCCGGTTGGAACAGGTTCCGGATGACATCCGTCCCAAACCGTCCATACAGCTCTGCCTAGCACACCAAAGCGCATCCGACAGCCCGTTCTATCATGGAAGCCTTGAGACAGGATACAGACGATGCAGTCCTCTAGGCCTCGTAAGACAAACTCAGGCTCCTACGCACAGGAACACCACAAAGCGCGATAACTAAAGACACTAGGTATCTGGCAATGTACGAGTACACACTTCGAAGCTGAAATTATTTGATTGATACTGTTTGTAGATACGACGGGTACGTGATATGTAACCCGCGCCGCGCACCATACGACACGATCCTTCATTACGATAGCCAGGTCCCTATGACCATTATCTTGCCGCCCAAACACTAAACCCCGCAGCACCAGACACCAGACGCCAGACACCAAACATCAAACGAAACAACAAGTGCGACTGAGAGTACGAACAGCCGCGCAGGACAAACGAAGAGGATGTGTGCAGACCTCGCGGACTTGAGGGGTGGGTCGAGGTAGTGGTTCCGGTGGAACGGTAGGGAGAGCGTCGAAGCAGTGTCAAAGAAGCACTGCAGTGGGAGGAGGTTGAACGGGTAGGTGGGAGCGAAATAAGCGTGTCGGCATACCCAACTCGAACCGATCGCAAAAGGGAGTCAAAGCTACACTTGCGTGCAGCCAACTCGATCTCATCGCAACAAGCGAGTCGAAGCTGTCTCGACACTGCCATCTCGTACTCTTTCCCTCTCTCAAATACTTCTCTGTCATCCCCCCTCTGCTCCCTGCTCTTTTCCTTCCATCTCTTCTCCACTTATCAACTCTCATCTCAAACGCCCTTCTATTACAGTTCACGAACTCAACGCAAGCAACCCCTCGTCCAAACCCCTCAGATCTCCTCCCGCATCTCGGACCGCCTTGACCGCCGCCTGACTCAACTTGCGCCTGCGATCCGCCGCCTCCTTCTCGCGCCTCGCCTTCGTCTTACTGCTGCCGCTCGGCGCCACGCCCGTCAGCAACTTGCCGCTATCCGCCGGCGTGAGATTGACAAAGCCCCCGCCCATGGACCCACTGCTCGACCGAGCGTGCGAGGCCGACGAGCTCGAGGTGCGGTGGTGCGAGTACCCATTCGACTGCGCCGACGAGTTTGAGGACGATTTCCGCCGGTGCGCGCGTGCGGAACTGTGCGATTGTGCGTGGTTCTGTGATGAGTGACGGCGGCGCGTGAAGCGTGGTTGTGGGAATGGAGATGGAGAGCGCGATGTGGGTGATCGTGGGTCTGATAGCGGGTTCCCGATGTGGATGCCCTGCGATTGGGGGATAGAAGTGTAGAGGGTATCTGGGATGTACGGCGTGTCGAACGTAGAGACTGAGGGTGTGGTGAAGCCGTTCATGGTGACCGTGTTCGCGTGGATGTAGCCATTGCCATTGCCGTTGTGGCTTGGGTTTGGGTTTGGAGTAGAGAGCTCGGTACCTGGCGTGAACTCTGAGAACGATGCTGTATCGCAGGAGATACCCAGGCCGGCGACCCCGAGAGAGCCAGGGCTGAACCCGGCGATGCCATTTTGGGATTGGCCTTGGGATGTTGAGGTAGCCGTGTAGCTCGAAGCCTCAGGCTGCGAATCCGGAGCTGCTTCATTTCCACTAACGCCATGTCCCCACCACCCCTGTGCCTTGCCTTCGAATTCGGGCGAGGCTGAGAATGCAAACTCCACATTGGCTGGAGTTGGTGAGTCGGGACCCCACGTTGTCATGGGCAATCGGTGTGATGGGGGCGGGGTTTGCAAGGCTGAAAGAGCCGCATTTCCACTGGCAAGATCGGGCGGAATGTACGCCCCCGCGAAACCGTCGCTGGAAAATTGGAAGGAATTCGTGTCAATTGGCGGCGACGAAAGTGGCGTGAGCTGGTAATTCGAAGACGATGTGTGGTGGACGTCTTCGTTGGGCAGAGGCGACATCGCGATCGTGTAAGGCTGGTCCTTCAGGAAGAAGTCGTGCGAACTTTCCTCTCGAGCGAACTTGGTTGAGGAGGGCGGCGAGTGTGAAAGACCATTTGAAGGTAGATGTAAATTGAAGGTATCCGCTGGACCCTCGATTTTGCGGCTCCACAAATCCTGGATACCCGCACAGAAGTGCGAGGGCCGCATCATCTTGGTAAAAGCAGTCGTCTTTTTGGCGGCCTTTTGTATGCCGTTTCGGAGGGAGCGATCTGGATTAGAAACAGCCTTGGCCGGTGCAGGCTTCGCGATTTGGAGACGAGGAGTCGATGGATTGGAGAATGAGCGCCTGGGCGCCGACGATTCCAATTCGAATAGCTGGTCGATTTTCCACACTTCTGGGTCGCTCAGAGATGCTTTCCCGCGTGATTCGGGATAGATGGAGAAAGAGTTGTCCGGCACAACGGGCGAGGCTGGATTTTGTTCGAGTGCTGCCAGAGCCTTGCGCCAAGCGTCGTCCGATATGTCGGCCCAATTGGGCATAGGCGGTGTTTCAATTGCAACGCTCTCATTTGATGGGAGCTCAAAGAGATGAGCGAGATCGTCGGAGCTGGATGGGTCCGTTGTGTCGCTGTTGAACTGGAGGAACTCTGTCTCAACGTATTGGTTGAAGAGATCCTCGAGGTCCAAGACCTCTTTGTCGTTGGCCTGCCGCATCGAGAAGTCGGTGAGGGGTCCTATTACAGCTGTCATGTAGCTGTCTTTCACGTGGGTCAAGTAGACCAGGTTGCTGGGAGGTGTGGTGGAGCTGGCTAGAGCAAGTCTTCGCGGCAAGGGCGGTGCCGTGGAGATGATTTTGGTGAGTGTACCTTGCAGGAAGGCTGCAGCAATGACCAAACGATGCGCAATGATGCAGCAAGCAAACATGCTAAACATGGTAAACGAACAAGTCTATACTCGATATATACCTGCAGCATCATGTGTTCCCGAGTTCTTCCCAGCCTCGATTTTCTGCGAGCCATTCCTGAGGTGGGATGTCCTATGTTTAGCGTCGAGCAAAGAATGCAGTTGACATAAGCTTTCCCCGTGACTGACAGGACTACGACGACACCCGTTTGACTGCTTTGCAGTGTATGCCGACTAAACAAAACGTGGGTAAGCGCTCGGCTACAGTGGTGGAGGTTGGGCAATCCACAGCGGGAGTGGCGGGTTGACCCTGACATTCCGCAAACAGCCACATACCAGTCTTGATTCAACCCGCCACGCACCAGACCGCTGGGACGGGAAGAATTGCCTCGGATTCTCAATGGTGGGATTTAGTGGCACGTGACGTATAGAAAGTCCAGTGGGTAACGGTTATATCCGGCTGTCGGTTCGTGGTTTGCTTGATGTATGTGTCAAACGATTGGAATATCATCTTGATACTCTTTCTCTTGCAGATTCAGCCCTTGATCACACTGTCGATAGGTTCGCTCATCCCGGAGGAAAAGCGCCCGCCATCCGATTTCCAGCTCTTCGGAATGTTGGTCATGAGCATGCCGCAAACAGCAGTGCATTCCTCGCCTCCCACCCAACGGCATGGATTGAAAGACTACCATGGAAGATGACCGGTGATAACGTAGAACTCGATCCAAGAGACTGAATGGAATAGAAAGAAACACTTACCTGGTAGTGCGATGGCGTGGTGTCTTTCGACTGCGCTTCTGGAGGGCCCTGAGGTAGCCAGTGTCTCGCGCAAAGCGCTTAACTTGCTCTGCGCGCGCTTAACACAGTCTTTCGATGTCTAGTTCGATGTACTGAGAGCGCAACTATGAAGTAATCTGCGTATATTGCGCGATATGTTCGGTTTAGTGACACTGCTGTTGTCTTGGGCGTACAGCGACTTGAGGTTGCCCTGATGCCTAGGACCGAAAAGATGAGTATGGACATATGTGGAGCATTGCATGCTCTACGCAACCCTATGAGCATCTCTCTAGCCACATGTTTCATGCGACGAGACTGATATTGCTTCAGTGCTCGTGGAAGTCCTAGTCAGTCGTTCTATCATTGATAGCACTACAGCGACGCAAAGGCGCCTCCCAACGTTGCTCACCCCTAGATAACAGGGAAGGATTGTCGTGCATGATGAGTGAGCGAGAGTCCATAGATCTGCTGGGATTAGCTTGTGTATATGCTAGGTGATGTTGATGCAATGGAGGATGGTTGAGATAACAGTCCGCGAATGCCAATGCGCTAGCGCCTGCTCCAAATCCTGGAATGCTGATGCCCGCTCCATAGCGATTCACAAGTCCTCCGTACGCTTCAACGGCACCCATCCATCCCATCCCATCCGCAATTTTTGTATTCTACGCTCCACGCTCTTTTTGGATGATATAATATCTTATTTATAAATGGATCCCGACGCACCGCTTTCTCCCTCGGAGCCTCAACCGTCCGTCTTCCGCTGGATCCTCGGCTTCCTGCTCGTCTCGGCCTGCTGGGGGCTCACAACACCTTTCATGCGCCGCGCTGCCCTCGGCTACACTCCTACCGACCGTCCTATCTTACGCGATCCGAATCTATCGTGGCTGAAGAAGAAGGTGTTGGGAGTCTGGTATGCTGTGATTGGGGTTCTTGGAAGGCCGAGCTATGCAGTGCCGTTGCTGGTGAATGTGACAGGGAGCGTGTGGTTCTTCATATTGATTGGGAAGGCTGGTGAGTTTAGAAAGTTCCTTGGGACGTATATTTGTCTCGCAGGATTGTAGATTGGTCAAAACAATGAGCGTGTGGATAAGGGTGGGAGGACGGTGACGAGAACAAAAGCTGACAAGAAACTCAGAGTTGAGTCTCACGGTCCCAATCACGAATTCGCTTGCGTTTTTGTTTACAGTCCTTGGAGAATGGTGGGCGGAGGGCAAGGTGATAACACGAGATACTTGGATTGGCATGGGCTTGGTGCTCGGAGGTATCGCGTTGTGTGTCCAGAGTAAGAGCTAGTGAGGAGAGATGGTATAGCTGGGCGCAGTAGATTCTGATT
Source organism: Lophiostoma macrostomum CBS 122681 (assembly GCA_010405375.1). NCBI lineage: Eukaryota > Fungi > Ascomycota > Dothideomycetes > Pleosporales > Lophiostomataceae > Lophiostoma > Lophiostoma macrostomum. The sequence continues at coordinate 79,674 of MU004329.1, read as the reverse complement.
GGATACCCCACATCTATGCCTACGCTCAGTGAAGACGTGAAGACGTGGAGACGCGCATGATGCGCATCTTCCCTCTACTTCTCGCGCAGTGTGATACCATACTGCTGCTTCAGCCTGAGTAGCCTTTCGCTCCCATCTCCCTACCGCGTTGTGCGTTACCTGAGAAGTCGAAGGCATTCATGAGGTATCGCAGCTCCATCCTGTTGGTTGTCTTAGTGACAGCTGGAGTTCTTGTTCCCTAGGTACTCGTAAAGTCATCCGTCAATCTGTCAATCCGTCAATCCGCCCATCCTTTGGCAGGCCACCCATCCTTGCCAGGTCCCACTTCGGGCCAGCCTTGTGGGATACTAGCAAACTGCGGCAGCTTGTATCTCTTCTCGCACCCGCTCTTCGAGCACGTGAGATTGCACAATCCAAATGTTTGGCAAAAGCACTCTCCCGCATCCTGGCAATCCACTGGCGGCATGCCGAAGATGATATGCCACATATACTCGATCACGCGTCCGCTGATCTGATCTGGCAGATCCGTTTCGAGCAGCCACTTGCGAATCTTCTCGTAGTGGCTCTTAGGCTCTGCATGTATGCGGTCGCGTGAGACGGCAAATTGGCTCGAGCAATGAGCGCCGACGTTGTCGGGAATCTCTCTACCGGGAAAGACGTGCTGGAAAACACCACTCCATGCAGCTTCGTTCTGCGAGCGGTCATCCTTGCCAAAGGATGGACGCGTGGGGTGCAGTTCAGCAGGGCAACCCATGGTCCAGGAACATCGGAGCGCAACGTAGCCACGTTTCTTTACGTGCTCAAGACGAAGCCGCTTAAGAACGGGTACACCATCGTACATGGGATCTTCATTGTGCCACTGATACCGTAGGCTGTGGATGAAGATCGAAACATCTGGCAGAGTGTCGTAACGATCGATGATATATCTGAACAAGAAGTTAGCAATGATTATATAGCAAGTTCAACCGTGATAGCAGGATAAACGCACGATAGGAAAGGCATTGCCTCTCTGCCCTTATTTATCGGTACAGTAAGGGGTGCAGACTGATCATTGACCACGTAGACATTCGTTTTCCAATCCGCAAAAAAGTCATCAAGCCAGCGTGTGTCATCACCCTTCAGACTGGCAACAACTAGCTCTTTCTCTTCCAGGTTTTCGCCTTTGCTTTTACTGCTCTCGTCACTTGCCGCGTGATCGCCCTTGGTTTTCGAACCATTAGGGCCGAAGTCGCTTAATAATCGCGACCGGAAGTGGTACGACGCGTAGAAAAGGATATAGAGAAACACCAAGGATAGGGCAATGCGCTGGTATCGTCGTGATACTGCCATGATAGCTTCAATCCGGTTGGAACAAAAGGAGTGTAAGATTCGAGATGATGTTAACGGGGCAAAGGGAGGCCTGATACGGGGGCCAAGTACGAAGTAGCCAAGAGTCGCGGCAAGTTTAAGCGAGGCGCGCGAAGCTCACGACGGTTAGAACTGCCCCGTGCGTCGGACCTTCTTTCGACCTCAACTGCGCATCCGTAGATCTTTCCAGTCTGACTTGCGACATCTATACATCGTTCTGGGAGTACAGTCCTCTAGCTCCCCACTTTGCTCTATCGTACCTTACCTGGTCCTGATCTACTACGATAATCATCACAAGTCGTCTTGGGACACTAGCAAGATTACATTACTATCAGAATTATGCAAGAAATCGTGGTAATCAAACAGTCTCGACAAGCGATTTTGCGGCGGCATCAAGATTATTGTGACTTGAGGGACGTTTCCGTAAGTATGAGTGGAATTGGGTCGCACAATCCCGACAGCGGTCTTGTGCGCCGATACCATATTCGTCCACATACGCGTTAGATTCGAGTCCCAGATGTTCTTCACCGTGTCCCGGCAAGGCCCCCGTTGGTGTACTCTTCTCGTAGCTTCTTCCACCTGTTAACTACTGACAGATGCAATATATCGGCTTCGCCAGCTACATTTGCATTTACAGCGGTACTCTGTTTCGTCGAATCTCGTGTTGCCTGTCCTATGTGGCTGAACTCGGACTTCGGAAAGCTCAATTTAGTGGTTTCTACCATGTTCTCCCCAAAGGCATCCATTGCAATTGCTGGAAGATTCTCCGACGAAGCCTTCGGAGCTGCCGGTTTGAGTCTGAATCCCATCAAATGTGGTTGCGTTGCGGGCTGATCCAAGGCACTTGTGCCAGAGTCGTCTAGACGGAATAAGTGATCAGACCCCCTTTCAAGGCTTGTCATGACTTACATGGGTTGAACATTGCGCCTGGCACAGCTTTCACAAGGGGTTCAAGTGAGAATGACGCAGGCGCATTCGAGTCAGCATGCTTGATATCGATCCTCAACTCAGACCTCTGGAACTGTTTCCCTGCGTTCAGCTGCATTGGATTGGAGAAAATATCCCTCGATTGGTTGAGCTCTGTCTGAAGAGCGTCATTGAGAAACGTTGTCTTGATGGGAAACCTGGCCAGCAATTCAAATTCGAAAGTTGCGGCACGAACGAGCCAATTCTCCGGATCTGGCTTTTTGCCTTTCTCTTGGGCCGGCTTGAGATCGGATTCGTGTTGAGTTGTCAACCTCCCGCCTAGAATGGTAGTCGTGTGATCCGTAATCTCAGCTTCGTCGACTTCCGATTTCGCCTGCTTCAGCATCCGGTAGAATGCGGGCCACTCCAAAGGCTTTCGCTCTTCATACTGTGGCCCGAATCTGATTGAGACATCGATGAACCAAAAGCTTATCTCGGCGATCCCGGCCAAAGGCGGTCCATGCAGATCTACCCTTGCACTAGCATCTGCAGATACTATAACACTCCAGAATATGCCAATGTCGGCGGAAACATGTATTGCAACCCCGAGTGTTGCCTGAAATTGGAGTGGTTCGTATTGAATCAGCAAGTCAGCGTAGGCGCTGAAAGATGCCGATGCAATACTGCGGCTCCACACCATGTCCAGCCTGCCCCCAGCCATGCAAGCCTGCGGGGTAATTGCAAAGTAGGCTTCTCCATCTATACCGATATGCTCATCATAGTGCCACGAGATACGCACTCGCTCAGGCACTAGAGGGTAGTGAGACGGAACCCGAAAGGCGGGGTGAAAACCGCCTATGCACACCACCCAGTCGCCTTCGTGACCAGAGGAGGGCAGGAAATATGCGATCAGAAACTGACCCCTCAAAGTGCATGCTTGGCTGAATATGAAGGAATTTGGAGCTATTTCACCTTGCAGACTAAGAATGCCGCTTTTCGGGTCGTAGACGGTACCGAGAACGATGTCAACAAGGAGGAAGCACTTATCGTCGTCCGCTGTCTTGGGGGCTTTGATTACGGCCTCGGCGAAGATACCGTATTTTGGATCAGAAGACAAGTCGAGCGCGACGAGAGCTTGGACATCAACCGTTTGAAATGCCCTGACCATGAGACCGCCAGCGAGCCACATGGATCCCTGCTGTGCCTTGAACCAAGGATCGGGCAATTTCGAGTCAACAAACGCAGCCATTTGATCCACAACATTGGTAGCTGTCTTGCTCCCGCCACTGTTCATGGCGATGAACGGGAAGCTCTTGATCTCTTCTAAGCGCGGCATGCGCATGAAAGAGTTGTAGCCGAAGCCACCCACGATACCATTGACTTCTGCATAGCCGAACGAGATGATTGGGCCTTGGAGTTTGGCAAAGGCAAAGACGGATTTGTAGTCGGGGTGTTCTTCGTATACACCCCCGGCAAGGAACGTCCACATGTTGACGCCAATAGCAAGGCCCCCTGAAAACCTAGTCACGTTTTCCAACTGCTCGCGGACGAACATGCCAGCCAGCAACGCGGGTGGCTGCGAGTAAGCTACGGCCAGGCCTGACAGTCTAGGTTCCACGTTTGTTGCCATGATATCGTCTGGTTTGAACGTAGACAAGTCTAAGTCGACGCCAAATCCAATCAGGTCGAATGACAAGGGCCCCAGCGTCACTGCTGCGTCTAGGGTAATGCTGAGGATGCTATTTGCCTTCATGGAAAGGCCGATGTTTTTGAAACGTAGGTTGCCGGATGATCGCACCAGCGGTGCCGTGGCCGACGTCGACGTGTTCTCGTCCCCAGTCGTGGACCTATTTCCTGACGTCTGAACGATCGCCGAGGAAACATCATGAGCATTTGGCGGCGGTGGCGTCTTCTTCGCCCCGAAAACATAATCCAATGCGCATTGAGATGATTGTTGCTCACGCATTATCAACTGGAAATGGCAACCAGCCCGTAGCGCAACAGTGGGAGTTTTGTTGTCGCTAGCAGCGACTTTCAATGAGTTGTTCTTCCAATGTAATGGTGAAGAGCCTGGTGAAAGAACCTGGGTATTTATGAAAGTAGCCTCGTCTTCTAGTAGATCCTCGTTGATCCATAGAAAGTCCATTTCGTCGAAGGGTTGGGGCAGTTTCTCGATTACGGGAAGCTTGGGCACGTCAGGAAACGTCGAGAGTGAGAAGCGGATGAACCTCTTTGGCTTGGTTTTCGTGGTTGCTGAAGGAGATGCGCCAGACGGATCCTGCATCTGGAGGAAGGTGAAGAGAAACGATTTGATCTTGACTTCAAGCACAAACACGACATGGCTTGACTGATTTTGATCGGTTCCAGTCTGTTTCGAAGCCTTTTTGCTTTCACAGGAAAATGAGATAGTAAGATCAGCGAGGGATATCTCTAGCGTTCGAAGGAACTCTGGCACCGAATCAAGGTTCTCGGAAGCCAAGCTCTGGAATAAGGCACCAAGCTTGATTTTGGGCGCAGCGCAGACGAGTTTTCCAGTCGACGAGAACTTCCATCCATCAGCATCATGCTTGTAGTGCATGCCGACAACGACGGGACCTAACAAGATATTGCAATCGATCTTTACCGAACTGGGCTGCTTCGTCTTATACTCGTAGACGAAATCTGCGTCTAGGATCCGTATGTCCGACATGAGATTCATGACCGCGTGGCAGGAATCATCATTCGATAGGATCGTGTACAGATGCGCGACTTGCAGATTCTGTGCCCCAGCCCTGACGATCCACGATGACGCTCCTTCTCTGGATTCGTATGTCACGCTGACTCTTAAAGACGCAAACTCCTCTTGATACTCTACGTAAGGTGCAGCCCGAAGACTAATCATGCCGCGGAACTGGACAGAGCGCTCCTTCGACGCTGCGTTTTGAAAGTAGGAAAATTGGAGCTGCTCGAACCACAGGGGTGGTATGTCTACATCATCGTCGGGCGCTTCGCACTGCAAGGTAGCGATTATCGTCAGGAGTCTTGTCTCTCCCAGTGTCATCTTCACACTTGCTTCCGTCAATACGGTCGGAATGCCCTGCGGCAGACACGATGCGAGATCGCGGTCCACAAACGTTAAGAGGTGGATTCCGTCGCTCTTTCCGTCACCAACCCGCATAGACCGCTCGTCAAAATCCTCACGAAGAGGATTTATGTTCAAAGGGGTGTATGTATCTTGAAGCTGCCACAACTCTCCAGAGAATTCGGTTCCGTTAGGCGTCCATTCGACGGCAGCGTAGATTGGAATTTTCTTGTCTTCAGGCTTATCTTCGGAACCACCCAAGGATAGTTGTATCTGGAGTACAGCCTTTATTCGTTGAACGCGATTCTGGTCGTCTAGAACTAACGACAACCTGCGTGGCTTCAAGAATTTGGCAATGCTATCGAATGCCTGGAATACCGCACGGGTACTGACTTTACTGCCATCGGGCAGCTCCACGTCCGGCAGGTGGGTGAACAAGTCCTCGATCTGAAAGTCCTCGGGTATGTTGATGACAAGCTCAGTTGAACCTTGCGCAACGGCTACGCTCAAAGTCAGTGTGCTAGAGCCGAGATTGAACTGTCCGACGAGGTAAAGCACTGATTGCAGTTCGATATCTGCTATTCGACTCTTGATTCCGACGAGATCTTCAGCCTCTGGAGCAAAGGGCAAGGTTGCAACGTGAGCACTGGTCGTGCCAATTATCCGAAATTTCTTTGGCTCTATATCTCCGAGGTACTTCTTGAAGAAATTGGCAAGATCCGATGACTTTTGGATACCTGAAATTTGCGCTTCCAGTCTTAGGGTTGTCAGGTTGGAAAATTGCGACTGATACCAGACTCCGCAGCGAGACTTGTTTGATGGGTCGAGTTGAAGAGGCAGCTTGCTAACGAGGGAGTATAAAGTCGGATGCGCGGTCTTGAAGTCGTAATGGACCAGGTCTAAGAACGCCTCTAGCGTGATGACGGTAGGCTGGCCAATCTCGAGTCCTAGAAGGATGCCCTCGATGTCTCTGTGGTATCCGAAAGGTGTGGTGTCGCCAGCTTTGATGCCGAATTGACTTTTCAGTGCGTCATCGCCAGAGCTGAACCGCAATGTACCAGATTTAGCGTCCGCCTTTGACGAAATAGTCAATGATAGCTTCTGAGGCTCGACGTTGTCAGCAATGGTTGATCGAGCCACTTCAATCTTGCTGGGCCCAAAGCTAGCATTGAGAAAATCGAGCGATCCACCTGGCACAGTGTCCTTCTCGTACGTTTTCGACCCTCCGACTGGGATGTTGGCGATGGGTTCAAGATTTTCAATAAGAGCGCTCAGCAGCTGTGGCCCAAGATCCGGTTCGGCCGGGTTTTGGGGCACTGCCAATTTCTGCATCATGAGCATGCCCTTGATTTTCTTCTTGGTCTTTGTCTTGTTGCTCGCATCCTGAGCAGCCAAAAACTTCTGAACCGCCGCAACCTGCTTCTTTATGTCCCCTTTCTCTTCAAAAAGTTTCAGGAATGTCTTCCTCTCCAGCTTGTTCAAGGTAGTTGGGAGATCCTGTGAATATTGCGTTTTCATCTTCTGTGCAATTGCCTTGTCCTTCTTGTTATAATATACGACCTCGGGTTTACTTAGTTTACCAGCGTGGAACTCAGCAGCCACCCAGAGGACCTCATTTACCTTCAACTCTTCCATGGCCGGCGAATCAGGATGGCCGATGAGGTCCCAATATCCCCGCATCTTCTTGAGAGTATCATTTTGTATCTCTCCCCATCTCTCAGCGAGTTCCTCTGCCCGCTCCACGAGGTCCTTCCACTGGGGCAATTTCATCTTCGCAGGAAACTTCTGAAGTCCTTCGTAAGCCTTGATTTCGTAGGATGATAATTTCTGTCCCGCATGTTCGACTCTGTCCTGAAAACCCTTGAACCACACGTCCACGATGTTTTTGCATTCAGTGACACGCTCGAGCTCGATCAAGTAGAGTTCGGCTTTGGGCCCAAGCACTGTTGTTAGATTCATATGGAGGGAACCTATGTTCAGAATATCCTTGGCATACTTTTGCAACCAATAAGGATAGCGCGTGCCGAAAATACGGTCCTGTTTCGCCGTGCTGGTAGCTCTGCTGAAGAAGTATGCGAAAATGAAAAACACGAGTGAGAAACCTGGCACAAGCATATTTAGAATGATCATCAGCCCGGAGAAACAGTGCCGTCTTACCAGGATGCCCGTAATCTTCCGCTGCCGAATAAACAAACCAGTCAATATCATGATCGAAAAACCTTGCTGTCGTGGCGAAATGAGATCCGTGGTGCCCAGCCTTGATTGCGTCGATTTTGATGTCTTTATGGAGTACTGTTTCCAACCAATCCAGCATTTCATTTTCCTGCCACTCCTCTGCGTCACCACCCGTGTAGAGATGCACTCGGGGTCTCTTCGTGCTTGGGTCCCACATCATCAATGTAGCCATGATGGAGGATGCATTTTTGGGCGTCGTCCGTCCTTTCTCCATGTCTTCGCCATCAATGCGGACGAGATCTGCTCCCACGCACAGCATTATAGGCCTATTCTTGGGCTCATTGTTGTCTTTCTTTTCTTTAGCAAAGTGGGTTTTCAACTTTGCCGCTATGTCGCCGTCAAACTTCTGTCCGCTGAAGAAGTCGATACCGAGGCATTCTGTGCCGCACACAGCTTTACATACCAATTTAGCATCGCTGTTAGCGTCGGTAGACCTCCGGATGCTTATCTGCTCCATTCCACCTGAGTTCTTGAATGTGTACAAAGTGTCCGTGGCTGACTCTTTGCTTTTGTCCGGGCAATAGAAAACAGTGTTCTGTAACGAGATATGTGTGCCTTTGTCCTTGCCAGGACCGAAAAACCCCTGCCATATCATCTCCATCATGCCCTGGAAGTGGTCTTCATCCCAATGCGTGACTACGACCGCGTCGAATTCTAGTCTATCCGGCTTCGTGATACCATAGAGCTTCTCGACCTTCAGAATGGCATGTTTGAGCTGCGTGGCGCCAGGCTTCACGCCACCATCGACGAGAATTGCTTTATGAATCCCATTGCTTGCTTCATTGAAAAGAATGTGAATGGCACCATCACCGAGGCCGACGTTGATGAAGTAGGAATCGACTCGCCACGCCATTTTTTCGTAGTGCGTGGTGCACCGAAACCAGGATACTTGGAGAGCTCATCAACGCTACAGCTTCGTGCCGACCTCGCGAAGGAATATGATGGCGGACTTGATTTCGGAACACCCCGCAAACTTGCGAACGAAATCCACTCTGCGGGGATGTCAAGGACGCCGATGAAACTGAGGAGTCGAAGATACGATACAAGTGCAAAAGAATGATCGAGTGACTGTTGCTTGACTTCCCTCTTCTCATGCAACAGAACCGATCCCATCACATTACAGACTATCTGGGCGCAGGTTCCGTCACTGAACACTGCATACGCACCGGACGTCCCGCTATGGGCCGTCCCTCATGCCACATGGCGAGCTGAGCAATCCGCTTAGCCTTGTCTGTTGGTTCAGGCTTTGGCGACGATATCCTGTAGCTGAAGTGGCGAGCACTGCAAGGAACGAACGCCACAGCCAGAAGCGATGATAGGTGGCGTTTTAGCGGCATGCTCCAACGGCACATCCCGGGTCTATCATGAGTTATCCGCGGTAACATAACAGCATCTTGTCAGTGCTTACAAACTTTGACCGTCGGTAAGATTCTGGGAAACAAGTTGATCGTTGAGACTTAGATATTTGAGGACTGAATCGGAACCCGAAAAAATCTTTGGAAGCAATGAAGTATTCGAATGTGATATGTCGTCACCACGTATGAAAGTCGAAGGTCATTGCCGTACCAGTCTACTGATCCAGGCTACCTCAACTCGTTGTTGTACCCGCTTTTGCGAAGCTCTTACGCATGAAAACATGCCCTTCAACGAGATGCGTCTCCCGCTTCCCCAAATCTAGCTGCGTCGGTGCCGTCGCAATTGGAAGCTTATCCACTGTCAATTCAGTCGTTCCTGTCCGAACATCCACAGAGGCCCTCGGTTGCATCCACTCCCAATCATCCAGACCCGACAAAGGTATTTGAGCTGGCCCATCTCCAGGGACTTGAACTGGCGCTACTCCAATGGCCTCGGTATGCACCAATGCCGACTTTTTCGGCAACACAGGGACTAACAAGGGACCCGTCCTGAACATTGCATGCATCTCTTTCATCGTGTTATCAACCGACCATTTTGGAAGCCTAAGCTCTTTCATAGGGAACACGTTTCCTGTATAGAGATGCAAAGGACGGAACGGGTCAACAATGACGCTGCGGACTTGTAGCTTGCTGTTGTGGGAGGCTGCAAACTCTTCATCCAACGAAGAGACATAATGCGGCTTGATCTCCAGAGTTTTCTGCTCGTGTATAACAGGAGAACCGCTGGAAGTCTCTCCAAAACTGGTGTAGATCTGATTCATATCTGCTTTGACGGGGAAGTGGCCGACAAGGCCGTCGAATCGCGCGTCTGCGTTTCCCAAGCCCACACTGAAGGAGTAGTCCAGTAAGGATAGCTCAGGAGGTCTGGGAAATTGGCGACTCTCGTTCCGCTGTGGCGGACTGGCAAGTTCGATCGAGCAACCTATATCTGCCAAACAGAACGGCTCTCCAAACGCAGCAGGCAGAAACCCGGAATATTCCGACGTGTTCGAGTCAATCGCGTCACTGGCCTGCGCGAGCATAGAAAAGAATCCCCTGGCATAAGCGTTGCGTTGGAGGCGATTTAGAAGGAGATCGAGGCGATCTGATGATGGTCCCTGCGATAACGCGTTCATCGTGGTTGAGGTGTTTTCCGTTTCTTGGCTCTGGACGTACACCTCGCGGATGAATTGACCATTCGCATTGAAGACTTGTAATGATTTATCCGCATAGTTGGCAAGGACCCAGCCCCAGATGGGATTCTCCCAAGTGCTACAGAGCCTGTATTGTTTGCCGTCGGGAATGACGAAGCCACCGTTGAGACGGGAGGCTTGATTGATGCGCGGTGGGATCTGAACAAACTGACAAAGGCCTTCGGCCTTGTTCGCCTGTATGGCTGTGATCGGTCGTGGAATTTTCCTTTTGTCTGAAGTGGGGTTTGGAAGTGGATTACAAGCAAGGCGAAAAGAGACACAAGGGTAGAGGTTCGCTGTTGGAGAATCTGCTGGAGCATCTGGCTCGATTGCATTCACAAGTTGGCCGAACTTGTCAACTATAGTAAGTTTAGTAAAGCGGATTTGGCCATGAGTCACCGGCTTGAAAGGGCTCAACCTCGAGTAGGTGGGATCCAGTCGTACAGTGTCTCCATACGGCAAAAGATTGGATGTCGAGCAAGCCCTTGATACTTGTTCCGCACTCAGGCCAAGAGCTCGTGAGATTGGATCACCTTCTGATGGATTGGTATGAGCACTTCCCAGTTGAGTCAACAGATGGTCTCTAATCCCTGTCAATGGCGCGGAGAAAAAGCCGAGGTTGATAGTCTTCTCAAGTAGAGAGTTGTCGGTCTCCTCTTTCGAGCGGCTGAAGAGTTGTCCCAATCTTGTCTTAAGAATCGAGGAAGCCTGAGGGGTGATCATGGTTCGACCGGATAGCTTTCGAACATCGGGGCTTCTTTGTAAAGCGACAAGATTGATCCCATCATTGATCTTGTAGCACCAATCGTCATTAGCATCCTGAACAAATACCCAGTGCTTCCAATCGATGTGATAGTATTCAACTTCCCACTCCATGAAGAGCGGAAACCAACCCTGCTTACCAGCAAAATTTTCTTCCTCGATATATGCCGAGGTTTTTTCGGAGCTGGGTGCCTGTGACGGCGGTTGGTTCATCGATTGGTCCAAACATTCCTGGAGTGCGGGAAGAACGAATGGTGAAGCATTTCCGAAGTTCTCTGCGAGCTTTGTATCCCACCTCTGTAGCCCAGCCACCTCTAGCCGTGTGGCAAATGCATCCCCATTCATAACTGGCGGCATCTGGGTAGAGAGACGGACTCGCACTGGTTCTGAGAAGTTACGAGGCCACCCTGACGGAACGCCCGCGAAAAGCACAATCGGATCTTGGTGCACCCCAAAAGGCTCCAAGGAAGCTTTTTGAAGTTGCAGCGAAGAAAGTTTCTTCTTTCCTGCATCAATAACCTTCATCAGGCCTTCGGACAACTTGTCCAGCTTTTCCAATTGCTGAAGAGTCGAATTTAGTAGGTCCTTGACCGCTGATGGAATGTTGACTTGGCTATTTGTCCGCCTTGACTCGGCAACATTCCACCAACATGCAAAGAGATCGCGATATAGGCCTTGTTTCGCGAGGTTGCAGCATGAAAAGCGGGCTTGCAGTTCATTCAGCTGTCGCAATGAATCCAAATCATCGCCATTTGGCTTCCCGTTTTGGGCAGTAGCAGAGCCCGGAACATCCACATTCGACACGACCCACCTATCGCCGGCTTTTGTCTTCATCCAATCATTCAGAGCAATCTCGTCTTCTGCTCTGGTTTGTGCGTCGAGACTTTCGCCTCGACGAACGATGTTGACGAGCTTGCTTAGAGCTTTTTTGATCTTGTCGTTCTTATCTGCAGCTTGGCTGTATTCGACGCGAAGGTAAGCAAGCAGGGCGTCGAGAGTGTTAGACCCAACTGCAACGGCTTGCGCACTCATACTGTCTTGCAATTTGATAGAAGGTGCATCGACATCAAGAGCGGACTTCTGGCGATTGAACGATACGTTGCGCAATGCACCATGGCAGAGTGTCAATGCTTTTGAGTCAGTCTTTTGTTCTAGAAATGTAGTAGCAGAAGGTCCTGTCGAAGTTGGGGCTTTAGATAGAGTCATATTGCACGACCCAAAGAGAGTCTTGTAGTCAGGCATTTGGCTGTTACCAATATCTTTTGGAATCGTCAACGGGTCATCGCCATGGTCGAGATGAAATCCCGCCACAAAGTATGTCACGGTCGCATCGCTAACGGGCGTAGGCGAGTCATAGCCCATGTCGTCGAAGAGCGAGAAGACACTGGTGTTGTGGGGCTGGTAGTCGGCGAAGTACTCGTTCCCTGACTCAACAATGGTGAATGGCATGCGTCTTTGCGCATCGGAAGCTGATGCATAGCTCCGTAGAGATGCTTTGAGACCCAAGAATGCATCCTGTTGCTGCTCAAGTGGGATCGTATCGTCGATGAAGGCTGAGGTGAGGTTCTCAATGTCTGGAACATTGAGGTCACCGAGATCAGCATCGTTAATGTTCCTGATGCGATCGCTCTCCAGGACGAAGACCTCGGTGGATATTTTGTCATCGCTGAGCGAGGGCGATTTTGCATCCCGTTGAATCATCCGAAAAATTACCCAGCGATCTGGCGCGTTACGGAACTAGAAGTAATCAAACTTAGTCATGGGCGCTGCAACGGTGCCCCTCTTGCAGATTGTGCACTTACCTGAACCCCATCATTGATCCGTTGCGGTTGCTGCACGTTCTCGACTCGCCTAGCCCTGAGTGCTCTGTCCGAATTCGATACGAAGCCGGCCCGCATCTGCGCCACCCCGTGGTCCGGCTCCGCAGAGGCTGTTGCCGTGATTCCTGATCTGTACACGCGTGGCAACGTCCACGACAAGTACACGCCTACCCTGTCCTTGCGTACCTCCCCGGTCGTTACATCGACGAAGCGGGTGTTGTATTTCGCCTGCAGTCGAAGAGGCGAGATGTCGAGCTGTTCGATGAGATCGTGCCGAAGCAGCTCATCCGTTCGAAGCGCGGCATAGTTGGGCTGAATGAGAGGTGCGATATGGTACTTGGAAAGAGGGAAATCCTCAGAGACAACGAAAGCGTGGAGCTTGATGGGAACAAGTACCGCTAAATTGGCCATGGTAGTCTGGTGAAAAGGGCGGCACTCTGACAGCTGTCGACCGCACCAGGACGCTATAAAGATGCACTCCATGTGGCCTTTCTCATCCATATGCAAGGATCTCACAAAAGCTCCCGATTACGGCTACGCCATCAATAAAAAGAACCGCTTTGATCGCTCACGATAGGCGTACGCTAACTCTGTGGACCAGCTAGCTCCACTTGCAAGCGCACTTATGCAGGTTCTCACTCATGGACCTGCATCCTGCCTTCAAGTGCTGAGATAGTAGCTCTCGGTACGGTTGAATCTAGAGCGGCAGGTTACGATATTATTCACCGACCCATTATCCGTGCTCGTCTGCTTCTTCTAGAATACGAATCGTGATATGATCAAATCTCGCGAGCGTCAGAAATGTCGGAAAATCAGGACGAGCACCGCTCAGATGTTGTGAAATACATCAGTCACTTCACTCCACCAATCGAAGCAGGCCAGTACAATGCTCAATTCACACAATACGTGGAGGAAGCAGGGCAGAAGGACCCTTACAAACTCTACTCTACACAACTGTTCCAGGTCCAGGGTCCACAGTTCTCGATCGACCCAGGAGTGGATGTACACAGTGTGTTTCCGGCGCCAGGCCACAGCGAATACACAAACACTTTAGCCCATGTTGTTTTCAACGATCCATTGATGCCCTGGGAGCGGGATATGGGCGAGAGTGAAGACAAAACCAACCGACTCCCATGGCTTGCCGTGTTATCCTTCACCGAGGATGAGTTACAGATCCCAAAGGGAGACCAGGATCGACTTTTTGCTGAGGGAAAGGTCAAACAAGTTCAAGATTACGCATTCGCTACAACAATCAACGATCTAGCAGGCTTAGCGTCCATCTCCTCGCCTTTGAAATCATTGCAAATCGACGGAGGGACCAAAGCACAGCCTATTAATGCGATCTTGCTCAGAAAGGAGCTGTTTCGCTCGCTGTTCTCGGATCAAGACAGCCCGGATGTGAGGAAAGTGAATCTTTCTCGATATTCATATCTTGCCCACGCTCAGACACTCCAAGGCCAGGTCGTTGATGTCGCTCAAGCTGCAGACCTTGAAAAGAGCCATTCCATCATCATCAGTCACCGTCCAGGACCTGCGACAATTACAGAGCCCGCGAGTGTTGTGACGCACATTGTCTCTCTTGAAGGTCTTGCAGCAGTGGATGTATCTGATGAGAACAAGAATGAGTACTTCGCCCTTGTGTCCCTCCATTCGTGGATGTGGATGGCTCTTCCTATGCAACACGATATCTCCAACACAATATCATCAGTGGGGCAAACGATCCAACCATTACGAATGACAGACACTTTTCTCAAAACCTTACTCCACTCTTCAGAGTCACCAACAGGTGATACCACGAGTAAATGGCTCTACGATCGCCTCGCAGACGGCTACTCTCTCGGAGATCATCTAGATCTTTCTGCCAAAGCTTCCGATGCACTCTTCTGCGGGCCTCTAACCGCAACATATCCCTTCCGGAAAGCTTCCATTCAACCTTTCACGTCCTACTCTGCGACGCTGAAGATACTGGATGAGGACACGAGCATCGTCGATTTTTCATATCAAGCGGCCTGGGAACTGGGTCGCATCCTTGCTATCCAAGACTACACTTTCCTGGTCAGCCTGCTGCGCCTACGAGGTTACTTGCACTCTCGCGCTTCCCTGCGCACAAGGGAAACTCTTGATAACAATTTCATGAAAATGGAAAGCTATTTCGATATACTTCCCGATGCCCTAGACGACATTGCGGCCGCTCACGAGCCATCAGCGGCTGGTGATGCTAGTGCCGTTTCGCGGTGGTTTGCAGGATGGGACAAGGTTACACAGTCTCCTCAGGGGGATGGATGGGCAGCCGGAGTGACTGATACAGTCTTGTTCCAGGAGAAAGTTGCATCAATCGCCGAGACAATTGCTGCTGCGATGCAGCATAGGAAGAATGATGCAACAGCTACTAACAACGCAGCCGATGCCCCAACCTCGGCCGAGAATATCGCCTACGACTTGGAGAATATCATGATATGGCTGTCAACTATCCTCCGTACCGAGAAAATCCCCGTGAACTGGCTTGTCCACGACCCCGAGAGCCTTCCGCGCGAATGCCTCCGAACATTTTTCGTCGACCCGCTTTGGCTCGAATGCGTAGTCGACGGCGCCTTGTCGCATGCGAATCATCTCCAAAGCGACGACGACGTGATCAAGCGAGAGATTAAGATTCTACTCAATGAATATCTCTGCAAGCCTCAAGGCGAAAGCAGCGCGAATGCTCTTCGGCTACCGAAATGGGGCTTCCTGCTCCGGAGCGTCGTGGTCTCGTCACAGTCCGCTCTCAAGATCGAGCTTGCAGTCCAGAAAACAGGCGACACAGTCCGCTCAGGCGTATTGTCTGTCAAGCGTTTGAGCGAGGACGTGCTGATGTGTCTCTTGGACCAGATTCCTGGGCAGGACGATACTTTTGCGTTGACTATCACTCAACCAAGTCATCAGCAAGGCTTTGCGTTGGGAGATCATCTTGACGAGACAAAGATCTCGTGGCAATTGCAGAACGTTCCACAGAAGACTGGTGTGCGAGTACAGAGCCCCCCTCAGGCTTCGAAAGAGTGGGCTGCAGGCGATGCTAGCGCCATCTTTGACTGGGAGAAGAGGATGATGAGGGTGAAGAAATACGCGGACTACTGCTTTTCGGCTATCAATCACGACGACCTCTTCATGTGGCCAAAGGAGAAGGATATGCCCAGCTCCATTATAGCTACTCAGTTGATCAAAAGGGCGCAGAAGGTGCAAATACACGCAAATCCCGATGCAGACTTACAGAAGCTTCTCGCCTCGCCAACAACAAATCCCTGGCTTTCCACGAATGGTGTGAATCAAATTGCTGTGGCAGATCTGTCGCCGCCTAGAAAAGAAGTTCTGAAATCAGGTCTTACTTCCGCGGGACCCAAGCCAGAATTGCCACACGTTCTGTTGCCGGGCCGCAAAGCTCCAGCATCTCAGCCCGTGGTTCAGTCACCTCCAGCGGCCTCGTCGACACCAGCACACACCGAGAATACAGCAACAGCAGAAACTCGACCTTCTGGTGGCATCATAGACTCAATCATCAATGCTGTCATTAGTGGCATATTCACTGTCATCGGTGAGATAATAGCTCAGACGATCAAAGCCGCTTTAGATGTCCTAGTCAACTTCATCTTCACAACTATCATGGTCACGATCCTGTATCCGTTTTACCTAGCGGAGCGAATCGCAGTGAACCTAATCCTAATACCTCTCCACCTGGTGCAGCGGATCAAAACCCTGATTTCGATACCACTGCTACGAACCCTGCGCTGGATATTACCGCACCAAGTCTGGCCCTTCCCCTCATTCAAAGTGCCCGATACCCTCGACGCATGCGGGAGCGGAGGCAAATTCGACGTCAACGTGTCTTGTTTCCCCCTGGACCGTCCCCGTCCCTCCAAACCCCAGGCATCCGGCGCTGGACCCACCACCAACACCGACACATTCGACAACCGTCACGGGCAGCCTATCGACCTAGTCTTCAAATTCCACACCGAGAACGCAACATTCACCCCGCCGTTCCACCCCAAAGAGATCCAGTTCATCATCCCCATCCGCTTGACTGCCTTTGGACCCTTGCATAATCCCGCAAAGGTCTGGCTCCCGACACTCATGGATATCGAAGGCAGCACACACCCCGTGCTGCCCACCATCGAGAGCCTAGGTCGGGGTAATGTATGGTTATACAGCACACGCATTGCATTTGGCCAGACTTTAGAGAAAAGGCTTGATGGTTCCATGGGTCAAAAGCATGGCGACTACACGCAAGCTCTTCTCATTGTGCGCGCACAGAGCCGAAAGAACCCATTATCCTACCAAGAAGCCAAATCCAAACAGCTTCTCGACCGCCCAAAGATAATCGATGCTTCGTTTCTGCTGAAGAATGTGCATCTGACCGTTCTTCGGGCGTTTCCCGGAAGAGTGGCGCAACATATTGACTTGGGCGTCATCATCACAAATGCTTGGGCGCAGACAGATGCAGACCGAAACATGGCGAAGATCATACCTGTTGATGTGACTGCGCCAACGGAACCTCCGCGAGATTTTTGGGATATCGGAGTGCAGCTGGAGGCAGTGCATGAGCATATATGGGGGAAATGGCTGCCTTGGTTCTTCCCAAAAAATGAGTAATGCTATTGCGGTGAAAACTGTCCGTAGAGAGAAGTTCTGCAGATCTAGTGTGCGCCTCTTCCCCAAAAAGCTTCGGATACAATACAATATACCCATCTCGTTTCTGCAAAGATGGAAAAGGCCACAACATCTTGCTTGAGAGGCGCGATAAGGAAGCTGTTGAGGGCGAATTATCTCTTGATTAAATGTACGCCATACCCTGTGCATACTCAAGAGTTTCACGCCTGCTACTGTTGGGTTCATATGTGAGTTTAGTCCATGATCGACTCAACTCGAGTCAGTCTACGCTGATGCTATAAAGTGATCTTCCCTCTCGCGATCTCTCACCCTCCTCGATATCCTTTCACACCATCGATACCCCATTCATCAGCCAAGGTACCTTAGCGGCTACTGTAGTATGGCAGACCTCAGCAACTTCCCGCAACAAATTGAGCAAGACAGATGGATTCTGATTAAATTTATTTTCTAACTAGAAAACGAGAATATCGGTGATGGCTCACTATGGAAGCAAGGTCCTGTATCTCGAGCTTTGATGCGACACAAAGAATGGCCAAAGTGGTCTCTCCGTGTGTAAGAAGTTACTATAGCTTAGGTATTTAGCATCCCAGGTATCGACGACATGTCAGACATTATCCCTGTAGAAGTGCGAGCCTAGCAGTGTCCAGCGTTCTCTATTGCCCTGCCAAAAGCTTTAGATTAAAGTAAGTTCCTCGAAGGATTTATAAAAGCGAGCATTGCCTCCATACTTGTCCACATACGCGTCTCCAACTACATGATATCTGTCCCCAACGGGCCGAAGCACTGCCAGTGGAGAGCAGCCGAAGATCGGGAATACTCTATCCTGAAGCCGCATCCATCGCGGTCCGATTCCGATACACCAGTCGTCGTTACTGTTTGCTTTCTCGGCGTCACTTGATCGGTACTTGAACCATACTCGAGTCTCTTCAAGCTGGTCCCGCCATGCATTTGCGCTCGGGCCAGTCAGCATAGGAGCGTTTCTGTCCGAGCCCAACCGTATCGATCAAAACCCGCAACGTGAAGGGGCTTAGAGTGAGGCCTAATGAGTAGAAGAGCTGCTCTGGCTCCAGTGTCAAGCTGCATATTGCGACGATCTCCCCGATGACCTTCCCACATACATGAAGCCTCTTCGAGTCGTCCGAGAATCGAATGGTAGTCTCATTGGAGCTGAAAGGACGCGAGTGAAGGTCGTAACCGGTGAAGGGGTCAGCCACCCCTTTACATATGTTACCGGTCCAGCTGGGAACGCCCGAGTCAATTTCCCCAGCTTTGCCCCACACTATGATGCTCAAATCATTTGTCGCCTGAATACATGTCCTGGTAAAGAATGAAAATAGCTCGAGGTACGGAATCTCGTAGTTGATTGCAATCCTGTCTCGCAATTCTGGTGGAAATAGATGGAACATTGCATAGATATAGTCGCGGGGATCTTTACACTGCTTTCCTTGTATAGTTATCAGCCAATTATTTGAGCGATATCCAGACTCTTGCCCATTCCGAGCAGACCCGGCTTGTCCAATTCTTGCAGGGCCGTTCCATAATGCTTGTAGGATAGGTGACTCTTTTGAAAAAAGCAGAGCCGTCTCCATTTCTAGAAACGTGATTCTGAGATCCCATAAGATATCTTCATGCATCAGGCGCTCGTAAGCTATTGTGAAGCCACCAGTGATAAAAACCGAAGCTGATTGCGCGTAAGCAACTTCCTGGACGATCCACACACGACTCCAATATGGGTTTTGACAGAGAGTGTGGAATTCAGAGCAAAATTGATCCCATACTGATCGAATGTTCGTAAGAAGTACCATCTCGCGGAGCCAAGTCCGCCGTGATTCTTTGTCATCAAGGTTGAAGTACAGGCTTATTGTAGCAAGAGAGGCCTCCGATCGTAGATATATTAACACCTTTTCCGCATTTGCATATATCCATGGCATTCTCTCCACCTGATGTGCCCTTTCTGAATGATTCTTCTGGTCGATGCAAAGAGCATCAATCCACCACACCCGGTGAGGATCTAAACCCCACAACTCCCCAAGAGCATCGAATAAGTTTCTGGTAACGTTGATGGAGTTCGTGTCGATGTTGACAATACCAGGGTTTTCTTCGCTGCCCCAGACGTATGATAAAGCTGTGTATGTAGGCGGGTTATCCCAGGAGACCGTCATGGTGGTACAATCAAACGTTGCTCCGGAAGGAGCTTTGCTGATCTTCACAACCCGGAACTCGTCTTTTTGGAGGGGTTTGTAAGGACTGCGGGAATCGGTTTCGCCCAAGGAAGTCTGTTGTAGGGGTTCGTGAAGTTTCGCCATCTCCGTGAACTGTCGGAGCGCCGACTGACGACTTTCGGGGCTGCAGTAAGTTACCGAAAGACGAAATGAAAATTTGGCAAGAGGCTGAAGGGACCCAGTGCTGCCTATGAGTCCATGATGCTCAGCCTTCCTCGAGCGTGCTTAAGCGAATCGCTCATGCAAGTCAGGCCAATGAGGATTCACCAGGAGATACCTCGTTAGAACTACCCAATTTGAGCAGGCTAGAAGAATGTAGTGTGTCCTGAAGGGTGAAGAAAATGGGTTGCAGAGGTGTAGGCGAGCACTCCAAAGCAAGGTGATCTGTCCGTCAGAGACTAATTATGCCACGGGTTTCGACGACGTGCGGCTTCTGACCCAAGTTCTGAGCATGAGGAAGATCTGTCAGGACGTGAACATACCTAGTCACTGAGCCCTAGCTAGCCTGAGTGAAAGCGGGGAGAAAGAGACATGATAATAGAAGACCAGAAAAAGGTCAGGGTGCAGGAGGCACCTTCACAGCAGCTAGGCTTCTCACCTAGGCAGGTGGCATGCGTGCATTTCTGATAGCCTCAATGTGAATCTCCATCTCTTCTCAGTGTCCTCGTCGTGCAATACATCCAACCCATACGGCCGTCAGCCTTCCTCAACCTCTTCGTAGCAGGTAGTATAAGCATCTAAGCATCGCGTCTAGAAGCTATATTAGATTATACATACACATACATTCCTTAGACCGCATACGGCTTGTTCGATTTCTCTCATCTGCTCCCTACAGTCTCGAGAACCCCTCCTCAGGCGGCTGCAACCAATTCCGCTCATCGAACTCATTGTCCCCCTCAATGACATGAAACGTATAAATAAACCGACTCTTCCCGCTGAGATTCTTCTCGCTCTTATGCAGCACATTGCCATGGATAAGCACAAGCGTCCCTGCCTTGACTTCCCCAACCGTATACTCCTCCTCCTCCTTACTCCCCTCCTTCTCTCCACTCGTCGTCTCCCCTGCAAGCCTCGCATGTGACCTAGCCTGTCCCTTCACCGTCCCCCCATTCTGCACCTTCCTCTCCCTCTCCAACCCCCTCGGAAACCTCGCCCCCTCATTCTCCACAAATCCCGTCTCCCACTCCCCATCCGCCCCAACGCCCAACCTCACAAACCTCTTCCCAATCTCCGCGCGCCTATGACTCCCCCTCGCAAAACTCAAGCACCCATTCTCCATCGTCGCGTCCTCGAGCGCATACCAGAAGCCGACCGCGCTCGGCGGGTCCGTGTACAGGAACGTCGAGTCCTGGTGGGGCGGCACCGCGCCCCCGATCTCGGGCTGCTTGCAGATGACCATGGATTGCAGGACCTGCGGGGCGTGGAAGCCGAGCGAGTGCGCTATTGCGGTGTTTTGCGCGGAGAGGGAGATGTGGTGGAAGGGGGGCGAGAGGTTGTGCAGGTTGTGGCCGAATTTGTTGATGGCGAGGGATTTGGGTTTGGAGAGGGTGCCTGAGGGGGTGAAAGCGTCTGGAAGAAATTAGTCAGTCGAGTACGGGGAATCGTAGATGTACGCATGTTATGTCGTTTCTACCCTCACTCTTCCCAAGCATCATACCATAGACCCGAAGTACCACTTACCTTCTTCAAAGAAAAACCTAACCTTATCCCCACTCTCCAGAAAATACCGATCGCCCACATGGTCTTCCCTCTCCCCCGGTTTAAACTGTGTCATCGGATGATCCTTCATATCGAACTCGTCGATCAGTCTGTGGGTTTCGGCGAGACACGATTGCACGGTCGCGGGAGACAGCGCGTCGGGAACGATGAGGTAGCCATCGCGCTGGAACTGCGCGACTTGATCGGGCGTCAGACCGGCGGGTGTGTTTGCGGCGGGCATCGCCGCGGATTGAGAAGGGCGTGTAGAGGGCCGGTGGGGTGGTGGGAGGTCGTGGGACGTGGGATGATGGTTGTGATTGATGGCGGGGGGAGTTGAAGCTGATTTCTTGGATAGTTATTTAGGAAGAAGTGTGAGAGAAGGACTCTCCTGCTGATGGTGAGGAGTAAGAGCTAGAAGGGAGTCGTTGCGGTAGTGGGGGCAAGACAAGACGCCTGATGGCCTACCGAGGCGCATGCTAGCGTCCCGGCGGAGCTCGCATCTGATTGGTCTAGCTGCTCCGACGTGTGAGATCTCACGTCTTCGCTGCCAGCTTCGTGTATGTAATCACGATGGCTTCGATTGCATGTACTGCGGTGTTGGTGGAAGACGACAGTATTGCAAAAACGAGTATTTGGGCTTTGAGACGTCACTGAAGTGAAGCCGACCACGGAACTGCTAGTATGTTTATAGGTGAAATCAATCACCAGTACTCGTTGTAAGCTGGTTCTGTTCGAACACTTGCATCATGAAGGATCAGTCCTCGTAATTGACGGATGATATCCAGGAATGACATGGCAAGACGATACTGCAGCTAAGGTGTAGGTCAGGAACGGACTCTCAGGATTAGGTAGCCTGGGAGGAACGCCAGTCGAGGAAAGAAAATCTCCAAAAGCCTTGAACCCAAGAATGAGCATTAAAGTCGCCCAATCTGCTAGGTGATTATCAGTCGTTGATGTGGAGACACATCCTGTCAGAAAAGTCATGCGGATGTTGGCCTTGGAAGCCTGACGTCAACAACCACTCCACATCCAACCCTTCATTCTGCCTTCTTCCACTTTGAAAGTCACGCCTGAGTCAATCTCTGCCGCTCGTCAGGCCTCGTCGTTGATTATCAAACGCCAAGCGTTGCGGCCACTCCTGCGACCCTTCCGCTACGCCAAGCATCGCGCCCGTCTCAAACTCCGCCCAACCAAAACCCTACAGCCGCGTTCGAATCCCCATCTTTTTCTAGCCAAGCGGGCCAAGGTGTTGTGTCTTTGTTGCGTGCTTCTTGTCGCTTCGGTCGCTTCCCGCCTGCCATGTTACCTATTCTTGGGTGTCTTGGTAGGGGAGGAGGGTACTTCAAGAAGAGGGACCCGGATCCTGTCTCCGTAGCATCTATCATTCATTCTCACGACTAGTTTGTATTTGTTGTTCTCCTGAAGCTTGACGCTTCATTCAATTCTCAACTCTCCTTACCAATATATTAACATTTGCCAGACTGCAGAGCAGCATATCTCTTTTAGTATTCCAATCTCTCCTCCGTATTACCATCATGAGATATAGCGCTGCCGTGACTATTGCCTTCGTGGCCCTGTCAAATGTCGCAGTATGCGATGATGTTAAGCTCAGGTCGAGCTGGGTGGTCAGTCCTTGTCAATGCCATCTCGATTGAAGTGTACTGATTCGAATCCAGGGCTCACTTTCTGCGCGGGCCAACTCAGAAGCAATTGCCAAACGACAAATCGACCTAGCTGCACTCCTTGGAGGCGGAAACGCGGAGAACAAGCAGCAGGGCAACGGTGGCGGCGCACTGACCATTGGAGGGTTGACTATCGGCGGACCTGGCGGAGGTATCACTGGTAACGGACTTAATCTTGGAGGCAATGGACAGCAACAACAGGAAGGTCAGGGACAACAGAACCAGCAGGGAGGTGAAGCAGCGGCCGCCGACGCTAAAAAACAAGGTGAGGCTGCGGCTCAAGAGGGACAGCAAGCTGCAGGGAATGCCACCGCTGCTGCTGGAGAGGCACAGAAGGGAGGCGAAGCCGAGGCCGCGGGAGTCAAGCTCGAGGGTGAGGCGGCAGCAAATGCCACTGAAGTTGCTGGAGCTGCGAAAGCCCAGCAAGAGGGCGAGGCTGCCGCTGCTGAAGGCCAATTGAAAGAAGGTCAAGCTGCTGCGAACGGAACCGAGGTGGCTGCTGCAGAGAGACAACAACAAGCTGAAGCAGCGCAACAAGGCGAAGCCGCCGTCGCCGAGGGACAAAAGGAAGCCGAGACAGCGGCAAAGGAAGGCGAACAAGCCCAGCAGGAGGGTGCTGCAGCGCAAGAGGGACAGAAAGAGGTCGAAGCAGCCGCACGAGAAGGCGAAGCGGCTGCTCAAGAAGGTGAAAAGGCCAAGCAAGAGGGTGCTGCGGCTCAAGAGGGCCAGGCGGCAGAAGCCGAGAGTGGGAACGCCGTCCTCGCTACTGAGCAGTCCGAGCAGTTCGCTGATGGGTTTGGCATCACGCTCGACCAGGCTGGCAATGCTGTCAATGCTGGTGGCAACTTGGGCATTACTCAGGGGACTGATGGAAGCAAGAGTGTTGGTGGAGAGAACGGTATCAACATTGCGGCGAACGGTGAAGCGACTATTGCGGGTAACGAGACCGAGTAAAGCTGAGGGGCGACGATAGTGGATCAAACTTCATGCTTTTCTAGCTTGAGCCATTCAAAGTTTCTTCGTTTCTTCAGCTCTGAAAGTAAATTGTGAGAGTACATTCGTTTGTAGACATGATGCTTAGGAAAGGAAAGTAGGTAGAGAGGAGTGCAAATATTCATTCGCTATACCGCGGGCCATACCAAGGGTTTCGGCGAAGACTTGATTTGTACCTGTTTACCATAACTGAAAAAGTCTACGCGGCATGGAACGTAGATAGGGTTTCCTCAAGTTCGAAGTAGGGTAAGGTGAGGGAGGTGTGATAACAGTATGTGGTTCCAATGCGGATCGCGAAAACCCCAGAGGCACTACAACTAGTCCCAATGTAGTCGATAGCGGGAGTGCACGGACATTCAGGCTGACCTCCAATCCGTCGATGACTCCTCCGACATCATGAGTTGATGATCGATGATCGATGAAGGGCGAAGGGCGGCCTGTAGTTTGTCGCCGAACTCGATGGCATCGAAATGTTCTCCACTCTGGTCGTGCTGCCCGCCAACACCTGGCATACAACATTGAGGAAAGACAGGTGAGATGATCATTAATGGGAGACGAAGACGGCCAATTTCGATAGGCCCCGTCATACTTCAAAAACAGACATCCGTGGACATCAGAATTGGAGGGGTTTTGGATGTGCGGGTCCAAACAGCCAATGGATGGGCACACCGTCAGGCTGGCTGCCTGCAGGCAACACAGCTGGCCCCGCGCCATACGAGACGGAGCAGCCTGAGTCAACTCCAGGTGGTTGAGTCAAACGCACACGCCGTCACGCCTATTTAAACCCAGCATTCTCGGGACAGGTTCATCTCAACCGTCTCAAAACGAACACGATGGGCTCCAAAAACTCCAAGGCTGAACGCCGCCCGCACGGGGCAGGCGCCGCTGCAAACGCAACGGCAGGCACGACCCCAACATCACATCGACAGCATGGAGAGCCCCGCCAAGAAGCTCGCCTTCCGCATCCCGATATAAAGAGCCTTTCCATTGCCAGCAACAACCAGACCGCCGCTTCCCCACCCACTCCCCCGGAGGCTGACGCCACCATGGACCGCAAGCCTGATGCCTCGCAGCCCGATGACCCTCCGCAGCGTATACTCGACTCAGTGGAGCTCCCAGCTCGAACAGATACGTCTACAATGGTGCTCGAAAGCGCTCCTCTTCCTCCGCCACCACCCCCTCCGCGTGACCCCAGTCTGCCTCCACCGCCTCCTGCAACATGCTCGGGATATGGCCCACCCCCACCTCGTCCACCACCAGTCAACCCAGACGTGAGTTGCGTGATATGTACCGAACGCTTCCCCAAATCGCAAGAACACACGTCATTCGTCCACCCATGCAAGCCTTGCGGTGGCGCCTTCTGCACCTCTTGCGTAAAAGACATGTTTGTAAAGGCATGCAAGGACAAGTCCCGAATGCCTCCACGCTGCTGCAACCAATTCCAGCTGCACGTTGCACGTCCATTCTTGACGGATGTCGAAGCGGCGGAGTACAGAGAGAAGTACGAGGAGTGGAGCACGCCGAATCCATTCTACTGCCCCGTCCCCACATGTTCTGCTTTCATTCCTACACGCGTCCTTCAGCAGTCACGTAACACGTCAAAGGGAAAGCAGAGAGTGGATTCCGTAGTGGGTACGCCTACATCACCTGTGATAGCCTGCCCGAAATGCACCAGCAGTGTCTGCACGAACTGTCGGCAGCTTGCCCATCCCGGCTCAGAGTGCATGAAGCTTACATTTGGCGTCGATGAGGAGACTGCTGCCTTGTTGAAGAGCTGGGGGTACAAGAAATGTCCCAAGTGTGGGAACGGGATTCGAAGGATGTACGGATGCAACCACATGGAGTGTCTCTGCGGCGCACACTTCTGCTGGGTGTGCCTGAAAGAGAGGAACGATTGCGATGGTGGCTGTTACGAGAGCGACGATGGGGAGTCGGACAACGGGAGCGACGACGAGCAGGAAGACAGACAAGGTCAGGAAGACGGACAGGCGCAGGGAGGCCCACCTGATGCGAATGTAACCCAGACGACAGAGGCCGCCGCGCAGCCAGCAGAATCCGCTCCACCTGTGGCGACTCTCAATCCAGATCAAACACCGCCGCAGCCTGTTTCTTCACCCCGTCGAAATCTGGACGCCCACTCGCGCAACTACTGGGAAGACGCGGGCCTTGACTTTGGCGACGAGCCAAGCGACGACGTCGCAGATCGGGCATGGGACTGCTACCACGAGTTCGAAACCGCCAAGATCGACATCGGGCACGCATTGAGCAAGACGTCCGGCACCGCCAACATGGAATGCAGCAAATGCTGGAGCACCATCTACCCCGAGATCGAGAGGCGCAATGGCGATGCCGGAGCCAGCAGACTCGTCTCCGGGAACGGCATCGGACGGGGTCTACGACGCGGTTTCCGCCGCCATAGAGGAGGCCGCTTGCGCTATGATCTGATGCGGCGAGATGCCACGCTGGGCTCCAGCCTTCCTTCGACGTCGTCGTCGGATGTGCATCGCAGGGAGGGCATGGAGTTGACGTCGAATAACGGCGACCGGGTTGTGGATACGTACGGCAATGTCATCGCAACTACGGATTTCGTACTGAATCCCGTCACCTCGCCGCGACGCTTCTCTTTCGACTTCGACTTCACCGCGGAGCCCATGTTGAAGCTTCCAGACGATGCGGTAAAGGGCCAGGGCCGTGGGAAGATCACGCAACACATCCACGACACGGAGAAGACGCTAGACGCGCCCTTCAGTCTCGCATACGAGTGTCTGCACTGCGGCGTCCTCGTCTGCTCGAAGTGTCAGGACGAACAGCTTGCCGAGCAGGCGGCGAAGCAAGAGGAGAAGGAGCGGGATGGGGTCATGAACTACGATTAGCATCTTTGATTTGCTTACACGGGACACGGGATATGGCATATGGCATACGGGGTCATTGTATACGATCTACATATCACGGCGGCGCTCCAGGGCGGGGTGGGGAGTGTCTTGCCATGTACTTTGTCTCTAGTTAGTGCGCCTGGCATCACGGGGGTGCATAGCGGGGCGTTTTGGGACTTGATAATTTTTTGTATCTTTTAATTCGATTGTACCCTGCATGGATAAGAATAGCTGGTTGTGCGTGCATACCAGTAATTTCGAGGCACCTCTGAGTCGGCGTATCTGTTCGATGGGATCATACGTCAACTGAATATATCCTCACGTATTCCTGTTTCTAGACTACACTGAATTATAAGCATGCTACTAGTCTCATAATCTCTCATTCAACCTCTTCAGTGGGAAGACGTATTATGAGCTCGATTTGGAGGGGATGAGTGTGCTACACACGATGTACGGTCCTGTGTATATCAGCAATCTCCAGGGAACAGAGCTCCGAAATTTAAATAGACAGCTAGATTTTTCGGAGACATGTATCACATCACAGATTATCTACACTACGTCTAGCCAGCTGACATCTACCCATCCCCCTCCCCTCACCCCTCCTTTCCCCCTCCCTCAACCCTTCCCCCCTACTTCTACCTAGCATCCCTCCTCCCCCTCGCCCACTCCCGGAGCACATTCTTCTTCAGCTTCCCCGTGCTCGTCTTCGGCAGCTCGCTTACAACCTCGACCTCGCGCGGCACCATAAACTTGCTAATATCGCTCTTATGTTTTGCCCAATCAATGACCTCTTCGCCGTGCAGCCGCTCGCCGTCTTTCACGGTGATGAAGGCTTTGGGGCGCTCGCCCCAGTGCGAGTCTGGCACGGCGACGACGCCAACTTCGAGGACGGA
Organism: Lophiostoma macrostomum CBS 122681; assembly: GCA_010405375.1. Taxonomy (NCBI): domain Eukaryota; kingdom Fungi; phylum Ascomycota; class Dothideomycetes; order Pleosporales; family Lophiostomataceae; genus Lophiostoma; species Lophiostoma macrostomum. The sequence continues at coordinate 51,954 of MU004329.1, read as the reverse complement.
CGGGTGTGTGGCGAGCATGGATTCTAGGGCGACGGAGGATATGTTTTCGCCGCCTGCAGGGAGGGGGGGTTAGTGCGAGTTCGATGGGGAGGGGGCGGTGGGGCGATGGAGAGGGGAGAAGTGGGTAGAGCAGGGAGGTGAGGTAGGTGAGGTGCGGTAAACCAAACAAAACGTACCAGAAATAATAATATCCTTTGCGCGATCCAGGATCTGTATCGCCCCATCCGGATGCCAGACCGCCAAATCCCCACTATGGCTCACGCCGCCAGCCCATAGCTTCCGCGTCGCCTCGGCGTCCTTGAAGTACCCCTTTGCGCAGAGATTCCCGTCGAAGACGATCTCGCCGATTTCCTTGCCGTCTCGCTGCACGTCGATGAGCACGCCCTCGGGCTCCTCGGGCTTGATGACGCGCGCGGGGAGACTGGTGATGAGCCCGTGGCCCTGCCGCGCCATGTGCGCGTACTTCTCCTTGAGCGGCATCTCCTCCCACACGGGCATGTGGTAGCCCTTGGTGATAGGGCCGTATGTTTCCGTGAGTCCATAGACGTGCACGGGGTGCAGGTTCAGGTTCGTCATCTGCTCGAAGAGATGGGCTGAGGGTGGGCTCGCGGCGACGGTTACGCGCACAGGCTGGTCTAGTTTCTCGGCTTCTTTGGCGGCGCAGAGAAGTGTGTTGACCGTCGGCGCGGCGTTGAAGTGCGTGATGCCTTCTTCCTTGAGCAGCCGCCACATCTCGGGGTAGTCGATCTTGCGTAGACAGTAGTGCGTCCCGCGCACGGCTGTTACGGCCCATGGGAATGTCCACCCTGTCGCGTGGAACATGGGGAGCGTCCACAGGTATTTGCATCGCCCAACGTGGTAATTGAGCCCGGACTCGATGACGTTGCCCAGGGCCGCGAGGTAGCATCCTCGGTGCGTGTACTCGACGCCTTTCGGGCGCGCGGTCGTGCCGCTGGTATATGCGAGCGCGATTACATCCTCCTCGTTCGCGGCCTGAGCTGCCAGTCCGGCCCAGCCGTGGTTGCCGGATGAGGTGTCATGTTGTAGGCCCTCGAGAATGGCTTCGTCGAAAGGCCCGCTCAGCTCGCCCTCGCTCGCATCGGTATCCGTGTCTACGATGATAGGTACGTTGGGTCTCGTCGTCTTGTAGTTCTGCAGTAGCTCCTCGAATTCGAAGTCTACGATGATTACATCGACCTCGGCGTGCTGGAAGATGTACGCGATGTCGTCGGTTTTGAGGCGGTAGTTCACGGCCACAGAGACGGCTCCTGCGGCTGCGATGCCAAAGAGCGCTTCAAGGAACCCCGGCGTGTTTGTGGCGAGGATGCCAATGCGCCTGTACTTGTGCTTCCGGATGTAGTACGCCAGGCCCCGCGCGCCTAGAGCAGTGAGCACCTGAACAAGAATCACTCTGGAGTGGGGTATTCACGGTCTGCGGTCTCGAGGTATGAACGCCGGAGCACCTTGCGATTCGCCGTGACATGGTATATGGCCGTGGCCTACATATACTGAACATCAGCGAACCATGCTTGCATAGATTAGGGTGAGGCTCACATCGGGTTCTATCTGTGCTGCTCTCCATAGGAAAGCCGTAGGACTGAGCGTGTGAAAGTTGTGGCGGTGGTGGTATTCATGGCTATCGCCTTCCTGTATCGTAGACGTCGAAGTGGTGAGATGTGAGGCGAACTTCTGGAGTCGATCGAGTGGAGACATGTTGTGGCAGCTGGGTGACAGCTGTAGGCCTGACGGTCCCTGATGTTCAAGTGTTGTCAACTACACCAATTGACAAGTCTAAAGCTAGACGATCGTGTCCGAGCTGTCGTAATTGTCTCCTCGAGGTCCAAGGGTCCCGGTGCATGGTTTAGGTTGCGTGGTGCGCATGACATGGTACATAAAGCTCAAGCTCAGCTCTGGTCAGCTCAAAGACGAGGGGTCGTCCACGGCCCGTGGCCACAGCCGAGGTACGGCGGAGCAGAACACAACAGTATGCAATACTAAGCCTTGGAAGGTTGACAATCTCCCACATATCACGGGTTCCAATAAATGAGAGATTGCCCTATCTTCCCGTCATAAACTATCTAGTTGGTATTGCTCGAGTCCAAAATATTACAATTGTGTGTTGCGCATTACACTTAATTTTGGCGGTTAACTTGCCTAGGTGTCGTCCATAGTAGTAAGGCGGAAGCCGCCCTTGGCCCGCTGCGGGCCGGGAAAGAGCCGTGAGAGTCTCACACATTATTATCATTAGAACCCGCATTGTAGTCTGCTAACAAGCCCGAGGTAATTTGACCATTGAGTGCGATGATCGTGCGCGCTTCGTTCAATGGTGGCAAGGATCAAGATGGAGCCTTTCGAAGAAACTGTGTTTCGGAATAGTGTACTGCGAAATGTATTGAGATCAATCCAACTCCAATCACGACAGATCCCAAACCTGGCAGCTCTGAAATATTCATTTATTGAAAGTATCAGAGATTGTTGACCGACCTTGAAAGATACCCTTGAACTCGCAAGCACTTGATATGCTTTTTTTGCCAGGCCACCCATAGAATGGTCGAGTATAGGATCGAGGTTGAAAACTCCCTGTGAGACCAATGCATTCCACGCCGACCCGCTTCATCCGCCCTCGAAGAATTCCTCTGCTGCGCCCACACGACCCCTAGTATCCGTACTCGGCAAGTTGCTGCTTGACCTTGCCATCGACCTTGGCCGTCTTCTGGGCCTCGGCGAGGTTCCTCCGCGCGGCCTTCTTGCGCTCGTAGTATGCCGCGCCCTTGACTTTCCTCCTCTCTTCGAGCCTATAAATTCGTCAGCCACAGATTCATCCCTACAGGAAGCAGTACATACCTAGCAACGACGTCCTGGTACTTCCAGCCGAACTCGTGGCCAAGACGACCAACAGTGCAGTACTTGCGGCCAGGCTTCAACCTCAGCACCCGCAGAGCCTGGGGAACAACAACACGCTTCTTCTTGTCGTACGGCGGGGGAACACCCTCGAAGGTCTTCAGGCGCTCCAGTGCGGCAGCACCGCGGGCGGTTTTGTGGGGGATCATACCACGAACGGTTCGCCAGAAGATTTTGGACGGAGCTCGGAAGTGGAAGGGACCTGGCTTGGCATCAGCCGCTGCATTGGTGTACAAATGGTGTTCCTGCAAAATGACTTACCTCCACGAGTGGGGTTGTAACGGGTCTGCTTGCGAAGGAAAGCCTGGTATTTCACTACAATGATAGGAGTGTCAGCCCGACGCCTCTCAATATCTCCGGTGATGTAGACAAGGCTAATCCCTCGAGGTACGAGACGACCCTTCGACAGCGCCTGTTCGCTTCACGCTCGTCGCGATTGGCGTATATGCGCGGAAGTCGTTCTGCGTCTCGGTCGATCGTCCTCTGGGGAAGTTGGAGTGGCACATACGCTTTGAGCGGAAGAACTCGCCAGAGATGTTGAGGGCCTCGCAGCGGACCACAACGATCTTCTGGCCGTTCAACAGCTGCTTCGCAACCGTGCTGGCCAAACGGCCGAGCAGGTGGCCTTTGCCGTCAATCCTGTGCAATCGTTAGCCATGGGTCCGAATTTGTTCTGTCGTTGCGCAGGGGAAGAACGACGGCCTTGCCAGCAATTAGGCGGCGCGTGGTTTGCGAGCGCAAATCGTAGGAGGGTAAACATACACGATGATCGGTTCGAAGGTCGACATCCTGCTGCGGTGGGGGATGTGGTGTCGTGTTAGTATGGCGAGGTGAGGTTGGCGATGTTCAGAGTCCCAAATTCCTTCTCAGCGTGCGCGGCTTGGCGCTCCGTTAGCCGAGGCCCAAGTGGGTTAGCGCCATTTTGCGATTCCACAACCCTGAAGCAGCCTCACGATCCTACCATCTCAACGTGAATGGATTTTCTCCACCTACTTCTCTCTTGATCTGCGCGCTTCATACGAATGAGTGTTTAATGCGGAGGGTCACTTTCTGCTGTTTAGTTGCCTCTCCTTGTTTGCCTTCGACATGCCGACCCAGGTAGCAGTCAGTTCACTCAATTCCGAGAGAGTAGTATTCGCAACGAGATTGTCATTATGGAAACAGATTCGAGAAACTGAAGCACAACGCTCGAGCTCAGCAGCATAGCATGAACCCATTCGACAACTGGAAATGCTGTTGTCGGAGGCACGAAGCAATATCCTACGATACTGCTCGCCAAACACTCAAATGTCCGCACTGCAGACTGGATATGTCCTAGGACGTTCCAATAGAACAGTCGCGGAGAACTAGCTATAAGCTGCCTTCACAGCAATGTCCACCGCCTTTCGAATCCCTTTCTTTTCATCACTCCGATCACTTATCAATTTTCGTCTCACCATCTTGTGCAATACAAGCTTCGATGATGTACACCCTCACGATGCAGATGCTCAAACGACATCGAATCGATCCGTACAATGCCGTACAACGCCTGACTAGCTAATATGGCTTTCCGACGTTTATAATCTCTTCAAAACTCAACCCACACGTCGGCTGGTCCGACCTGATTGTGGACTCTCGTACTTGGCGTGGCTGTACGAGGCGAGTCATGTCGGAATATGTGGCGCCCGTTCCACATCTTTCTCTACAAATCATCTCGAGCAACCGGCCCTTCTCACACTGCGTATTATCGCATCCTGAGAAGCGCTCCGTGCGTGGGGCTCAGTTACTCTGCCAAGCGCAATGACGCCACTCGGCCCGAATGCTGAGGCGTGAGAGAAACAAAAACCGTGGCTGGTGTAAAGCTTGTTCCATCGCAGTGTCTTGCCAGGCACACCAGGGCCCTACAAAACTTCCGCTAGCAGCCACTTGCATCGCCATCATTGTCCCATGTACGTAATTTGTTCGTGTCGAGTCATTATGCTGCGATCAAATGCGAGCAAAGGAGCTAAGCGATTAGATTAAACGACCACAAGCGTGGTCGTATTCTCTCTGCGATGTCCGGTTACTAGCTGGGAAAGACTCGAGTCTCATGTCAACCTTGGGAGTAGCCAAGAAGGTTTGGACTCGACCGCCAAGCCAGTTGCAAGAATTGCACCGAGGCATCATGAAGAGCACAGTATGAGGCTAAGCTATCAAGGTGCAGCATTGACAACATTACAGTTCTCCCGACTTTGGTCCGCAAAGGCCGAGGATGAACACAGTACGATTGCATATCCCACTCTTCCAATAAAGCCATTATTGGGATCTACACCAGCTGCCAAAGAACGTCTGCCATCCAAGCCACTCTCTTCATCAGACGTCTTGAGTTGCCAGTGTCGCCGCCCCAAGAACATCGACTCTGGCCATATCATCAAGAACGATGCAGTTGCAAAGGCCCAACGGACCTACAAATAGTTTCACAATGGGGCACAGGGCCGGCGGCAGGCAATCCTACAAATGCAATCAACGGCTCTAATCACACGAGCTAGCGGAGTGTACAATACCTGCCTGTATTGCGCAGATGCGGGGTTACGTACGCGTGACAGGAACTATCGAAATTGGGCTCTATTCATAGCTCCCACGTTCAAGCCCTGCGCATGATAAAAGCAAAGCACTTCTTCACCTTCCAAGGCACGGTGGTGGACACGACGTTGGACACCAAGAACACACCAAGCGCCCGGGAAGGGCACTAGCCTCAAGGCCCGGGTAAACTGCTTCAACCGGAGTGCAGCGTGGCTTGACTTCCGCGTCTTGAAAGGGACAGAACAGACGGCTTTGAGACTGTTGCAAGTCCACGAGCGCTAGGGTCGGGTTTCCATTCCGACTCCGCTGTCGTCTTGCTCCGACGGGCAGGCTCAGCGGCGTGCGGAGGCTGCGGAAGCGCGTGAGAAGCACGCGAACTGGAATGGAACAGCGCATCATGCTTCTAGGGCGAAGTCCCTACCCTACGATTGCAGAGTGATGACCACTCTGTTCATCGTTTGGAGTTATCCCCGTATGTGGCGTCCAGTGGCTCGCTATCGCAACAGGCCAGCACACAGGGCCGCAACAACGCGACCCGCCGCCACAGGTTGACTGCAGATAAGCGAGCGAGTCCCCAGTCCCAATGCTCGGCATACGTGATGCCATCAGTGATGGTCGACGTGCAGGCGCGCGCTGGAGAAGCCCTGCTCGGCGGGGTCGCACAAGTGCAGGCATGGCGACGCAAGTCGTCCTGCACCCTCATCAATCGTAACACACGGAGGCACTCTGCCAGCTCCCGAATTGGCTGTCGAAGATTGGAGTTGCTGCTCTTGGTTGCAGATGAGTGTCCTCGACCCCTCGGCGCCGAGTTCCCACGCGTGCGAACTAGTACCAGTTCGCGGGAGACGACGTCTCCACCGCATATCGCCACATGCCCATCTTGTCATGGCTCTCCAGGGCTCCACTGCTTGCTGGCTCCGCCGCGCTTTTGCCCTTTTCATCGCTTTGCGCTGCTGACTAACCGTGGCTGATGCCCGTTCTCAGTTTCCCTCTTAGCCTCTGCCCTACCCAGCCCCATGCTGTCACCTGTGCACCACCATGGACTCTCCAGCCCCAGAAATCATTGATGGCCAAACGGTAGACACCGACCAGCCTGACAGGTACGGATCTGGGCTCGATCAGAGCGACGACACAGCAGACGTAGCTGCGCAGCTGTCGCCAATTAACGACGATGACGCCGACCAACCGCAGAGGTCAGCCACAGCGCCCATGCAAAAGCGGCGCAGAGTAACACGAGCATGCGACGAATGTCGAAGGAAGAAAATCAAGTGCGATGGCAAGCAGCCCTGCACCCATTGCACCGTCTATAGCTATGGTGTGTGCACATGTCCCGCTATCTTCTCAAATGCTTGCTGTTCTGCCACAATGCGCCTGCTAACGAAATGAAGAGTGTACTTACGATCAGCCTTCCAACCGCAGGCGCAACGCAGCGCCACAGTATGTCGAAACTCTAGAAGTGCAGCTAAAACGCGCAAAAGCGCTTTTGGGCATCGTCTTCCCGACTCTCGACTTGAACGACCCCAGTATTGACGTTCAACTCCAGAACGGCGTGCTTCCGCACCTACCGCTAGCTGCGCACCGCCCACAGCACGCGGCTCATGATCCACGGATGGTGTCCCATCGCGACGGGCAGTCTAGAGACGAGCCGCCTGATTCCCATCTCGAGTCCATGGTAAAGGCCACGGGCCAGCTCGACCTGGATGAAGAGGGCAATTGGGACTATCATGGGCACTCTTCAGGGCTGAGCTTTATGCGAAGATTGCAGCAACAGTACGGAGAATTCAATGCACCTGCGCCTTCGATCACCGGGACCTCGCCTTTTGCAAGGTACCGACCCTTGTCTCAAGCATTAGACTCCCCTACACAATCGCCTGCCGAGTCTTCGGACAGACTTTTGACGGGCACTGATTTGCCCCCTAAGAAAGAGGCAAGGATTCTATGCGACTACGCTCTGATAGATGCGGGTGCCCTTTTAAGAGTCGTGCACTTACCGTCCTTCTACAAATCTATGGACCGCATATACGAGACACAGCCTGAAAACTACAACAACGCCGAACATACATTCCTGCCGCTGCTCTATGCAGTGCTGGCATTAGGCACTCTATTTTCTCGGAGAAGCGAAGAGTCTGAGGGTGGCTACGAAGCGTCCATCGACGAAGGGTAAGTGCACTGCATTCCTGGTGTAGGACACAGTGCTGATATTCAACAGTTTCAAATACTTCAAAGCTTGTCGTCAGTTGCTAGACATTGCGGATTGCAGAGATTTGATTTCGTTACAGGCGATTGTCTTCATGATCCAGTTTCTACAGTCATCCGCGAAACTCTCGACATGCTACGCATATCTCGGTGTCGCACTACGATCGGCCCTTCGCATGGGTCTGCATCGTTCTTTTAACATTAGCTTCAGTCCAATCGAGGCCGAAACTCGAAAGCGAACATTTTGGGTTATACGGAAGATGGACACCTACGTCGGAGCTATGCTTGGTCTACCGATCTTTCTGGAAGACGACGAAGTCGATCAAGATTGGCCTACAGAGGTTGACGACGAATACATCACTGAAACGGAGATCAGACAGATGCCCGAGGGCAAGCTCTCTGTGATGGTGGCTTCGAACGCCCATACTAAAATCGTTCAAATTCTTGCCAAGATTTGCAGATACGTATATCCTACCAAAGGTACCCATTCCGGCGGCAATAATTCTGTCACATATTCTGTGAGCTATTCAAAGATTCGCGAGATCGAACAAGATCTTCAGAGATGGCATGATGACCTTCCGGCAGCCCTTAAACCTGGCGGAGAAGGACCCAATCTCATTATCAGGTACGACAAGCAATCTTTCTGCACGCCCCTTGTGAGCTAACTCATGTCATACAGAGTCCAGCAGCTTGTGAGAATGGCCTATGGACACGCACAATTGCTATTGTATAGGCCATTTCTTCACTATGTTTCACAAAACTACAGGAGTAAAGCCGTCGATCAGAGAGCATTTGCTTGTGCTTCCGCGTGCATCAGCGTGTCTCGCAACGTCATTCACATCACGACCGAAATGAAGAAGCGTGGTCTCCTCATTGGAGCATATTGGTTCTCCATGTACACAACATTCTTTGCTATCATAAACTCATTGTACTTTGTACTGGAGAATCCGGATAACGCTACAAGCCAGGAACTGCTCAAGGATGCTATGGAAGGTAGAGATGTTCTGGCATTCTACGCAAAGAGGAGCATGGCGGCGGACAGATGCTCTAGGTCACTTGACGTAAGAGACCACCTCGCTTGGTAACGCCTAGCACTCAAGCTAATCTCGTATTAGTCCATATTCGATAGGCTACCTGAAGCCGTGAAAAACGGAGGGAATCCAGCCCCGAGCAAGAAACGTCGGCAAGGAAGCTCGCCACAGTCTTTACAGAGCCGTCCAGATTTCTTGAAGCAGGATGATTTCGTTGCCACGGGCCCTCGTCGAGCAAGCACTTTTCCAGAGTCAATACCAAATACCAGGCTAGCCACTGCTCACTCGCTCCCTCTTTCCCAAGCGCACCTTGCCAACCTCGGCATAGACCCCAGATATGGTCAGGCCGCCGCTACGTCGGGTTCTGAGTCTTACGACATGACTCCAAGTTTGACACCAACGTCTACGACCCCCAGCGGCTTCAGTGGATATGGAAGTGCACCTCAACTACTCCAGCAAAGGGCCGCACCATCATTCCCCACGACCCCAATGAGCAATAGCTTTGCTGATCCCGCAGGTCTTAATGTTCCACTATCAGACGTCAATGCAATTATGTTTCCGTCAGCAGATCCATTTGCATATCCAAATCAGCCGATGACCACGTTTGAAAATAATCATCCACAGGATTTTGAGCTCAAAAGTGAAGTCTCTCCTACTCCGGGCAGCCTACCCTTCCCGGTATCAGGCATGGACATGAAACCCCACCCAGCTATCTTCAGCCCGGGTGCGGTACATCTGGCTCCAGGGCCAAGGCGTCCGACGGAGAATGATGTGCAGCTTTTTGGTCCAATGCCCATGTATTTGATGCACGGGGCTCAACATCAAGGCCAGAGGGCGTTCCCTCCCCAAACTTCGCACAATATGCAAATGAGCAGTACTCCCGAAGGGGCTGGAATGAACTTTGACGAGATTTTTGGTGGTGAAGAATGGGCAAATACATTCCTCGACCAAGGCATCGGCCTGGGTGGAAGCGGTAGTAGATATAGCGGACAGGCTCCAAATTTTGGGACCGGAGCCGGCCCTGGTATGCCTGGGTGGAGATGAGAGGCTGATTGGCACATACACGCAAAGATCTTTCGAGCTGGACAACGCATTAAATATGCACCTCTGGCCTTTTGGAAACCGGCTTTCGAAGTCTAGGAACGCGTCCTGGGCTCTAACGACTACGCCTCTGGACGAGCCTCGGCGCATACTAGGTCTGGTATACCATGCATGACGGATATCGCACGCCGCCTATACTACCTAATGTTCGAGAGGCGGTCCTCTTGGAAGTGAATTCGATCTTCGATACCCATTACTCGATACCCATTTGCTATCATCAGGCTGGTCCAAGGCGAGAGCAGGCTTCTCTCAGTGCTGGAAAAGTTCTGTCGTCTTTGATTTTATCTTTACTCTCTGTGCGGACTTCTTTTAGACCGCCTTTCGGCGTCTTGTCCATGCATGCTCTTCGCGTTTGCCTGTGCGTTTAGGTCTGGTAGGTCACATTCTGGCGTTTGGATGTTGAGCGATGCGATGATGGCGGCTTTGAGTCGGGTTTGGTGCATTAGTTCGTCCATACGCGGACTGCATATGTCTTCACAGGTTTTATGATATTATGATGGACCGAGCGAGAAAAGTAGGGTCATGCCATCGATGTAGCTTTGAATACTGGAGATGAATAAATGCAACAATATCCTAATCACTGGAATTCAACTGATCTTTTGTCCCCGCTAGAGACCTGTCTTGGACCGTGCTGGATACATGTTTTTAAACCCACAATGTATTCCTAGGGGGCAACCTGGAAAATGCATTCACAGATGGTTCCAAGGTAGATGTGGCTGTGCCTGCCTTCCGATGAAAGGCCGTCACCGTTTCCCCATCCGTGCGCAGCACTCGCCACACCCACAAACCCTGACAAACAACCGTGCTCTCACCTCGACATCACCAGAACAGCCACACCTGACTCATTTCCAACACAGTCCTCAGTCGAGCTCGAACCCGCACCCCCGCACTTTCCCACCCAAAGACGGCTCTATCCACCAGCAACACACGAGTCGCGAATATTCCTCCGAAACCAAACTTTGCTCGGGCGGTCGAAGCAATGTCGAGCCGACGCGGAGGCCGCAATCCAAAGGACCTACCCCGCGACCAGCAGGTGTCGAGGAAAGTGAGTTGGCTGTTGAGGCATGGTGCGGGTCAGGAAGGGCTGAAGTTGGGGAAGGGTGGGTATGTGAATGTGCGGGATGCTGTGAGTTGTGTTTCTTTTGAGGTTTATGTGCGTAACGCCACATTGATTCTTCCGAAATTGATACCAGTCAATATGCCATTGTTCTGCGCTCCGGGGGAGCTAGATGACTCTGATATACTGGGAAACGTCGTATGGCAAGAATCATCCCCAGAATCTTAAAGACACGTTCCACTCCAAGAAATGGCGAAACTGACATGATGACACGTAGTTGGACACACGCGCTCTAAAAGGTCTGCGCGTAACCTTTCCTGAGTTACGGGATGTCGTCTCGAGCAACGAGAAACAGCGCTTCTCTATGATTCTCGCCTCTGCCCTCGACAAACCGTCCTCACCACCCTTTGAGAAACTCGAATCAGAAGCCATGGACGCAGTGCCCGAGTCAGATGAACCCTCCGACTATCTTATCCGCGCAAATCAAGGTCATTCAATCAAAGTGGACACTGAAGGTCTGCTTACCCCAATCACCAAAGAAGCTGGAAACGTCCCAGATGCCGTGATTCACGGCACAGATGATCCCGCCTGGCGCTTAATTCTCAAATCTGGGGGTCTAAGACGAATGGGGCGGAATCATATGCATTTTGCAGCTGGACTACCTGCGGGCTTCAAAGCTTTTGTGACACCGTCAGCAGTGGAGTCTGCGAATACTGAAAGTGCACAGAAAGAGAAGGAGAAAGAGGCTCCACCTGTCATCTCCGGGATGCGGAAGTCCAGTACCGTACTCATTTACGTCGACATCGATGCTGCGTTAGAGTCAGGTATCAAGTTCTGGCTTAGCGAAAATGGTGTAGTGTTGTCGGAGGGCAATGACGAAGGATTCTTGCCGTATGAGTTCTTCAAGAGGGTGGAACATCGGAGAGAGGGTGTCGTGCTGATGAGTGATGGCAAGTTGCCGGATGGCGTCGTCGTGGATATTGAAGGGTGGCAAAAGGAGGTTGGCGATGGAGGAGGAAAGGGGAAGGGAAAGAGAGGTGGCAGGGGAGGCAAGTCTAGAGGTGGTGGCAAGGCGAGAGTGAATGACGACGAACGGGATCTGCTCGCTGGTGTTTGAGATCTCGTGGTATGTTACTGTTCGACTACTGAGCGCGGAGTGACTAATGGATGCTCGTAACAAGCACTCCCAGAATATCACACCCGAATATCATTGCACCGAGCGAACCAATCTCGATGACATGAATGCTTCAGATGTTTCATGTGAGCTACCTCGCCAGTACTTTGCTCTTCGCTGTACCGTGCCTTTCCATAGGCACATTCAGCGTCCAACAACGACGTACTGCCACATCGATCGGAAACATATACTACGCATCTAATGCAACAGTTGGGGCCATTCAATATAGGATACTTGAAAGTGATACGGCACTAGCTTAGCGGTGAGCACATTGAAGAGAAGCAATGACTTGATTGTAAGAAAATGAAGTGGTACATGGTACTGAGACCAAGAGACGTTCTAGTCAAGTCCTCGAGGTTAATTCCACCTCCCGTATCCAAAACCAACATTGCGGGCCGTCACGCGGCATTCTCTAATACTACAACCAGGTATTGTCAACCGTCAATTACACCTCCAGCTCCCGGCCCTCCAAGATACATATAACTGGACCAGCTCCCGGTATCTTGATAGTGCGGGGTCATGCGGTATCTGTTCGTATCGCTCACCACCTGACCAGCACTCCCGTCATATCGCTGATCATTCCCGTTTAGATCCGTGTATACCATATTCCTGATATACGCACTCTGCTGCCATCCCGCCTCCGGCCAGTTGCCAGACCCCATATCAGTCGTCGTAAGCTGCGGGTGGCTATCATAGATCTCGCCATAGTAGTTGATAGCATTACCCTGCGTCTGCAACGAGCTCCCTGCGTCCGTGCCCGCGCCGAATAACGTTGCGGGATAGTACCCAATCCACCGATCGAGCACGAAGAGCCACCAATTCCCGCTGGACAGGAGCCACTCGATCTTGATCTCGTACTGCGTGCCGCCGCGCGTGGAGAGTGGAGAAAAGGAGGTACCAGGGAAGATGGACGAGTCGTACTGCACCCAGCCCGCCACGTCGCGATTCCAGCCGCCCTTGTTGTCGGCATTGGAAGCGTAGCCATCCGTGGTGAAGAAAGTGAAGAGGTGGGGAGAAGCAATCTGGCCTGGATAGTTGATCCTGTGACTGTGAGTACTTGGTCGGTATGTTCTCGCGCAGGAGAGAATACTTACCATCCAGATTCGACAGTCTGCATCACCGTCACAGAGTTCTGTCCGGGCTTCGGTACGTCGTACCTGATAATCGCACTTTGCAATAGCGAAAAATCGTTGCTCGACTGTGTATAGGCTTTGTACAGCGAGTACGTTGCCGATCCACCGTGGTGTCCCACATTCTCCGCACTCGAAGCATACCAGTGATCGCCCGCCGCACGAGCACCTATCTGTGGGTCCCTCAGAGCATTGACGGGCGGCCCTTTGATAATCTGCGCAATTGCAGCTGGGAGCCGCGCTATGGGAACAGTTCCCTCCGGACCTTTTTCAATCCCCACTTCCTCTAGCATGGGCACCGGGGTCTCTGCAGTCTGATTTGCCTGCACAGGAGTATCGGCAGGGAGGGGCGGCGGATTCGCAATCGGGCCAAAGATTTGGGAGCCGCGAGGCACCCAGTCAATCACGATGCCATCTCGGGTCGTCGTCGTGTGGACAATCTCCAGACCGCGTCTGAGCGGACTCCCATCAACCGGGGCGGCAATGCCAGCGCCGTGGAACAGCGGCAGCACAAAGTGCAGGTAATATAACTTCATGTCGACGACGCTGGAGCGCAATGTAGCAGAGTCTGGTTCTGCAATTTCGGCCCTGATGGCGATATCAGGGCCTCCTTGTTATATGCCCCGTCTCGCATGCCGTGTCTCTCTCTCGGGCGATACCTGGGACACCTACATCCCCTTGTGTGCCTGCCTGCCTGCAATGAGACAGTGCCAGTATGACCAACATCCAATATTGCTAATGGCGGTAATGGGTAGGAGGTAGAGCTGTTATCTCGGAGCCCACGCACGCTTGCGGAAGCTCCTGGACCCCGTCGCTGACGGGATTGGCAGCAGGCGAGGGAACAGGCGTTCACGCGGTGCGCACACGCGAAGGCCGCCTAAGGCGATATCCTAGACTGGGTAGGGGTAGGGTCGCTGGTAGGGCGGGCATTTCCCAGAACTAGATGGCACAAATCTGGGGTTACACCAGAGCAATCTCCGTGCGCGCCACTCGCGTGGTGCGTTGGTATCCCATGGCTGTCATCCGCAGTTTGTAGGGTCGCTGGCCGGGATGCTGGAAGCGGAAGGTTGTGGTGGGAATCCTGGTTCGGCACTGCGGTATCCTGGTCGGTAGGCGCTCGCAAGCGTACCAGGGGCCGCACATTCCTATACTGGTTGAATCTGCTGACTATGGGGTCTTGAGATGAGAGTAGGCGGGCTGGTTACATAGATTTTGGACCTTATCGTTGGTGAATGGGTTGATGGTTACTAGAACGAGGCAAGTCTTTGAGGCATGCACGTTTTTGGAAGGTAGGGGTGGAAGTATGGCTTCTAGGTAGTACCTGGGTAGAATACTCTATGACTATAACTTATCCTTAGTAGGAAGCAAGACCATAGCATAGAACATCGGGGTTCGCTAAGGCTGATTGACACGTTGTCTCTCCATGTACCATGTACTACTCATCTCAAACCTCCGTCATTGACTTAGTCTATCTAGTTCTATAACCTCTGACCACGACCTACTTCCAGACGTACAAGGTTGTTGGTCGATATCACTTAGTCAGTGTTTCTGGAAGTACAGCACCGTCAGCCAAATCCCTTTCACAGCAGAATTCGAGATAACGAAGACTGTACGTCTTTCCTTTGCAAGAAACGGGGTCACTTTAGGTAAATCGCTAGCATTTCTACGGCTGAAACAAGTAGGTGAGACCCCTCGTGACGGCCACGTGGTACCCAATGTTTCAAGGGCACGCGCAATATCTCGTGGCACTATACAGGATAGGATAGGTCTATCCTGTTACACCACTAAGCACGCGCAACAATAACCTCCTTGGCTTGGCTTCATCACGGCTTCCATAACGGCGGTCCCGGCGCCACATATCGCAATAGTCCCTCTGTGTATATGTTCTCACCGATGTAAATTCCTGTCTCCAGTCAGTCCAAATTGCTTCTCTTCCTTTTCCATTTCCTCACTCCTTTTCTCCGAATTAGAAAATTAGTAATAAGAACTTACCAGGATCCATATAATCGTATGCCCCCGGGAACTTTGCATACGGGTAGTCCTCCAAGCTTGCTGACCCTGCTTTGCCTTCACCCGTACTGGTGGAGTTTGGTGCGGATGGGGGAAGCACGTTGATCTGCGCGCAGTTTAGAAAGAACTGTGACCCGATGTAAAAGGAGGGTTGTAGGTAGATGTGCTCGAAGCGGAGGAGGTATTTTCCGGGAGGGTAGCGCGGGGGATGGTGACGTTTATCTGGATCAGGTTAGAGAATGATGGAGACAAGAACAGGCTACTAGCTCTAGTAGAACAAGGGGAGATCGAAGAACAGGGGGGAGGGAAGGTAGTTGAATCAAAGGCAACAGTGGAGACAGACAAGGAGTGTTCGCAAGAGCAAGGGAAGCCAAAGTAAGAGCGAGCAGAACAGGAAAAGGAAGCAGAGAAACAGGGGTTAATGGAGCCAACGGGTAGGAAAGGAAATTTCGAACTGGAAGTGTAAACCAAGATGGAGTACGCACAATACGTTGTTCATAACTATGCAATTTCCACTCGTTGTCACTTTTGCCCAGCAACTCCGCAATTTTGAACCAATTGCCATCAATGCCACTAAAGGTCGTCAGGTCATCATTGGGGGCACGTGCGAGGTAGGCTAGTCCAGGACCTGGGTGCTCGAGCCCGGACTAATCATCGTGCAAGAACGCAAATGGTCAGCATATGTGTCTACGCAATTTCACTTCCCTTGAACACACCGCATCAAGGAATCTGGTTAGTGATGGAAGATTTGCAGGAGAGACTTACTTGATTCGCATTTGGCTCCGCAACAATACCTTGATTGATCCTGAACCCGATCTCACTTCCTGCGACAACATCAGCAGTCTCTGTCGTGGTCATAGACTCCCATGCGCTGCGGCCGCAGGTGAAATTCGTGCTGAACAGGTCTCGAAGCGGTTGGGCTAAATCTGCTGTCTTGGTAGACTGGTAAGGGTCCGGACGCGTTTTGCTTTCAGTTATAAGCTGGGGCCGAGGATGCGAAAACGTAAAGGGCTTCCGACTAGAAGGAGGGGAAAGGATAGAACCTTACCGAACATATTTCCATTGCAGGCTTTGAGTACCATTGACAATGAGCCAGGGGAAATAATCTGGGTCAAGTCAGTTGCTTGACAGGAGATCGAAGTAAGCGGAAGGGCGCACAATGAGCCTTGACCGTTGTGGCCGCAAGGAGCAAGATGGAGGAGACAGTGGTGGCCTTCATTGTGGACGGATTCGCGATAACAGATGCTGTCGTTTCTGTATGGTTCATCACGAAAGTCTATATAACCCATTTTCTTTACAGTTACCAGCCTTGCTGATGGTTTGTGATAGATTTGGGCTATTCACAAATATTTAGGTTACAATGCCGGGAGATTATAATGCACATGACTAGATTCAGGTTGCAATAGCGAGAGATTGTAATGCGCATGAATGGATTCAGATATACATGGCCCCGAGTACAGAGGCAGTTTAGGCTACTATAAGGATTGTCACACGACAGCGCAACGACATTTCCCTATTGGCTCACATCTCTATTGCGCCTTATAGGTGTTCAAAGACCACATTCCTATTCAGGTTTTCCTTTCTTTATGGCCGTTCTAGCGCGTCTCAACGGTTTTCGTCGACGGCGTGGCAGTTTGTAGGCGTCATGGGGGCCTTAGAAAACCAGGTCTCACACATTGATGATAGACCACACAGTCACGTCGGACTATTCACACCCGCCGTAGGGTGAGCATGAAGCAAGTGGTCGAGGCAATGAAATACAGTTGTGGCAGTAAAGAATTGTAATACATGTAGACTCCATTGATCCACCATAGACAGCATGCTCGAATTCCTCCATGCTTTGGACCTGAGACAATCCGGAGCTATGTGCTCCGATAACTCCGCATCATCCATGTTCCTAGAAGCACTATCCATTGATCTATGATCAGAGTCCTCGTCATCCGGGCCAATGATTTGGAATAGCGTTTTGAGTCTGCAGATACGTCTTATGAATTTATCATAGGGAATCGGGAAAGAGATAATTACCCATTGATGGATAGATTACATTGCAATAAAGTTGGTAGTGAAGATAAGCTGTCGCAGTACCCGAAGCAAAATCTTGAAGTACTCTA
The DNA here is from genome assembly GCA_010405375.1 of Lophiostoma macrostomum CBS 122681. Lineage (NCBI taxonomy): Eukaryota > Fungi > Ascomycota > Dothideomycetes > Pleosporales > Lophiostomataceae > Lophiostoma > Lophiostoma macrostomum. The sequence goes on along the minus strand of MU004329.1, from coordinate 34,702 downwards.
GATGCGATGCGCCAATATAGCATCTTACTATCGGTGGTTCCAGTATTGTACTGCTCTACTGTACCGTGGGTGAGGAGGATCCTTGTGGGGCAGTACCCGTTTTTTCCTAGGCGCCTTCTCCACATATATTTGGTGTTGACGTTGCCTAGCTGCCAAACTCATCCGCCACGCAGCGATGGGGAAGACCCTCGACGACAGCAAGCTCGCGGAGCTGTACCCCCTCCTTGCCGCTGGTGTATCTCATTGGGAGATCTGGAGGAGAACTGGGATCAATCGCCGCACGATCCGGAAGATCGCCACGAACCTCGCTGCTGTCAAAGGCCCATATACCCCGAAGATCTATGGAGCAAAGCGAGGGCGCCCATCGTTCTGCCTCCCATATCAAAAGCAGGCTCTGTTCGATTGGCTAGAGGAGCGCCCATGGGCGTACCTCTCGGAGATTCAAGACTTTCTCCTTGACGAGTTTGGAGTCCTTTGCTCGCGGGCAACAGTGTTCAATTACCTTGTTGCCAGGAACTGGAAGAAGAAGGTAATGGAGAGGCACGCAAAGGAGAGGAGCCTCCAACTCCGAGCCGTGTGGAAGCAGCGATCCTAGCGCTGGAGGGCTGAGCAGATTATCTGTGTTGACGAATCTGCAGCCAATGAGCGCACCGGCGATAGAAGGAGAGGATGGGCCCCATCGGGATCGCAGCTAATCGCGCAGTACTCAGTTGTCAGATCAGAGAGATGGACTGTTCTCCCCGCCCTCACCGTCGACGGCTTCCTAGCATATAATATCTTCCAGGGTGGGTACACATCATGTGAGACTCCACCAAATATATGGGACCCCCCGCAGCTACCCACGGTACAGTAGAGCAGTACAATATTGGAACAACTATATCATGTAATGCTATGTGTCTACGTACTCGGAGAAACAAATGGTATATCAGTATAAACAATAGCTTTCGCACCACTGGGCTCCCTGAGATCATCTAGTCTAGTCGTTCCTTAACAATCACCCGCACAATGTTGTACTCACTCCTCATTGCGCTCGCCTCCTCTTTCCTGCTCCTTCTCACCTCAGCCGAAGACTACAACATCCAGGACGTGTATGTCACGCCCTGCAACTACTCCGTTCAAGTCGTTCCAGCAGACGACTTCTCCTACTTCGACGTCACCTACTCGACCAAGGGTTCCACGCCAAACAGTCTCCTTACTCACAGCTCGAGCGATACAGCCAGCCAGAGGCGATGCTACACATTCGCCACCATCCACCATCCAAACCGGTTTGCGCGTGCGCGACCACGCCGAATGGAGGTCTCTGGGACTGCGAACTTGGACGTGGGTGTGACGGCCAAGATCGAAACGGATTTGGTTTGGGGAAACATGAAAGCCATGGTATGTCCTCAACATGCACATCTACCTAGCGATATATACCGAGTCTTCCCCTCCCTTAAGAACGAGGAAAGATATATTAGACGGACTCATATCTCTCGTTGACCACCCGTGCCACCTCCAGACCAACTTCACCCCCACGACCCTCACCGGCCCAACCACACCCTCCCCCTTTCACCACAATTCCAGCATCACCAACCGCGCGCACCCCACGTCCTGCGAATTCTCAACTGCAGGCGACCGCTCCAACATGACGACTTTGGCCACATACACCGAACCGCGCCTCGTGTCCACCTTCTCCATCTCCGGCCCGGGCTCGGGATCCTTGGTGCGGGAATCGGAATTGAAGCATAGACTCTACGTCGAATGGCTCGAGGGCTGTGGCAGCTTTGGCACGCAGTGGTTTGATTGCATTACGTATGATCGCTATGATGATCTGCAGATGAATCCGAATCGCTGCGATCCGGTGCATGGGAATAGGACGGGGGAGGTTGATTGGACTCTGCCACCGCCGGTGGGAGCGGGTATTGAGCGTCTTTGAAGTGGGGTGAATTTGTGATTGGATCAGAGGGTGGGTGGTTGAGTGAGATGGTGGTGCCGTTGAAGAGTGAAAGCAAGGTAGCGAGCGAAGATATGGGTAGTTGATAGCGGTATCCCCGTAGCCGGTTCTCGAAAAACCGGGATCAGCTGGCCTGGTCAAATCTATCTTGTGGACTTTGCTATGGCCGAACTTCAACACGCCAGATTTGACGTGGTTGTGTGTGCCGTCTTCATATTGTGCACATCATACGAGGTACGAGGAGAGAGAATAGATGTTTGCTCGTAAGAGCTTCTGATTGTTGAGTCTCTGTTTACGAGGAGCTGGTATTGAGCCACCTTCAATAGGCTTACGTTGACATCGTAAACTGTTATGTGATGGACAGTAAATAGGCTAATAAAGACCAATAAAGCCCCTTGGTCTCTGACTGTTTTGTGATTCAATAGATACGCGATCTTCGTATTGCCAGCTGGCTTGCTTTCCCAGCATGAGTCGGAAGACATTTCACAGAGATTTTGACGCAATCGAAAAGTTTTTAGGCATCATGGGTAGATCGTATGGTTCACTCGAGCATACTATACCTCTAGAGAAAGAAGTTGTATTGTCCACACTTTGGATCTAATGAGCTAAAAGCTGAATTGCCCGCTTGACTGATCTCGGGGCACGGAAGCGACCACAAGCATGGATGAAGCAACTATCTCAAAGCATGCCTGCTCAAGCAGAGGCATGTAGAGTTGAAGAAAGCACCCCAGCTAATGTATGCCGAGTGACCCATTTGAAATCCCTGTAATGACTAAAGACGAGGGTACGTGTTGATTGAAAAGAAGATTTGCAGAAATGCTGGTGATGGGGTAGATGATGTTGGAATAAGCACTAGAGAACCCGATCAATTCACAATGAGATATAAAGAAGGTTCTCAAGTTGACAGATCCCATAGATAGACGGACGCATCCTACGACCAAATGTCCAGTAATGCAGTTCCCGATTCAAGCCCGTTGGCAATCCTAGCATGGATAGCACGGTGACGGGGAGCTCCTGTGGCTGCCTGGTCGAGTGTTGATTCGTGTCATGCGGAAGGTAGTCAAGGCTCCAGTGGTGATATCTTGAACTCCCTCTTTGCTTTCTCCAGCAATCTGACAATTGATTTGTTCTTCTTCTTCACACTGACGTGGGATAGCTGTCCCTGCGAGTCAAACATATGATTAGGATTCGCGCCACGATCCAGGAGCAGTTTTACCATATCCTTGTCGCAATTTGAGACTGCGCTATGCATTGGCACGGGTGGACGGAAATCGTCGCGGACCATTGCTCCATGAGTACCATTGGGGTCAGCGCCGTTATCGAGTAGTGCGCGAACACCGACCATACTCTGCATCGGTACTGCCCAATGAAGCAGCTGAGTGCTCTGTTTGCGCATCATATAGTGTTTCATTCGCGCTCGGCCGATGTTTAGTATCTCTCTGATGAGCAAGGAGTCTGGCAGGTGCTTTATGACCCCTCTCACGGTAATATCCGCGACTCTGCGCTCGTCGCCGTTTAGTTGCAGGATTGCTGTTATGGTCTCTTCGCTCTTGCCGTTCGCCGCAAATAATATCCAGTTGTCGAGACAGGATTGTGGAAGTGAACAGGCGTTGCCCAGATACTCTCGATAGCGACGCAAGATCGTGAGTGCAGTAGTGCAGAATCTCCGCTTCAAGGCACCTTCAATACCTCGAGCGAGAAAATGATGACGGACCCACCTATTTTCGTGTGGGAAGCGTACGCCGACGTCTAAGATGGCTGCCACCATGTTGACCTCTCCCTTTACTGCGGCTATCGCGAGAGGGCTTCCGAATATATGTGAGTCTTCGAACAAGTATTCTTCGTGTCCGACAATAATGGCGGCGAACACTGTCTTATTACCTATAGCAATAGCGGCGGCCACATCGTGCTCTTCCTTCTTCGTTCCGATGAGCTTGGCTATCGTGGCCGGCTTAGGGTTGAAGATAAGCCTGTCAACTGAGTCGCGGTTCCGGCCTACTGCATAAGACAGTGCACTCGTGAGGTAGTCACGCATGGTATCCGAGTCATCCCCAATAGTCTTCATGAACCGTGCCGTAATATCGCGGATGAATTGGGGCAGGACAGGGTTCGCGCCATGAAGACTTCTGCATCGGTAGATCAGGAACTTGGCTAGCTGATCGCGTAAGAACGTTTCGGAGTGGGCATTCTCTTTGAAAGCTTTCGTTGGTTGGCGCGCAAAGATCTCTTCGGCGATGTAAGAAGCGAAGGTTCCTAGACATGTTAGAAAGTGGAAGAACGTATCGTGGAAGGTAAACTCACTGCAGGTTTGACGTCCCCGCCACGCTTCGCAGACACCAACCTCAGATACGTGATTTGCTATGATCTTCTGAACAATCTCAGGTGGCATATCAAGCAAGTCCATTGTAGGATTTAGAGGTTCGTAGACGTAAAGTTGTGTGGTGTGGAAGAGGTAAACTTGTGTGGTGTGGAAGAGGTAAACTTGTGTGGACGAAGGCGGAGGTCCTGTATTTTATACGATCAAGGCCAATTGTGGCAGTGAGCTCATAAGAGGCGTGATGTTAGTCCACAACGTGAGATTCACTTGTAAGAAAAAGTGGAGAGAGGAGAATGAATAATTACGAGGGAGATGAGAAGGGCTATAAAGAAATGTGTTCAGCGTTCTCAATAAGTGGGAAAGGTTGATCTGATTAAGGAAATAAGTCTCTGGGTATATGAAAGGACAAGCATTAAACTATGGGGGTTGGTCTGAAGGGTAGGTAGAAAGAAAAAGGCATAGATTGAGACTAGTCTCTCCATCCCAGCAGGTAAACGCCGTTGCCAAGTAAGTGGGAATATATAAGTAAAAGCCGCCAGCCAAGCCAAGAGTGAAGTTGGGTCGGCCTATGAAGTGAAAGCAGAAATATGTAGCCGCATAGTATGTTTGAGCGATATATTCGATTCGTGTTTCCGTTCGTGGTCCATGGGAACTGATGGTGGTCCGCATATACGGGATTGTGGAAGTTTCGTGACGAGGATGTCAAGCAGCAGCTGATTGATGCTGTTGTATCTGCAGGCCAATCAAGCCACGAAAGGAGATAGTTGCTCCCCACCATGCATAGCTGTGGTGGAAAGTATGGCACCCGCGTCCTGTCGTTGCTTCGTCTCCTCCAGCCGCTCGTAAGTCTTGCGAGCCTTGACTGTGTAGTGACCTGCAGTTACGTTCTCATAGCAGCGAGATGGCCCACACCGCTCTTTGGCAACTTTGAGCGGAATAGCGGCATCATCATGATGACCTTCTAATGTGGCACCATGGTCAAGAAGCAACTTGACTACGTCCCAATTTTGTTTTTCCATGGCCATGATGAGCGGCTGATGCTCGAGCTGCTTCAGTTGCGCCGGTCCATCTGGGTCCGCACCGTTCTGAAGTAGAACACGCACGACCTCTATACTGTTCCACCACAGTATGGCTTGGGTGAGAGCGCACGATCCCCAGTAGACCCTATTCACATCGTAATTTCCTACCCGAATAAGGACCGATATCGTTGGGGCATGCCCGATGTGGATCGCACGATCGAAGTGGTTGAAGGTGACTTTCAGGGTACCCTTAATCCGGACTTGGAGGACAGCCTCAACAATAGAGTGCTCTTCAGCTGCGATTGCATCTGTCAACACTACATGTTTCATGTTAGTGTATTTGATTAAGTCAGGCACGGTCCGAAATGGGAAACCAAGGAGAGTGGGCTTTCAATGAGCTGATCATGCATTGAGTATAGTCACTTACAATTATTGTAGCCCTTCTTTGGCATTGCTGGAAGCCGGCTAGCAGCGAACTTGAGCAGATAGATCGCCCGATTATATTTCTTGTGCCCGATCAAGGTAGCCACTGCGTCGCAGAACATGTCGTGAATGTCTCGCATTCCAGCCGTTTTCTGCGTCATACTCCTCGGCAGACTATCCAGTAGTAGGGGCAACATATCTCGTCGGTCGTACTGAGTAGCAGCCGCGGTCAAACTATATCCGAAGACGTAGCTGTGCGTCCCGAGTCGAGCACCTTCGCTCATGCAAGCTCGCACAGCAGCGAAGTTTCCGACCAGAGTGGCGGCGACTAGCTTGTCGGCCATGCTGATATCTGGTGGAGTCACACCCGCTGGCCGGTTACCATTGGGTGACTTACAACCGTTCTTGATCCAGAATGGCACTCCGTTCTGGAGCGTGCTCCAAAGAAAGGACTTTGTTCGCTTAGATGCCGCGGCCTCACAAAGACGAACTTCAACCTCCAGTCGATCCATCTGGAAGTCAATACTCTCGAATCCTGCAATGTGGTTCGCTGCTTCTTTGATGGCCTTGGGTAGGTCCGGATGGACGTCCAGAGGGTTCCCTAGACGGCCGAGGATGAAGTGTCCAGCGTTGTGACAGAAGAGCTTGCAGGGAGAAGAGTATATAGGGTGTTTGAATATGGTTCCTTTGTAGGTGTCGAAGTCAGACATGGGCCGGTTAAGGAATATCTCATCCTTGATGTATGCTGCAAAGGACCTGCAAACCACGCGCGACTTCCACGCCGCATTAACGCCCACGTTTGTTACGAGCATGCGGATGATGCGCGTGAAGATTTCCGGCGGAGTATCCAGTAGACCTGTCATCGTGCTTGGGGTTGATATGCGCGTTGGGAAGGGTAACTCGTTGTCAACGCAAGCGAAGGGAGCAGAGGAGGTAGTTCGCGGATCTATATACCACCTGTGGGGACGAGGCGGTCTGCAAAGGCGAAGATATTGTGACCGCGAGTAGAGGTGAAGAGCAGTGGGTGCCTTGGGGTGAGGACGTTCATTGCGAATAATGGTCGCGCACATGCCATCATGTGGCTAGTGGAGCCAGGGGAGCATGAGGAAGGCACGAGCGGCGAGTTCACCGCTGCCTGCAGTGTGGCTTGCCAGCAGCATCCGTGGTCTCAAAGAAAATCAACCAAGGAAAGTAGCGATGAATAGAGAGAGCAAATGGGTAGTAAGTCGAGGTGAAATGAGGTATTATATTAACAGCGGTGTAGTAGCCATGCACATGCGTAGACGCGGCGTCGTAGGACGTCGACCAAGGGTTGAACTCAACAGACAGAAGATGCTTCAAAGCCAAGACAAGATCATGCTGAACCCGCAAAGAAAACTCGATGACGACAAGAACAACTTCACTTACGCTATCCCCTTGAAGTTGCTGAGGTGAAAGGTTCTGAGGTCGGTGCGACAGACGCGCTGATAGCTTACGGAGCCTCGATTCCGAGGTACCCAACCGTCCACTTCCACAGGTCTTCCTGCTTCGACTCTTCATAGCTGACCTTGGAACTCTTTATCTCCTTAGTCCCCTCGTAGTACACCCCTGTCTTCCCCTGTCCGTTGTCTCCGATGGCGAGACTAGCCAGCGCGCGGCCACTCTCGGCTGCCGTGTGAATATTTGGGAACAGGACCAGTCGTAGGAAGGGAATCATGTGCGGCAGTACATGTAGCCACAAAAATCGCAGAAAACTATTGTATTCTCGAGCTAGGCCGGTGCCAGGCATGAGTCCGGGATCGAACGCGACTGCTGTTCTCCCTTTTTCCAACCGCCGTGCCAACGCGTTTGTCCAAAGTACGTTGGTCAGTTTGCTCGTCGCATATCGCTGCTGACCGTTGTTCTTCTTCTTTGACTCTTCATTTGGGAAGGCAATCTCTGCCGCACTTGTATATTCCGCATCTGGCATCCCGCTGTTCTGTGCAGGGTCATGAGTGCCCGATGAAGTGACCACGACCCTGGCGTCATGCGCTAGATAGGGAGCGAGCAAGTGGTACAAGAGGGCGTGTCCGAGATGGGTGATTCCAAAGGTCTTCTCAACACCGTCCACTGTATATTCGCAGTCTCCGGGGAATTGCAATGCTGCGTTCAGCACTAAGGCTTGTATCGGTGGGTGGTTCGCTGCAGCCCAAGAAGCGCCAAACTCGCGAACCTTGGCCAATGAAGAGAGATCGAGAGGGAGGTAGACCACGTTATTTTGGTTGAGTGTTTTGTTGATCTTCGCAGCCGCCTGGTCCTTGTCACTTCGTGATGCGATTATAACTTGGAAATCGGGGTGTTGCTTGGCCACTTCCAAAGCGCAGTAGTAACCTAGATTAAGTGTACCTCCGGTGACTAGGACGGTCCGAGTGAATTTTGACATTGTGATGATTCTGTAACGAGATGAGATGTCAAGGGCAGGGAGGTTTCTGTGATGCTTTGAACGAGAATAATCCCAACCTTGAAGGATATATATTGCTATGAGCGACGGAGGTCTACACTCGCCGGCGAGTGTTTGGCCCGGAGACGGACAAAAATTGTAATCGGCGCCATCGCTGAACATTTCCGCAGCTCCAAAAGAGATAATTGGGTTGGCCAAATTAGGTTAGTGTAGGTGGAACAATTATGCCGGTGTGGGTGATCAGATAATCCATCAGGCGCCACAACCACCCGACGCCGCCCACGGCAACGCGCTTCGCACCATCACCATCACGACCTCCATGCACCCCCAAATGGTCCATCACAACTGTCCGCCACCAAGAAGCTCGAGTAGAAATCGAGACAATGTGGAAGGAGGTATCTAGGAGTGGGCGAGGGAAGAACACCAACAGTACCTGACTCTCACGGTGCGGCACCGCGTACATTCAAAAACTGATAAGGGAAGGGAATCTTCTTCTTAGAGATGTGATGGGTAAAAACACAGGTAGTTCTAGGGTGCCGAATTGATGCGGGTTCATCGTGAGAAAGCGGAGTCGTTTTGGTACCTGGACAATAACATCCTATGCATGTCACCCACCCCGCTCGACTAGGGTCGATCTCCAGATTCTCGTCCACACCGCGCGCATGCCACGAGGAACCCGGCGTAGCACTGTCACGAGTTCAATGGTAGTACCGTGAATGCAAGGCGGAAAACATGGCAGCTCTGCTTCACCCCACGGACCAGGAAACTGGCCCAACTCGTGGCACACCAACATCACGCCTATAAACGGGCCGCGGCAACTGCACTGGACCTTCTGAGTTCGCCCGGCATTTTGACTACAACCATCCTGCACATCATGATGTACCTCGGAGGTTTAGTCCAACTCATTCTGTCCGCATTACTCGGTGCTGCCGCTGCTGATACAGCTTGCTCCAATGCGCCCTCGAGACTTCATCTCTCAGATCCGCCCTACGATAATTATCTCTACTCGGACTGCCACTCAAGTACGCATGTTGTGGTCACCAGCCCGCTCAAGACCAGCAATCTGAAGGTCATCGGCCCTCGACTGTTGATAGCTTGGCCATCGGGAAACAGCGGCGCTGCTGCTATTTTCGTGCCAGAAGATGGATCGACTGGAACTCTCGCGATAAAACTTGACAAATCAGAGACAGGCAACGAAATAGAAGGCATATACGTTCAAGACCCCCTAGAGTATGGCGTTTTTGGGTGGGTCAACTTCAACTCCTCGGCGCGTCTTACAATCCCCATCTTGGGCAGCATCCGAACGATAAGAGATTATACGGAAGGCGGAAACGTCTTGGAACCTACTATCCAGGATGGCATCGTGACTACTCAAGGGCCAAACGGGAGTGCATCGTACTGCCGGACGTGGTTCGACCATACTACAACGACATGTCTTATGTTCGCCCCGACGAATGGCGCGGCTCCGATTCGAATCAGTAAGAATTTGCTCACTACATGACCCCGCTTGCGAGAACCTTCACTGACCGTATGATGTGATATCTAGATAAGGGACCAAAGTGGACTATGACATTCGGAGCGGGGACGTACTTGTTCAATGCGGTCTTCAACTACCCTCAAATGAAGCAACTGCTTCCGGCCGAGGTGTTGAACAGCGCCTCTCGGTCTCTGATACAAAGCAATGAGGATCAAACGACATCTCTCTCATTCCTCTCGTACAGCGACAAACTTCTTGCTGGCACGTGGCGGTTCTTGACCTACTTTGGCCGCGACAGCATGATCACCCTTCTCTTAATGCAGCCAGTCCTTAGTGAGGGTAAGGGAGGCGCCATTGAAGCTGTGATCGGAGCTGCCCTGGAGCGTGTCAACAACACTGATGGCTCTGCCTGCCACGAGGAAGTGATCGGCGATTATGCGACGTTCACCCACAAGCAAGCGGGTATTGCATCGAACGATCCTCTCTGTGACTACAAAATGGTGGATACAGACTACTTCCTCCCGATCGTGTTGAAGAACTACCTGGTCGATACCGCTACTGGGAAAAGCCGGACCTCCGACTTTCTGAGCACCAAGGCTACTTTCCTTAAAGAGAACAATGGTCTGACCTACAAGACGCTGGCTGAGATGACAACCAACAAGATCCTCGCAGCTACCGCCCCATTTGCCAAGGACGGCGGCCAGAAAAAGGAGAACCTCATCAAGCTGAAGACCGGACAGCCAGTAGGACAATGGCGAGATTCAGCCAACGGCCTGGGCGGGGGCAGGATTCCATACGACGTGAATACGGCACTTGTTCCCGCCGCACTTCGAGCGATTGCCCAATTGAGCAAATCCGGCCTCTTCCCAGACCACGCATGGTGGGGTACATTCGCGGAGGCGTACGCCTCGGTCTGGGAAGACAAGACGTTGTCATTTTTCGAGGTCACCGTCGAGAAGAGCAAGGCTATTTCCGACGTTCAGTCCTATGTCTCACAGTCAAAGTTTTCGGGACCTTCCAACACTGGCAACATCGCAGCTGACGTTACTTTCCACGGGCTGGCGCTCAATGACAGTAATAATCAGGCTATAGTCAGAGTCATGAACACGGATGACTGCTTCCGGCATTTTCTGCTCAACACCACGGATCAGAAGCAGCTGTCTTCGTTCCTTGACCAGACTGCTGAGCATATCCTACAGCCATTCCCAGTCGGCCTATCGACAGATGTCGGACTCTTTGTTGCGAACCCAGCTTACGGCGAAAATGACGCGTACATATCCGACTTCACGAACTCGGGTTATCACGGCACGGTAGTCTGGGGCTGGCAACTAGCTATGATGGCCGCAGGACTGAGTCGTCAGCTAGGTAGATGCAGTGGAGCTAATATGCCAGGTAAGATATCTCGCCCACAAATCATCTTATCCGTATACGCAGCTAGCTAACGTAACAGACTTTTGCAACGATAAAACACTACACGCCAAAGTCCTCTCGGCATACAACCACCTCTGGGACCTCATCGACAAGAACAGGGACCAGCTCAGCAGCGAAGTCTGGAGCTGGACGTACAGCAATGGGTTCAAGGTCACGCCGCTTGGTAGTCTGACATCGACGGAGAGCGATATGCGACAGCTCTGGAGCTTGACTTTCCTTGCGCTGCATCGCGAGACTTTCAAGTGAGGTGCTTTGGTGCGTATGCATGGTTATTAGGAGGTGCATGTACGGAACATTCATCATCATGATGAATTCTCAACACTTGGGAAGTGATAGCTGGATAGTTACACCGTCTCGGCATTGAAAGTATCTAATCCTATCTTCTCATACACAATCAACCTCATTTTCATTCATCCTCCTCCCCAAGGACACTCTGTGCGACTTCACGCTGACATAGTCAAGTCCCTTCTAGGATGGTGGATTTTATCAGTATGGCACAAATACTACGTACAAAATTCCATACGCCCCATGCCATGCCTGCACAGCCCAAAATCAAAGCGCACACGTGCACAAAATACATATCGTGTAGCTCGTCAACAGCAAGACGCCATAACACAACACATGTGCTTCCTAAACCGCACAAGCAAGTTCCAGACTCCCCACCGCGATCTTTCCAAACAAATTACCACCCAAATCCCCGTCTAACGACCATCTTCTCCGCTCCCGACCCGTCCAAACCACGCCTCTGCATCCAGTCGACAGCACTCACCACCTCCCCAACGTCGTGAAGATAGCCACAAACGGCTGCACAAACTTGACCAGCTCCGCAAACCCGACAAAGAAGTCCACAGCCGTGTACCTCAGCAGCCTGAACAGCCAATAGTACCACCTGAATCACAAACAGTCAGCCCGCGCGCACGTCGACAAGCTCGAGGAGAGGAGGAGAAAAGGAAGGGGAAAAGGAAAGAAACTGTACTTACAGCCCCGTCCAAACCTGCGCCGAAATCTCCCGCGCAATCAGCAGCGCCATAAACACCTTCTTCACGTGCGGCGTCTCGCGATGCACTCTACACAGATCGCGCGCCTGGCTGCGGTTGTACAGCGCGTCCTCGTGCTGCATGATGGACGGCGGGAACGAGGTCTTGAAGAGGAGTTGGTTGCCTTCCATTTTCATCGAAGTGGTGATTTGCTGGTCGGAGGCGGATGCGGAGGCGGAGGCGGATGGGGTGCCGGTGAAGATGTAGATGAAGGAGTAGGTGGCTAGGAGGAGGAGGGCGGCGATTAGGAAGGGGATGAGGTCGGCTGGGTCGATGGTGGGGAGGGTTGTGTCGTGCATGCTGGGTTGGTGGTGGAGTTGGAATTGCAGTTGGAGATGGGAATGAAGCTGGAGAGGAAGATGGGAAGGCGGGATGCGGGAGCGGGATAGGATGGGTGGTATATAGGTGGTTGCGGAGTGGCAGCCGGGCGGATACCGTGCTTTGCGATATCGAGCCTCGTCTGTTCAGTGGGGCGCTCAGATGGTTGAGTCAAAGAGTGGCATAGACAAAGAGTCAATGAAGGCGGGTGCTCGCAGAAAGCTTGACGGTAGCGAGGCTGGCTGGGAACAAAGGAAGAAATAATAAGGAGATGTAATAAAACCGATGGATAACAATAGTATATTCAAATGTACAAAGGACAACACAAAGAACGTCCCTGGGCATGAAGAACGACGTGCGGAGACAAGGTCCATTCTTTGACTCTGCCGCTTCCAGCATTCTATAATTGTCAATAGCCAAGAGGCCTCTCAGTATGTAAGCAATTATTGCCAGCCGCGAGACACTGTGGATGGCGCTATCCGTGGACGAACTAGAGATTGATGCCATGATGCCGGCACCACTACCACCTTCGGATGCCTTCGTCACCAGTATGGTACGAGCTCGTGATTTCTTTGAGGGAAGGTATCGTCAACAGCGAACCTCATGCTTTGGCTTTCCCGACTTGGGTGAATTGTTTGAGTGTGGATCTTCGACATAAGATGCAATCGTAATGCAATCCGACTACTTCCACCAGTTCATGCTCCAGTGTATGACGCCGCTGCGAATTGTTAATAACGGAAGTCCAGCTAACCAATCTGACTTGAGCCAGGACTGTGCCTCTTCCTCTTATACGGCCACTGTATCTAGAATTGTTACAATTTACAGTCTACAGGGTGTGGTCGCTGTTGTTTTTTCCTTTTTTCTTTAAAAGTTTTTGCACAGCGTGACAGTCCTGCGTGAGAGGCTACTTGGAGTATATCTATAAGTAAGTCCAAACAATGAGTACGTGGCAGAAGGAGGCTGTGTGGGGTGCCGTACGTATTTATGTACATCCTGCATGCACTACATATATTTGTACGCAGTGTTGTCGTCCCAGTACCGCTCGGTGGAAGCACTGACTTTCTAGGAAGGCTAAAACAATAAGCCAAATAAGGATTGGATGCTGAAATGTTCCCTACGCCGGGTATAATGCTGCAGAGTAGCGCCAAGACAACACCACATCGTATATACTGAAAGCGCACTACCATATCAACGAATCTTGTCAATCCTCTTCTTAGCGATCTTGATCTTGCCATCCACACTGTATGAAGGTCAGCATGGAGTTCTCACACAGAAGAATAAACGTATGAAGACATACCGATCAACATCCTCTTCCAATAATCCCAGCATTACGTTCTGTTCCACAATCTCCTCGTTGATCTGCACGCCCATCTCCTTCATGCGACGAACGACCGTCGTCAGGTCCACCAGGTCCTCATCCTGTTCTTGTATGATCTGCTTCTGCAGCTGCAGCACCCCTTCGTTGTCAAGCTCACGCGTTCGCTCCGTTTCCTTCGCTGGCGCGCCCAGAACACGTCGTCCTGAGGCCGGACCTCCCGCGGACGCCGCACCTTTGAACAGGCCCGCCTTCTGCTCGTTTGTGACCGCAGCAGACTGAGCGGCGCCTGACCCCGCATTGGCAGCCTTGACAGCCATGGTGTTGAGCACGCTCTCCAAGCCATCCTTCTCCTTCCTCAAGGTCCCAATCATGTCCCTTCTCCTCCTGATCTCTCCATCGCCCAGCTTCTCCCCACCCCATTCGTCACTGCCCTTCCCACTCAGTCGCTGCAGGCCCTCTTCCAAGGCCGAAATCAGTGTGCCGGCGCGCACAAGCCCTCTTTTCGCGTTCGCGCCTGCTTCATGTTGTGCCGTGGCCGCATGCGCCTGCTCCCGGCGCGTCAGCCACAAGCGCGCGTCTTGCAGGTTGCGCTTCACCTCGCCGTGCTTCTCGAGCCAGTCCGACGAGTCCCGCACCCGGTCCTTGCCGAACTGCGAGCCCGGGAACGAGGTGGCCTTTTTGTCGTCGACGTCGCCGAGCTCGAGGAAGTCGCGATACGCTTTGGAGACGCGCCACCGCCCGTCCTCGGCTGTCTCTATCGCGACGAGGTACTTTTCTAAACCTTCTTGTCGCTTGGCTATGAGCTCTGGCGAACCCGTCGTGCTGCCGATACCCAGTATGCCTAGCGAGCCACCCAGCCAGGACTTTGGTGGTAGAGTTTCTGGAGGAGCTGTGCCGACTTGCGAGCGTAGAGCAGAGTCCAGGGCCTCGAAGGCCGAGTAGCGTTTGCGGACGGTGGTCGTGCGAGAGAAGGGGTGCGCGATGCGGATCTCGTACTCTGTGAAGGGCTTGCCATGTTCAGGCGTGTCTGTGTGGGTAGCAGGAATCGTTATCCTGAGAGGAGCCATAGCGGCGACGCCTTGTGAGGAGTAGAGAGGTCAGAAGCCCGGAGCAGAGAGCCTAGCGGGTCGTATAGTCTACCTCTGTCTCTAAGCTATCTATAGCTATTATTAATGCTGTAATATGCCTCGGGAAGGTTTCTGGCGTGGTGTCTAAGTGTATACAGGCAGACGTGAGCTCCGTCCATGAATTCGCAAACGCCTAGACATTGACGTAGGCGCTTTGGAGCGGCACCTGCACCGTCCAGAGCTGGGGCTGCGAAACGCCACGTGCGTCGCGCGGGAGCCCGCAGTCAATTCACGACAACAAAGTGAAGACGATATAGACGATTCATTTTGTGCTCGAGTGCATCAAGCGATCGCACAGATACACGTATACGGATAGCAGACTTTCCTCATATGCTCCACCAGGGAAGCCGATCCGCTCATGTCTTATCGATAAACAAGGGCTCAACACCACGACTGCTAATCGTGACTCTGTATCCACCAGCATCGACACGGCATCACTCGTACGATTTTAGTCACTTTGGCAAGCCGGTGAAGATAGCCCCGTTTGCGGGAGTTAGCCCAACGATACCTGACTGGGGTCATTATCTCGATCCCAAGCTCTCTCGGACACTCCGGGAAGCACGAGGCTGAAGACCAAGATCGCTACACTTGTTGGACCTACGACGGCAGAATACCAAGTAGCCTGTATCTTCCTCTCCTGAAATTTCTTCCCCATGGCACTTCTTATCCTCCCAGTGCTTCTTCTTTTGGGCTTACCTTACTCACGTAAATCACCAACCTCCCCGTTTACGATCGCGAGGCCGTACATACGCAGGCCAAGTAACTAACATCCGCCACATCCCACAAGCTGGATGCCACATCCTCACTTGGCACCGCATGACCGTCAGCGTTAGCAGGGCGGAGCGGCTTTCGTTTCGCTCGCTCGCCAACACCCGCTGTCAACTGGCAAGGCTGGCCCCCAAACGCCTTATTCTCTTTTATTCGATTGGCTTACGAAGGCTTCCCCTCTATCACTCCCCGCTCTGGTGTGATTGACTTGAGAGCTTGCTGCATGAGAAATACGATGCATTAGAGCTTTCCAAGTTAGAAGCCTTCTCGCCAGGCGATATGTGCTGTTGCTACAGAAGATATCGGTGAAGAGGCGGCACCGGATGAGGAAGTCACTTGCCCGTCCTCGTTCTTTCCGGCGCAGTACATGCTTGCGGCTCGAGAGTCAAAATCTGGGCTGACGAGCATATAATACAGGAAGATGACTTTGGGCGCCGCCGCGTGGTGTTGGCAGCCCATATCTTCCGAGTCGCTCGATCAATCGCCCAACATGGTACGAGCTTCACTAGGCTTCCTAGCTTCCTTCAGCCTCGCCACGTTTGTTTCTGCAAAATACTGCGGCCTCTTCACAACTTGCGAGCCGAATTGCAACGATGGCGTATCGCAGTGTGACTTTAGTTACCAAGAATGCCTCGACGACTACGTTGGTGGATGTGTGGACATTGTGACGGTCACGGAAACTAACACGATCTGCGACTGGGTAACAACCACGGAAGAACAGTACTCGACAACCACGGAGACGGAAGTTGACATCCCCCTCTATTTATACACTGGTACCGTGACCGAGGTATGCTACGATCAAATAGTGAGATTGGAAGAATGAGGACGACGTGAACTGACAGCTTATTATAGATATATCTTTTTACGACCACAGTTGCTGGACTTACGAGCACTGAAGTTGTGACTGAAACGGAGTACACGACCGAAACTATTACGCCGCAAGCCGAAAATCTGGCGCACCGTCTGGCCAAGCGAACACCAACATCAACAGTGACATCTGATTACTACAGTACTTGCATATACTACGTGATTGTGCCTGTACTCGAGACTGATTGGATAACAATCACCTCAGGTTCGCAAAACGGCGGCACTTTTCTTGAGACCGAGATAGAGTATAGCACAGCGGAGGTCACGGCCGATGCAGAGACAGTGACGAGTACGCAGACCGATACAGTCACAGTACAGACCACGCTGGCAGCTGCTCCAAGCTCGACAGCGGAAGTCCCAAGTTCGACAGAGGAACCCTCGACCACCGAGGCCCCGACTTCAACAGCTCCAGTAGAATCAAGCACCCAGCCGGTCGACACGACTACGGAAGATGCAACTTCGAGCGAGCAGCCCGCGGAGTCTTCAGGCTCCTCGAGCGAAGCGAACAGCTCAACGGCTGCCGAAAGCTCTTCAGCCGGTAGTACAACAGCTTCTTTCGTTACGACCACAACACCTCCTGCGTCATCCGCTCCATCTTCCGCGGCCGCTTCGTCCTCGAGCTTCTCCGCTGGTGGGGCACCACAGCTCTCGGGATACAGCACATTCTGGATTCTGCTGCTTGGATGGTTGTAGAGACACAGTCACAGGGCGAATGCTAAATTGATTTGGAAAGAAGTTCATCGCGCATACTCGAATCTACTATGAATTTATAATTGTTAATCCGCTCCTCCGATCTTTCAGTTACGACTCTGGTTTGAACACTGAGACTTAGATTCAACATTGTCTCGCACATCAATGGTTACGTAGCCTACATCGCGGCATCGAGCACTGGCTCGGGGGTAATTCGGGTCGCATTACATATGGGTCAACATAGATCACTGTTAAAGCGATCGTAAAATGTCACGATACTCGGAGATTGTTCGGGCACGATTGATTGACTGAAATGTTCATTGACGTCGTTAGTCAGTTTACTAGTCGGAACTCTCCCTTCTCCTCTCGACTCTAATCTTGTTTTAGATTGACGCGGGGATTGGAGCTGAGACTTCCCATTGCATCTCCTTCGCTTTGTGGTATGGATGGGACGAGTAGAATTCAATCACAGCTGGCGTCCGAACACGCCCCATCGCAGGCTTCTAGTACCCGAATCGAATACCGAGTCTAATCTAAGGGGCTCTCAATCTACGACCATGGGCCCGACCACCAGAAATGTTCGAGGGGATCCCCAAGTAAGCGGCATTGCCCACGGTATTTCAGGATGACTTTCACTGGGATTCTTCTTGGTACCAAAGTACCCTTCACCCGGTCTGCTATCAATTTACGTGGAACCAGACTCAGACCTACTTACCGAATTACCAGATCTGCGGGTGACTGTACCCCGCGTCAATGAACCTAATCCGAGATGCATGATTAACGAGATATAGATTGCTAGATCGCGATGCGCTGAATTTAGCCAGGCACTGCACCCGGTCACCACCAGCTCCGATACCAGGGCAAGGCAGAGAAACACGGGACGCGTTTCTTCCATTGCAATACACGTACGTAGTTCTCATTCTTCGCATCCTTTCCAGTTCACTGTTAGACACTCATTTAATCTACACTCTCTTGACCCCAATTCATATCAATCTCTGGAGCAATTCACCCTGCCTAAACCCCGAGATACATCCGAAATACTCCTCATCCTCCATCTATATATCCCCCATACAACGCCCTCTTCCCCAAATTCTCCATACCCCATCTCCCCACCCCTTCCCCAACTCATCCTCCACACATCTCCCCACTCCTCCGCCAACCCAACCACCACCATGCGTCCCACCTCCCTCCTCCCCATCCTCCTCACGCCCCTAACCCTCGCCCAAAACACGACGATCCGGTACATGCCGTTTGGCGACTCCATCACAGAAATCGTGTGCTGGCGCGCCAAACTCTGGGAAAAGCTGCAAGCCACGCCCTGGAACAGCAGCGCCGTGAACTTTGTCGGGTCGGGCAAGAGCGAGAGCCAGGTCGGGTGCAAGGACACCAAGTACGACCGCGATAACGAGGGCCATTCGGGGTTTCTGGCCATCGATATTGCGAATAAGGGACAGTTGGATGGGTGGCTCAAGACGAATCCGGCGGATGTTGTGACCATGCATTTGGGGACTAATGATATTGTGCAGCAGAATAAGGTGGGTGGAACATTGCGGTATTCTGAGGATCTCGGGGGAGAGGAGGGAATGGAGGGAATAGGACTGGTGTGACTGCAGGACGGCGGGTGGAATGCAGATGCTGACAAGACTATGTGATTACAGGCTGTAGCCGACATCATCAAGGCGTTCACTACGTTGGTCGGCACGATGCGGACACACAACGCTAACATGAAGATCATCGTAAGTCTCCTGGTCCCTTCCCTCTCACAAAACCGTCTTTTCTCCTATCTCTATCCCCTTTCCCACCCCTCCCCTCCCCTCCCCACTCCTCACACCCTACTAATCCCCCTTCCCCAGGTCGCCCAAATAATCCCCATGGGCACAGCAACCTACAACCCAAAAATCCAAGACCTAAACAAAGCCATCGTGCCCTGGGCTGCGGGCCTCAACACCACCGCCTCGCCCATCTGGGTCGTCGACCAGTACACGGGCTTCTCGAGCTCGGATTTGAGGGACGGCGTGCATCCGAATGATAGCGGCGATACGAAGATGACGAATGTTTGGTATCCGGCGCTGGTTAATGCTTTTGGGGTGGTTGCGAAGGCGGAAGGGGAGGGGAAGAGGAGGGAGGTGGAGTTTGTTGCGTAGGGGAAGGGGAAAGAGAAGGAGAAGGGGAGGGGAGGAGGAAGAGCAGGGGAGGAGGAAGAGCAGGGGAGGAGGAAGAGCAGGGGAGGAGGAAGAGCAGGAGAAGGGGAGGGGAGGAGGAAGAGCAGGGGAGGAGGAAGAGCAGGGGAGGAGGAAGAGCAGGAGAAGGGGAGGGGAGGAGGAAGAGCAGGAGAAGGGGAGGGGAGGAGGAAGAGCAGGGGAGGAGGAAGGGAAAGTGGAAGAGGAAGGGGTTATTGGGTGTACATATGGATATATGCGAAAATGTATTTCATTGCATCATCTTTCCCCAGTATCAGACACCGCTTAGTAGCTTCACTTGTACCTCAAAGAATCGAAAGGGATGTATGCGAAATGCGAACCTACCCTGCAGTTACGGGGACAGACTGAAGTACAGTGCTTTTGATTCATTGCCACGTTTTCTATGCCTCGCATGCTGCGAAGCCGACGCGATGATAAGATAGGAAACTTGGACAGTGGAATCCAACTCCCCATTGGCGGAGCCAATCTCCCCAGTCGATACTGGGCTTGCCAATCTGAGAACGAATGATGTGTAACCTTGAAAGCTCCTCATGGGCCTCTGTTTAACAGTTTCGAATGCTGTTTTCTTCAGAGCACTTATATTTTGAGGAAGGCTACGACGTTAGGATGATAAAGGCCGCTAAAGCCTTTGGCCTCCTGAATGGTGTCGGTACTTGTGTCATTGATGCCACAATTACAGCGCGCTCCTCGCAGAGAAAGTTGGATTGCGATCCGTCTACGGAGATAGTTCCAAAGAGTGGGATGTAAGAAGGAAGGAGAGACAGGTCTCGCTTGAGCACCCAAGACTAGTCGCTTAATAATCTCGATCGGACAGCCCCTATAAAAACATCGTCCACTTCCCTCCGCCTACTCCAACCCCGCATCCTCGACAATGACCTCCGCCGCCTTTTCCGCGACCATATACACCGGCACCGCAACGTAAAACCCCGGAATCCTGGGAAACACACTCGCATCCACAACCCTCAACCCTTTCACACCCTTCACTCTGAACCTCGCGTCCAGCACCGCCATCGCATCCCCCTCCCCTCCAATCTTCGCCGTACAGCACGCGTGATGACCCCAAGCCTCTTTCTTGATGAACTCCTTCATCTGCGCCTCACTCGCTGTATCCGAACCAGGCCAGACCTCCGCAAATGCTCCATCCAGCGGAATCAAATCCCCGAAGATCTTACGAGAGAACTGCATGCCTTCATACAGCGCCTGTAAATCCACCTGATCTGCCCCGTTACTCGTGATGCCAGTATCAAAGCTATTAAAATTGATCAGAGGCGTGTCTCGCGCATCCGACGAGCGCAGCGTGACGGTACCCGCGTTGTTGCGCGAGTGCGCTTTCAGCACGATCCACACCCAGTGCTTTTTATCCGCGAGAGAGACGTTGGAGTAGCCTTGGTAGTAGCCGGTGAAGAATGCAGGGGCGCCCGCGATGAAGAGATCGGGGTCTGACTCGGCGGCGGACGAGCGCTTTACGATGCCGATTGCGAGGCCGTTGGAGCCGTAGACGCCTTTGCTGACGGCGTTGTTCTTCCATTGCTCGTAGCACGGGTCTGGCGAGCTGTGCAGGAATGTGCAGGGTTTGGTGAGGACGAAGTCGGAGTCTGCTTTCCCGCCGAGGCTGGTCTCGTAGTGGTCCTGCAGATTGGCGCCTACGCCGGGAAGGTCGGATAGTACGGTGATGTTGTGCGATTCGAGCTCTTGCCTCGGACCGATGCCGGAGAGTTTGAGGAGCTGCGGCGTGTTGAAGGTGCCGGCGGAAATGATGACTTCGCGGGAAGCGTTTACGGTGCCTGGAGTACCAGCTGCTGAGCTCGAAGACCTTGGGTCTGCGCGATATAGGCTCTGGCCGCTTATGAACTCGATTCCGATTGCCTTGGGTGGTGTAACGGAAGTGTCGAATCGGATCTTCGTGGCAAGTGTGTTCAGAAGAACATCGAGGTGATATCTTCGAGTGCCGTCGGAGTTCTTCGCAGTCGCCGTATCGAGGATGAACTCCCGCGCTCCATTGCGATGGTAGTCATTCATGGCTAAAGGTATCTGATAGAGACCCTCTGCAGCGTCTCGACTCGGCGAATCGACATTGATATCCCTCAGCAGGACTTCTGCTAACCCTGTCACAGTCGTGATAGCACCCAAGAGAATGTTCTTGCCCATTGCTGTCCCCGCTGCAATGACAAGCGACAGCAGCTTGAAGTCTTGCACGACGAGCGTCAGGTCCGTGACCATCGTCGTCAACCAGCCACTAAAGCCATGCCCTACAACTCCATTAGGTAGGTACTTGCTCCTCTCAGCCTTGACAAAGTACTTCCTCATTCTCTCCGCCGCCCAGGAAGCATCTCCAGTCAATGACGCAATGCCATTCCAGTCGCTCTCATGGGGATATATCGTGATCAACGCATTATGACTACTACAACCACCCAGCGTCCCAGCTCTTGGATACAGAATACCCAAAGGCTCACTTCCCGCCGGCGGCTCACCTGTTCCAGATACTGGATTGGGTCCCACGAAAACATCGCCTGATGGAGTACGCCAAGTCATCTTGGAGTCTTTCTTCTGGCGCTCAAGATCGGCGTAATGATTGACATAGTAGTTCCACCGCATGCTAGGCTCCTCGGAAGACTCTGCGTGGAGTGCAGGGACTTGGTAATGGACGTTGTCGCCTTGGTCGTCCCCTGCTTCCACGAGAAGAACGCTGTATCCAGCGATTGCGAGGCGTGCACTGAGTGGTCCGCCGCCGGGACCGGAGCCGACGACGATGTAGTCGTACGTGTCTAGTGTTCGCGCATTGAGAACTTCTGAACGGCTGCAGTCGATTAGTCAATAGGGCAGTCGGCTGAGAATTGATACCTACATTATAGCGAAAAAGATTGTAAGTAGTAGGGCTGCAAAAGGCGCTGCAGTACTAGCCATCCTTTCATGCGAGGCACGATTATACTAACAGATTCACTAATTCAATGGCGCTGGAATAGCCGGTCTTCATATATGAACTATGTGAGGTCTAGTAGCTGTAGATGTTCTGAAGGCCGCATAGGAGCGAGATCAGAGGCCAGGGAGCTGCACATGTTCCTCATCTGGAGGCTCTATAGAGCAATCTTCACCAAGCAATGCGGGGTTGCTTCAGGAGATCCTTGCACACATGGATATATAGAAGGTAATGATGAGGGGTGGCGCTTGCTGATTGGAGACCAGAATATTGGATCCATAGCCGCGGTGTCGACTGTGCATGCTTCAGGGATTACCCACCCTAAAACGGAAAGTAGGGAGGTCACTCGTTTTTCTTCTCGACGAGATGATAACCGGAATGAGATAGAGTGTATATGGTTCTCTTGAGATCAATAGCCCGCGAAAGCGTAATGAGGCGCAAGAGCGGCCTAATTACCACGACTTAAGATGAGTTTTACACCTTAGTACGAAGTACCTTCAAGCTTGATTTGCAGTGGAGAGACACTACGGAACAGTCATATTCACTGAAATTCATGCACAGTATAATACTGCAAGAGATCTATGGGTAGTTGTATGCAAGTGCTCACCACGAGCATATCGTATATACCCAGTACTACCCTCACCCTAAGAGCTCCCGGAAAGCAAACTAAACCAGATATCCCATCCAGCATATTGTCCCTCCACCATCCCTTCCTGAAGTCACAAACCGCACATAGCCACGATAACCCTAGCACTTCCCTCCTCCGCGTTCACGTCCCCCACATACGCAACCTTCCCCTTCCCAACCGTCTTCCACGCCACCGGTACCTGTTCCGTGCCCACAGCCGTAGCAGCAAAGACCATGCTCTCAACCACACTATCCGCCGTCGGCTTGTACAGCGCGTCCCCCTCATCAACGCCCTTGAGGAAAACGGCTTTCTGGCTGTACATTGGCAGGAGTCGCGTCACTTTGAATGCCTGTTCCTTTTCCCATCCCTCTCCCTCTCCCTCTCCCGTTTCCGCTGCCGCTTCAGAAACAAGCCTCTCAGCAACATCCTCACGCAGATGAACAGTCGTGCGAAGATAGTCGCCGAACTTCCAGGGCAGATCGAAGTACGTGGTCCACAAGGCGTTCATATCCGAAGGCCTTATAGAGCCTCCAAAATCGCAGCCGAAGACGACCGTGCCGCCGCGCTCAACGAGGTAGTCTTTGACGGCTGCCATGACGGGGGTCTGGGCGAAGGGGCGGGGACATCCGCCCGCGTCCGTGACGATGATGGCAGCTGGAGTGGCGGTGGCGAGGAAAGTGAGTGTGCTGGCCGCGGTTTTGACGCGCTTGATAGTTGCCTTATCGGCAAGGCTGTTGAGGAGGGTGAAGTACATGTTGTCGAACCACGATCCGTGGGCCAGGGAGATGAGCAGGATTGTTGGTTTGGGAGCTGCCATGGCTTGAGTCTGTATCGCAGAAGCACCCGAAGTTTTGGAGTTGGGTGTTGGTTGAAGTAGAAGTGAAATGTGGTGAAGAGCTGGAATCGACGACGCAAGTGCTAAAAGTAGGGTTTGTAACAATCGGTGAAGCTGTGTACTTAAGACGAGCCCCTCACCAGCGGCGCTGTAGCCTGGCGCACTGTTCATACAGTGATCCTAGAAGTAAGTGGCGAGTAAGTGATGTAGAAATTGTGTGAGTTCTTATAGTCCCGAAATCCAAGCCAATATAGGAGAGATACTCTGACTACCAAAAGTATATGCTACGCCACCAGAGCGTTTAGATCCTCATATACTGTAATCATGAACAGCTATTAAACTGCCTCCAAATGCTCAACCATCAATCAAGTGATATACAAGCAGAGAAGGAATGCCCGCCAAGGAGAATTGGTCTATCCATGACTGACAAGGAAAAGGTTTACTACTTAGGAAGATAACTGGAGTCTCTCGTGTACACCAAACTAATCCGAGTGCTCGTCCATGAGCAAAAGTTTCCTTTTCTCGAGCCCTTGAAACCTCTTAACACTTGTATCCTGCATCTCATCTTTTCGCACTGAAGTAGTCGATGTCCCAAATCGCACGATTGTTTCCAAAAAATGACATTAAGACATATGTAATTAAAATTAGACGTCTAGCTAGCCAGCTATACATACCCCAAAAAATCTATAAGCGAATACAAATATAATATCAAGCCTCCGGAAAAAACCTCATCCTCCAAAGACTCATGTGTTGCCGAATCAGATCATGCCAGCCCCACCCCTTGTCTGCAGCCACAGAGCACGGGCTCAGCTATGCCATTACGATTCCAATCCCCAGATGCCCCGGTAATTGATATCAATCTCTCTCGTGTGTCGACCACGCACGGCTACCCGCATGCTACTCAGCACGGCTGGCCTTTACACGCCTGGCAAAGCGCCCAGTCCTCAGCACACCATTTGCGGCGGCACCAAGCGAGATTCGGTTTCTCTTGCTAGCAGGCGGACATGAAGCGTTAGCACAAACACGACTCGACTATATATACCCTAGGTAATGACAGGACAGAGACAGCATGCTATACTCTGCGATGATGACATAGGGGAAGGGAACGAAACGTAACGTGACGTACAAAGATGCAGAGAGTGACCTCAGAGCGACATTTGTCGCAGCGGTTTTCGTCTGCGGAAGCCTCGGTTGGGTTGCTGGAGTAGTCGGGAGCTATGGGTATGGTTATTTAGTCATGATCCACTTTGAAATGATGCTGTGGCTGTAGAAAGAAAGGTGTTGTTTGACATGACGTACCTTCGCCGACGATGGCTAGGATAGCGTCGAAATTGGTGGTGTTGATGCCGCTAGGAGATTGAGGGAGTGCGACGGCGAGGGCCAGGACCGCACTGTTGAGAAGGATGAATAGCTTTATGTTGGAGTTGGTATATTGTTGATAGTAAACCGATTCTAGAGTTGTAGCTAATAGGTTCAGAGAAGGGGTCTAGGGTGCGAGGTAATTTCTACGCAGGAGCTCTATACCTGTGTTTATATAGGAATAACAAGGAGGCGCTGATCGGAACATGTGGGGGAGATATACGACTGTGGCTGAAGTGCCCATCACGTAGTGTCTGTAGGGTAAGCCGTGTATAGCCTGTAATACACAGAAGGAAGAGGAAGGACGTGGGGAGAGAATGAGTTACATGTCATAGTTCCAATCCACAGCTCACCGACCGACTTGCTCGCTGACCCCATGATTTCTCTTCATGTAAAAATAATCATAAACTTCCCCAGCAGTCGCAAGAGTATAATCGTTACACCTAGGATCGTACACGACGTCTAGAGCTAGGTCGAAGTTCTGGCACGGGTTTCACGATAGAGTCGTTCGAAGCGGAAGGTCTGTTAACACCATAGGTTATTGTACTTGCCCCCAAGTCCCACCCAACGACTTCAAGCTAGGCTGGAGCTTCGATAGTAGAAAACATTCTTCTTCTTTAGGTACTATATGGACTTTAATAAATCAGCAATTACGTGATAGAATCCTCTCTGTACCATGCGTTAATTCCTAGTCATCTAATATGCCTTTTCTCCTGTTCTGAAGATGTAGTTCTAAATTCTATACTTATAGACTTTTCTATCTTGACTAGGATATCATTTGACGGCGCCTTATCAGCCAGAACCCGTGAGGCCTGCGAAGAACCAAGGAAATCTATCGGACAACGGAGATGAGACCTGGATATAGGAAAGCCCACTGAAACCCATAAGAAGATAGATGAAAGCGTACGAAGAAATGCAGGGGTACGCTCACCGGCGCTGCTGTCCCTGAACCCAGTCACCCTGGTAATCGACCTCGTTCCCAAAACCCTGCACCCTCCCTAATGCATCCTCATACCGTGGTGCTGTTTCTACGCCAAACATGGTCTCTGGCTCCGAAACAGTGGGGAGCTGGTTGAACATCGTGTCCGGCTGTGCGGTGCTGGTGAAGAGAGGCATGCCTGTGTTGTCCATGTTATACATGGCAGGATCAGAGGCAGCGGACATGCTGCTCCAGTCAAATGGCCCGTAGCTACCCATCAGCGTGTCGGTGTTGATGTCTGGAAGCACTGGTGGGGCGGAGAAGCCATGCGGGTGAGTGAGTGGCATGGAAGTGGCGCCATTCGATGTCGAGGCGGGAAAGCCACTTCCGAATCCATGCTGATGAGAGAGGGAGTGCTGAGAGTAGGCAGGTGTCTGAAACGCAGATGAGGACGAAGAATACGGGTACGAGTATGTCGGTTGGCCATTTGCCGTAGCGTTCAAGTTCGCGGTATTTTGAATCGCATGGTAGTGGGATTCATGACCTTGCTGTGCACCCTTTTGCGAGATCTTCGAAGAGCGCCGCGTGAGTCGTCTGCCCAGCGATACCAACCCATTTCCCTTCTTTTTCTTCTTGCCACCCTTGTCCAGGCTCGCGTAGTCGGTCCATTGCGTCATCGTCATACCCTCCTTGAAATGCCCGGCTATGTGCGTTTCTCGCTGGTCCCACGTCCGAAGGTCTTCCTCACAGAATCCGCAGACCCATGCTTGCTCCTTCTCTTCCTCGGGTGCCTTCTTCCACCGTGACTGCGCAACATCAAACAAAGTTGCACCATGGAAGTTCTTGACGTGCTGACGCAGGTGATCTGGGCGGAAGAATGTGCGCTCGGCGATCGGCCGTTTTCTGCACTCGGAAATGCGGTGATTGTGCAAGAAGTGGTCTTCACCGGGGTCCTTTTGCATGCAAAAAGCGCAGCAGGAGCTAGAATTAGAACGCTGCGCCAGAGATAATCTGGGACCATCGAGCATGCATGTCCACTGAGCGCGTGGCCGATGTTGTGTCTCCTCGTGCCGGCGCCACGACTTGGGCACAAGATGGCGATGACAAAAGGTGCACTGCCACATCTCTTGGTCAGGAGAGGTCGGAGACACAACGCTGTTGTCAGAAAGTGGCGATGTCAGTTCATTGATAGGAGTTTGGTTAGAGCGCCGGTAGTTCTTCTTTTTGCCTCGTCGGGAGGGTTGCGGACGTGCCTGACCGGTAGAGATGGCGCTGCTTCCAGACACCGATCCTGCTCGTCTGTATCCAGATGGTCTTGTGGTGTCGGCCAAGTAAGTGAAACCTCCTGTATACGTCGGCGTCTCGGCTGCGCTAGCAATATCGCTTTCTTTCGCGCCTTCATCTTCCGATCCAGAGGACAGGTATGTGTCCAGTGGATTGAGACGGCGCGCTCTCGCATTCGTGTACCACGTTGTGACCTGTCTCTCCGTTATCCCACACTCTTGAGCCAGTTGCCTCTTATCTTCAGCAGTTGGGTATGGGTTGTCTTGATTAGCATCTAGCCACCCCTGCAGGCGGCTCAAAGCATACAGTGGAAGTTTAGAGTTCCGGCCGGCTCTTGAGCGTCTCACTCTATACTCGGACAAGGAAGGAGATATGGGGGAGAGCAAATCCGGATTCGGCGATTCGGAGGAGCAAGTAGCGCAAGATGCAGGTCCAGAGTGGTTGATGAGAGCAGAGAGTTCGCAGGCCGAGCATCGAGTACGGGTTGATAGCTTTGGTGTCAACGGCTTCCCGGCTGATATATCACAATGATCAACCGTATCAATCTCCTCCGAGGGCTCAGCCAGAAGCAGTAAAGGTTCGATGATCTCGGGAAGGCGACATTCCTCGCATTTGACGTCCCCTCCGGGGTTTGTCACCCGCCATAGTTCGCACCTGAGGCATCCGTCGCGCTCTTTTGATATCTCTGGTAGGAAGAATCCGTCTCCAACCGTATCTTTAGTGGTGAAGACACTCAGTCCCGTGACATCTGGATCAATCGCCAGCTCCTCTGTTTTGGAGACACTGTGCTCTCCCTGAATTATTGAATGAGCCAACGTTCGCTTAGAGAGCTGACTCCGAACGTACAATGCAAAAGCTGGGTATCCCGGAAAGCCCAAGACCTGCACAATTTTCCAGTCGCTGTTCGAGGCTGTTACTAGACGTGCTCGCCTGGAGGTAGAACTAGATGCTGTCAAAATCACGTCCCAAACCCGAACAAGAAACAGTAGCCATACCGGGTCACGACTGGGTCCATCTTCTCGAATAGCATCTCCAGATCCATATCCTGAGTCGAAAGACCAGATGCTCGGCGCTGCATTCGACCTGCAGCCGTCCGGCGACAACATGCTGCAATGCTACGGTTGCGTTTGATCGGCGGTGATAGAGAGCCAGCACACATGTACTGTGACAGGCGAGAGCTGTGGAGTTTGGTACATGGGAACCGACGAGCGACGGGCGCTCCGGCTCAAGATATTCGCCAGGCCCCGCAGCATCGTGAAGCTGAGGATGAGGGTGACGGTGGCTGTTCCCTGCAAACCTCATGGCCCCAAGTGTGGCGCCAGGCACTTGATTGGATGGCATGCTCGACACAGCTCGCCAGGGGTGCATCTCTTCATGCGGGAGGGATGTGCGCAGAGACGCCTGAGGCTGAAGTTCGTATCGCACGAGAAGCTGGCCTAGCACGGGACCTGGTCTGACCAATGGAAACCCCAGCTTTGCTGGCATAAGCGGCCATTGACCAATGAGAAACGTGGCGCATGCACACAGCCTCCACAGCCACATGCACTGACTGTGGCCGTACTCACGCTAGACGGAACCATGCCCGGTGGAGTGGGGAACTGGCAGTGAACACACCGCGCTCCACGCGCCTCGTTTCGTTGACCCAAGCTTTCTCAATTGACGTCAAGCCTCTGGCCCAGGCTTCGTGCCGCCGATGTCGTGTGTTTGGACAAGCCATGTAGAGGTAGGTTGTGCTGCGGTCCGGACGGGGGCCCTGCCCCTCTTGTCAATGCGGGCAAGCTCCATCAGCGGCAGGAAGAGGACGCCGCAAGGTAAAGACGAATTGGAGTCGCCGAAATACGGGGTTGTAGAGTCTCGGAGGGTGTTGCTCGCTGTCGGATCGATGCAATCCAGTCCGATGCTTGGCAGGAGTACAGCTCTACGGGGGCTGTAGTTTCGGTTGATATAGCAAGCTAACCCTAGTATGGAGAGTGGGCAGCATCAGTAAATGTTGTGGTAGATGAGGGGTTGTGATGCATGAAAGAGGTACGGAGGAGGGAACGACTTTCATGGAGACAGACGTCATCGTCGCGTGACCAAATGGGAAAAGAGCACGGAAGGAGCGACGGAGGGGATTATGGCACGACGCACAGGTAAAAGTATCGCTACGTGAGGTTCATTTGTCGTCATGTGAAAGAAAAAATTATCCATTGGTCATTATTTGGGGTATCTGCTATTAAGAATTGGGGTATCATAAGATCGATATCCAGAATCGGATACTGCACACCGGGACCATAACCGGCGCAGGGCAACGGAGCAACAATAGAGAAATGCCCCTCCAGAACGTCCCAAGAACATAGATCCAAAACAACATCATAGATCAAAACTCAGCTCATCTGGCTCATCCGTATAAAACGAATCCATAAAGGCCCATTTGTCGTATGTGGTTGCCTTTCGTTTCGCCTTTCGTGCTGGATTCTTCGTTGGTACCCGCTCGGACACCCGCTTGCGTTTCGGGGCCTGTGGAGCGAAGGAGACAAGCTCGTCTTCGTCTGTGTCCGAGCTTTCCAGAACCTCACTGTAGTCAAGAGACGCGATTGTTCGTCGAGGGCGATCAAGCGTGGTTCGAGCGCTCGAAGTTCGGGGTCCCTTTTGTTTCGCAGCAAGCAATGGTTTCGAGCGACAAGTCCTAATCTTCCTTGGGGGCTTCACTTCTACCGGATCAGAGTAACTAGCTGAAGAGTCTGAGGACGCAGAAGTGGCGGCTACAGCTTGGGGTCGTGTGACAGGGACTATTATATTTGAAGGCGTGGATAACGTGGGCTTCCGGTTAGCAGGGATAACGACCATTGGAGAAGACCCACGACCACGGAATTGCCTCGAGGGCAGCACCACCATAGACGAGGCAGGACGGCTAAAGCGCTTCATGGCTATGGGCGACGAGGGAGCGCTATCGTTACCCAATGAGGAATCTGGCGTCTCAGGTGAATTCTTGACGAACGATGATGATTGATGCTGCTGATCATCGTCGCTATCTTCGGAGGAATCTGGGTCGCTGAGTGGGACAATGTCGATAGTCTCTTCCGCCGATGAGGGCTCAGGTGAAGGGAGGCGTTCAACAAGTCGCCTGGGCTTTGTCTTTCGCTTCGGAAAAGGCGTGCATGCCACCAATTCGCCCATGCCTTCTTCCCATCGAAATCCGCCAGGTGCAGAAGTTGTGTCATGCTTATGCGGTGACATGTTGATGGTGATCCGTCCGTTGTGACTGACCAACTTCTCTACTTGCTTAGCATAGAGGAAGTGCTCTTTTCCGTTTGTTTGGTGTGCAAACTCGTAGGCAGACTCGAGAGCCAACCTTTTGAGATCCCATGCTTTGCCAGGAATGCGAATTTTACTTTGGAGCAGCAGCGCATTGATGATCTCTTGCATAAAGCTCAAGCCATCATCCTGCTGCGCTCGTCCTAAGCAGCGCGCCGTTGAGGCAATGAATCGAGGAATGGTAGCAATGAGTTCCGTGGCCTTGACTTGGAAATCGGCATATCGGTTACACGTCCAGGTAAACGACTTGGCCAGAGCCGTTAGATTGGGCTTCACCGAAGGCCCCGCCGTCTCGTAATGACAGCAAAAGGCGGAAACCATGACCCAGAGAAGACGCTTCGCACAATTTTGTGCGTCCTCTGGAACTGTATCGTCGGGGAGCGTTAAGTCATCTGTCAAGTCTTTCCGGCGTAGTACGGCTATGACTGTCGACTCGAGTATCCAATTGGCGCCCTGACTATAACTATCCAAATCAGTGCGGCCTTGATCTGCACTCATGCGTGCTAGACTTGACAGTATCGTGAAAAGACTAAAGTACGTTGTATCCAGGGCGTCTCGCAGCTCTTGCCTTGCCGACGGCGTGCGTTTTACAATAGGATCGAGAGTAGTGGGTTGAGAGTCAATGTCTTGCGAGATCCCGGCGCCCTCGAATATGACGGTCTCGAGAAACTCGAGAGCAGGTGAGATCGCGCCCGGGTCTGTTTGATTCAAGCTGCCCACGAGTCGGTTCCAAACGGGCTGCATGGATTCGGTCGCAAGCCATTCGAGGGGAAGAAGACCTTCGCGGAGCATATGCGCCAGCATGCTGTACAGCAATCCGTAGCGACCAGTGGATACCACAAGCTGGTGTACTAACGCCAGAAAGAGTGAGCTTCGGGGATCGAAAAGTGAAGATTGGAGACTGGACGGAAACAACACAGGCTTCAGACGTCGAACTGCATCTGATAGAAACAGCTCTGCTTCAAGCCATGCCTCTTTCCGGAAACAGAGAACCACCACTGCGTGGAATGTTTCGTTTCCGAGAACACCGTCTCTGAAAGCCTTGCAAAGGAGATCCGTGGCTTGAGCACGCACGGCTTTTCCGAGGGGCCGCCATCCTCGGCCCTGCGACGCTTCGAATAGTTGTTGTAGTTGCGTATAAACCTCGTCGGAAAGATCTCGATCGTCGCCAATATTGACTCCGTCTTTCTCCCTGTCCACCTGCGCGAAGTGCTCCTCATTTTCAATGTATTTAGACATTTTGCGTAGGCAGATATCCATTAAAGTTCTTGAACCCATCCGTTCGACGTCTTCACACCAACTAGTCGCGTGGAGCAGCTTTGAATACGCATCGAGCAGAGCCTCTACGGTTTTGGCAATGTCTGGTCGCAGCCGCCGCTTCAAGGTCTGTACCTGCTCCTGTATTGCGCCCAGGGGTCCTTTCTTGTTGCGTCTTGTTGGCGATGCGTCATTGGGAATGGCGTTGGTAGTATGATTCGTCCGGGACACGATAGGAGTGAAAGGAATGGCGCCTGGTCTGGCCAAGGCTGATGTTGTCTGAATCGCCTTTGCAAGTGTCAGTTCGTTCATAAGACCCCGTGGCATATTCGCAAACGTACCTGCTCGGTCTTTTTGGGAGGACGTCCTCCGTACGTGCGTTTGATGCCGGCTGCTGGTCTCGCGCCTGGAACCCAGTCTGGATCGCACACTTTGTCAAAGCCCCTCGGCTTTCGAGCCTTGACAGTGGTTGTGTTGGCTTTTGCGACTGCGGCGGCGGCAATGCGTGCCTCTCGGGCTATGGCTTCTTGAATTTCATGCTCTTTTCGAAGGGTTGTCAATCGCGAGGTTATCGGGCGGAGTAATCGCATGCAGCGCGAGGCAATCCATGGCTGGTCGTCGGCGGGCATAATATGCTTGGAAAATATACAGGGAGATACAATAGCATGTAGACAATGCAGCCAGAAGGGCCCAAAAAGATGCAAAAAAGGTGCTGTATGAAGATGGGGCTGGTTGCGAGGGGCTTGGTTCAAGCGTGTTGACAAACAGAGGAGGTCAGAATCCGGTCGAGCTTGGCGCGCTAGTCTACAGGTGGAAAAGGTGCACACTTATCGATAACGTGCTTGGCGCGTTCCTCACCGTGTAGCGCGTTCCACTCGTGTCCCGGTAAACTGTGCATATACAATTGCATTTTTCAGGTTGTTGATAAGTCTACTGCGTTCAAAAATGGTAGAGATCAAGCCAGAATTGCGAATCTTAGGCGGACATCCATGAACGGGTACCGAGGAGATGAGCGTCAGCCATCGCCACGGAACTATGATATGGTCAACAAGATGCACTTGCGGCGGCGTACACGGAGTTAGAGTTGGCTGTCAACGACGACGCTTCGGTCTTGGAATGTTGGAGCTTCACCGCCAGCGCACGAGCGAACAGTGGATTTCTTGTGTGAGACTTGGCGTAATCCAAGAGCACCGCCTCACGATTTCGGACCGGAAAGAGGAGATGCGGTGCTGCGTGAGAAGTCCCAAAAGTAGCATGCCGATCTCTGCCCCTGTTGATCCCCAGTGCCGAGCAATACTAGTCTGAGTCGCGGTACCCTCTGAACGCTGTGTGCGATGCTACCAAATGATGCGATTGTAAGAAGACTTTCTGGATATAAACCGCCGCTGCGACCATCGTGGGCTTCTGGTGGAAGGATTGGCGAACCTTGGTGTCGATCAGATCTTCGCCAAGGATAGACGCCACAGGACTGTTCATTGGTGGGAGAACAACTGGAAATGAGGACGACATGCTGGAGCAAGACGTTTGTGATAATTCGAAGTAGCACTAGGACCGGCAGGGTTTGATACCCTTTGCAATATGCTGTGCGATATCACTAATGGTTGGATCCTTGAGGGAGGTCCATTGTTACTCTCCGTAGACGGAACCACCTTCATTGCGGAAAATGCCAAAGATGGAAAAACACTGCATCAAGTCAGCAGCACTGAGCTTCTTCACGTGCGAACGACACTTGCTTGTCTCATGCAGTTCAGTTCAATTGATGTTCACATTGCTGTCGTCGAGGGTCCCATGTTTCACGCTCCGAAGGCTCGGCGAAACATTTCATCAGCTTGAAACGAGCCATCATCCTGTCATCCACAGCATCTCCAATCGTGCCCCGCGACACAAGCTTCCTGTTGAATCCTGTCACGGCTCGCTACAGCTTGCCATGCCCTCATAACGGTAGACTTGCAGTCATCTCCAGGACTGTAGATAAGCGCACGGCGAGAGATTATCGTGTATGCGCCACGTGAAAGCCCAAGATAGATACGGAGAAAATATACAATTGCCAAAATCCGGGGTGGGAAATTGGTCCTGGCGGCTGGAACATTCGGTTCAATTTTATATTAAGCTTCGGGACAGTTGTATATACAGCGTCTTGTCAGCTCCAATAAGAATTCTACGCTAAGCCAAATCGTCGCTAGACATCCCCTATAGAGGATAGCACTCTTTTAGGTCTAGAGGCGATATTTCTTAGCTTTTAATATTTAATATTCAAATTTTAATTATCTAATTTATTAATAATATAAGGCTAAAGCTAGTAGATTTAGTATACTATTTACTAATAATTTATACTAATATATAGTAATAACTAACTTTATATAATATACTCTATAGGCAAGTAGCTAGTATAGGTAAGTAGCTAGGCTCTACTAAGACCCTACTAAAACTTTAACTTGTAATAAGCATGTACCTAGAGAGGATATAAAATAGTATTTACTAGGCCCTCTATATAAATCGCGATAGGTTATTCTATAGTCTTATATATACGCAAGTTATATTCTATCTTGCTATATTATCTATAGCGCCTTTAAGGTTAATTGCCTATATTAACGCGTGCCCTCTTCTTACTCTTCTTTTACTTAGTATAAGCACTAAACTTCTTTAAAGTAGCTAGCTAGGCCCCTTTCTTAATTGTTAGGGTACCTTTCTTCTATACCTGCTTCCTTTTATATAATTTTTATCGCGTAGTAGCCTTATTAGTTACTTAAAGCTTAGTGACTTAGTTATATAGAAGAACGCCTTGGTATATTATTAACTCTACGCCTTTAGATAGGCTTTTAATTACCTTAACTATTAAAGTAGGTAAGCTATCTACATGC
>MU004328.1:0-230313 GCA_010405375.1 Lophiostoma macrostomum CBS 122681 | reverse complement strand
CTTAATAAAGTTTATAGCCTAGTTCTAGCTAATAGGCTTATAGTACTACTCCGCCTATAAGGTATTAGCTATATCTTTAATAGTAGTAAGCTAGAATAGAAATCCTTATATATCTAGATTAAGTATATAGTTATAAATTACCTCCTTCTCTTTCTTTATAAGATTTATTAAGTTAGGCGTGTAATTATATTAAAAGGTAATTCTAGTATATCTTTACCTTATTACTCTTTCTAAGGCGCTATAGATTGCTATAGTATGTAAAATTAAAAGTGTTGTGTCTTGTTTAATAGCGTATAGTGTAAGCTATAATTAAGCTTCTTTTAATTCTAGTAGCTAGTTAGGTAGTTAAGATATTGCGTTGTACTATAGGTGATAGTAGACTTTAGTAAGGTCTTAGCACTTTTAGATACTTGCTTGGGTTAGATACTCGCTTGTAAAGTATATTATAATTATTCTAGCTTTTACTAAAGACTATATAATAAGTATAATAGCTATTTAAAAAGTAATTAAGTAGGCCTAAAAAGCTTAAAGCTCTATATATAATGTTAAAAACTTATTTTTATATTCCTAGTAGCTATTATATTATTAACAACTAAAGATAATAGTTTTTAGGTATACGAGGGATTTTGGCAGTCGCGTGCCTTGCTATGGTCTGCCGAGGTACATACGCAGGTCGGGTGACCTGCGCCCTGACGAGGATCGCATATCAATTGAGGTATACTTATAATAGAATCAACCTGAAGCCTAGGGCTGAGCTTTCGTTGCCCTTTACACTGTCCCTCAGGACGTGTTACAATGCCGGTATACCTACGGTGGTCCTTCCTCTATTATCGATAACCTCGTACCAGCTCCTCGGGCTGACTCGCGGTTTCCCGGGACTGATTCGCGGTTCCCCGGCTTTCCGCCTCTAATGAGATGTGTCTCGGTCCGGTCCGTAGCCCTGTTCACTCACACTACACAGCTCTTGTCGATCGATGTTTTTGAGGTTTGCCACTTACAAAGAGGCGTATCATCGGTCCGTGTTCAGGAGAGAACGACGGTGACAGGAGTCCACTCAAACCCTGTAATCCCCAGGTGCAGCCTGTCTTAGCGCTTCAATACGGTTTCACAGCTTTGCTTTTCTTTGCCAGCATTTCCGTGAGCGGGGTAGACGAAGCCGTTCCACCACAGCCTGTAACCCTCCACCCTCTCGCGTGACCTCTACAGCCGAATAAAACCGTCACGCGAGAGCCCTCTTTTCGTCCATTGTTTCCACCAACAACAACATCACAACCAGTACAACTCACCAAGTATCGAAAATGGCAGCCGCTTGCAACACTTGTATGAAGACAGGCTCAGAAGCCGAGAATCTCAAACGTTGCGCGAAGTGCCAGACCACCTACTATTGCTCTCGCGACTGTCAGAAAGCCGATTGGAGGGTCCACAAGAAAGTCTGTTCCAAGAATGCCTCGACTCGTCAGTCTTCTACCTTTGACCCCTCGAAGGTCGAGCATAGCGACAGTTACAGCTCCCCGCCCGTCACGAACCTGGAGAAGCAGATCTCAAACCCCTTCACTCGCTTAGACAATGATACATATCTGCACGACCGCCCGGAGAAGGATGTATTCAAGCTAATTGTCGACTGCTTCCGCATGCGTCAGGAGGACGATGTCAAGCTCGAAGGGGACGTAGATGAAGAGAGTGTCTACAACGGCGAATCGCACAGTCTCAAGCCTTTCCGTCGCTTCCTCACTTTGGCGTCCAATCGGCCTAACCTACTCCCACCCTGGTGGTCTGCGGCAAAGCGACGGGAGTGCGAGGAGATGGCCATGAATGCAGCGAATTGGAGCAACGTCAAGAGCGCGGTCGAGAAGGCGGACATCATTGAGCATTATGGCGACCAGAGGATGCCTATGCAGTTGAGGATGTTGGGCGAAGCTGTGTACAGGAGGGGTCCTGGTGGACAGAGTGGAAAAGGCATGAGGCAGATGCTGATGAAGATGGAGGCGAATAAAGGGGGTGAGGGCGATTCGATCATGTCTATGCTCTCGATCTGAGCGGAGCGGCGTTTCGAGACCTACATAAGTATCCGGGGACTATGCGAAAAGGCTCACTCATGAGCAGCACGCTGGGACTGACATGTCTGGTTGTTCTCAGAAGAGATCCCTAGATCTCTACACCTGTTGTAGCATAACTACAAGAGCAGATAGAGCTATTAACTATAAAGGTTCGGCTTATGTAAGGTAAATGATCGCCCTGCTGCCTAACCTTGAAAGCTGTGGCATAATCCTACTGGCACTTATACAACAGCATACCGAAATCGAACCCTTCCCTCAAGCTATCTTGTCTTTGCAGGAGCATCTTGCTCGTTCCACAGCATCTGACAACATGTCCCTCTTGGAGCTTCCGCACGAGCTATTCGAGGCGATCATTACAGAAGTAGTGCGAACAGTCGGCATT
This sequence comes from Lophiostoma macrostomum CBS 122681, assembly GCA_010405375.1. Taxonomy (NCBI): domain Eukaryota; kingdom Fungi; phylum Ascomycota; class Dothideomycetes; order Pleosporales; family Lophiostomataceae; genus Lophiostoma; species Lophiostoma macrostomum. The sequence continues at coordinate 227,874 of MU004328.1, read as the reverse complement.
CACGATACTGTCTCAGCCAGACTCGTCTGCAGTAAGCTACACTTCAATGGTCCAGATCCCGTACCAATTCCAAGCCAACCCTTACAGAGGCCTTCGACGACGTCGTTCAACGTGCCATCTTCTCCCTCCCAACATTCAACGGTGGAATGCTCTGGACAGAGATCCCCGACAGATGGAAATGCAAGCGTGAAATGGGTATTGTGATGACGACCAGGCTTGTTGCCTCTAAAATGCAGAGCGCAAATGCGGAGCAGCGCGAACTGTACTGCGTGATTACCGAAGCAATCGACTATTTGCACACAGCTGGGTGTACTGACAGTGGTCTTCAAGGACGGTGCAGAGAGGCGTTGATAGCAAGAGCGGGCACGTTTCTGTCATATTGGTCTATATCGCGCAGGATCTTCGATGCTTTGAGACCGCGCACCGTTAGAGACGAGATTCCGCCTGGTAGAGCGTACGGCAATGCTTTGATTGCCGCCTTATATACTGGTGAAGGCATTGAGTCTACTTTGGATTGTCTGTTGGCACAGAGCGACACACCGGTACCTCTGACATACGTATCTCTCCATTTCGGAAGTTTGCTACCGGCACTGACCCGCTACGGTTCCGGAGCACACATCCGCAACGTCATGTCGATGCACATGCCTATTTGTACTTGCAAAGACAATGCGGCTGCAGAGGACTGTATGAAGAAGCCGCGACAACTGCTCACCGCAGAAGCCGCCACAGAGGGGCGCAAGGACATCATCAGCATCCTCCTCGAACCCCGGTACTGGCCCAAAAGCAAAGTCCTTGGATCCGAGAAGGCCATCACAAACGCACTGGAAGCCGGCCATGAGGACATCGCAGTCCTGCTTCTATCACAACCCGAGGGACTCGAAGCCGGGCTCCCCGAATCCGAGCCGACGAGCCATCGAAGAGCCGGCGAATGCTTCATCCTCGACCTGGCACGAGTCTGCACAGAACGAGATTACGTGTCTACTATGTCGTTTGCGCTCGAGCGGACGAAAGCGCTTCACCAGGCCCCGGACTGGTTAGACAGTGCACGCGGAACACATTGTCAGCGTGGGTACGTCAACAGAGACAGTGTCGATATGCAGAGCATAAGAAGGCAGATGGGCCGGGGAGGTTCTTTCGTGACGCACTACGACCTTGCGCTGTTCAATGCGGCACGGTGCGGGTCGGTAGAGATGATGGAACTGATACTGAGTCACGGCATCGATGTCAACGACTACTCCTCGAAACAATTCTTCGGATGGCACATCCATCCACTAGTCGCCGCCGCCAGAAACGGGCACACGCACATGGTCCAATACTTGATACGCAAGGGCCTTGGTGTCAAGAAGTGCGGGTTCTGGGCGCTTTGTGCCGCTGGCGAGAGCGTGTTGAAACAAGGGAAAGATGATGCGGGACTCAGAGAGCTGGTGGAGATGCTGCTGGACGCGGGACTCGAGCACGAGACAGTGACAAAGATACAACTTGGATCGCCGGCACGGCCTCCCTATGCGCGGTGGTTTGCGCAGTATATGGCGGAGAGAGCTCTGGGTGAGCTGCTTGCTATTGCGGGTGAAGAGCAGGGTTCGCGACACGGCTACAGATGCTTGGCTGAGGCTGGAACTTGATATTATTCCTGTAGGTCACATGCAATTGAGCTAAGGGGGGGGGGGGGGCGCTCTCAACTGAGCCACCAAACTCCTGTTCCTCGACAAGGTACTGAACCTAATCAAATGCGCTACCACTACGCCACTGCAAGACTCAGATCGCGACTCGCATCGCGCAGACACTTCCTTGTGCAGAACAGCAAGCGTCAGATCTAGACCACGTATTCAACTTGGCGGTTCCAAGTCAAGAGCTTCAGTTCCAGACCCAGACAAAGAGAGCATTGTAGAGTGCAGTGTTCATGAGAGCTTCAAGTTGAAGTTGTTCGTCACCAACGATACCCAAAGAACGAAGACTTAGAGTCAGGCACGAGAGAAATCATGATGACTGCATACATTGCAAATAAATTGGAGTGCTAGATGGGGCAAATCTGATAGGGGGAAGTACGTCGAAGGGGAACTTCGAGGGCCATTGTGGATATATGTAGTTGGGGTTGGGTTCAACATAGGATGTATTCTGATATCACCCAGTGTTGCCGATATGTCACCGTCACATCCTTCTTTACGACCTGATCTGTTACTGTAGGCAAGAGTTGACTGCGTTAGATCGTTACAATTTTACGTAGCACATGGCTCGCCTTACTCTATACATAGGCAAGACCAATAGAAAGTGTAGCAGAGTGGGGTGAAGGTTCGGAATAGCAATGTTTAATTCTCTTTAGCATTGTGGCTACTGGCCTTCTTAGCGCACTGCACCATCCTCATCACGCTTCCGATACCAGCCGATACCTATATCCTGTCAATCAAGATTCTTAATGAAGTGTACCCGTATGCCCAAAATGCTATACCCCAGCCTTCGCGCGCACGCGTGTCTCCTAGTTCTCACCTCCCATCCCCTACTCCAACAAGAACTCCCAGAGCCCTTGACCCTCGACAAAGTCGCCCCAGATGACATTCACCAACCAAAAGTCTTCTCTACAACTGCCCAGCAGTTTGTTAGTCTGGCTCCTCGTCGGGTATATCCGCTGCCACTCGCGCCATATACTATACGCCTCCTCTTGCCAGCTGCGGAAGCTGACTGCCTCAATAATCGTCGGCGTCACGATTTCTTTGCCAGCAAAGGTGCCCCATGTCACAGGGTTGACGCTCTCTTCGTTGGACGATTCAAAGTCTCCGTGCGCGTTCCCCGCAAAGTAGGTGATCTGATCGTGCTCATCGAGCCGCGGTTGCAACTTCTCCCAGTCCTTGCCTGGCAGGAAGAACTCAACAAACGGCTTCTGGAAAACGAAGCCGTTCTTCGGACCCCAGCCGAACACAGGATTCGTGGAGTTCAGGCCGTTGACAGCAGGTTGTGAGGCTACGGTCCACCATCCCTTCGCATTTAGTGCTAGCAGCTCACGACTAATGGTGCTGGTCTCGGGCGAAAGGCCTTGTTCACTCCAGGGTATGGCCTCCAGCTCGCCCCGTATATGTCGGCGGAATAAGGTGGAGATGTCTTCCACTTCAACGGGATGGCCCCAAAGCCTGAGCGCCTGGGCTGTAGAAACATGGAGTGTTGGACCATATCCATCGATCTCGCCAAACGCTGGACTACGAGCATCACCCCATCGTCCATTAGGATAGTCGTCCCATGTTGCTTCTCTACCCAAAGAACCTTCACCTTCTGAAATAGCGAGCGTATTGGCGCGATTGTTGATGGCTGATTTTGGTATGCCGGCTTCGCTCTCTGACGCCTCAAAGCTTGTGTTGCTTGATTTTGAGGGTCTTGAAACAATAACGCGATTGTGAGGCGAAGAATTCACCGAAGATAAGCGGCGTCGTTCGCGGTTCAACGCGGCCTTGGGTGGAGAGATAGTGATGCCAGGAGGGTCGAGCTCGGAGAATACTGCCTCCTCGTCTTCATCCTCGAAAGTTGGCTGGATGAGTTTGCAGTCTTCTAAAATGTGAGAGACAGCCTTCTCCAGATTGAGTGTGTAGAAATGGAAACCCCGGCGTGCTGGACTTGGGCGAGGCTTGATGTGTTCGACGAGCTCAGAGATTATCTGCACGCCCACTTTCTTGACCAGTTCATCATCCCCCTTGACTGCATCTAGACGTCTCAGAATATCATCTGGCAGTGATGCGTGACTGAGCTTGGTGGTCCGCCGCAGAATCTGGTAGCTCTGGATTGGCATCAGGCCGGGAATGATGGGTATCGTCTTGAAGACTCCACTCTCGTGCTCCCTCAACATCTTCTCAAACTTGTCGAAGGCGTTCACGTCGAAGAATAGCTGCGTCATGATGAAGTCGGCTCCAGCGCGTGTCTTCTCTACCAAGTATGGCAGGTCGAACAAGGGATCCTGATGATCCGGATGTGACTCGTCGGCGTGTCCTTCGGGGTATGCAGCCACGCCGACGCAGAAGTAGTCCCCGTACTGCTTCCTGATATACCGTACGAGATCTATAGCCCAAGTAAAGTCCTTGTTCGAGTCCTCGTCCGGCGACTGGCCTTCGTCACGGTATTCCTCGCTCCTGGGAGCGTCACCCCGCAGCGCCAAGATATTGCGGACGCCCAGCGCCCGTGCTTGCTCGAGCGCATCGTCAACGAGAGACCGATTCATGTTCGTACACGTCAAGTGCAGACATGTCGTAAGGCCAAGCTGGCGCTGGCACATCTCAGCCAGCTCCAGCGACTTGGTGGCCGTGGAACCGCCGGCGCCCCAGGTCACGGTTACGAAGAGTGGGCGGAGGGCGCGCGACATGCGCTCGAGACGCGTCTGGAGGTTGGCAAAGCCCTACACATGCGTCAATGACGTCGTTATATCGCTCAGACACCGGAGGCGCATCGTCCTACCATGGACGTCTTCGGCGGGAAGAACTCGAGCGAGAAGTAGTTGGCGCCATCGGGCAGGGCCTTGATCTTATCCGTGATCTTCTCCATGATCGCACGCGGGCTCCCAGGGAGTCTGTGGTAGGAAGTACTCAGGGTTGCGCGTAGTGTGAAGAGCAACTGACATGGCCGGGGTTGGAGAAATTGTGCAAGAGCCTCCAGACTCCGCACCGCCCGCGACATCGCCGTCGAGGTGGGGCAGCCGTGAAGGATACGTCGGCTTAGTCATGAGATTCGCCATAGCAAGCGGCCCGAGTGTGGCCTCAGGCGGGCACGACCTCCGAGACTTCGCACAGTATCACCTACCTAGGGTTCCGAGGTTGCTCAGGTACTTCATGAGTGTTCTCGATTCGCTACCCACCAGCTCGGTTCCATCCGCACCACCAATGCAGCTTTCGTATAGACCCTGCCATGTGCGGGGTGCCGAACTACAGATCACCCCCTACCTCGATGCCACTACTAATGCTCCGCGATCCGCTCGTAGATCATGGGTGTGTAGCGCAATGAACATACATCCAACTACCTAGGAATGTCTTTAACAGTAGCCTCTTGCGGGGTAGTGAATGCGGGCCCGTCCCGCATCTACCCTGACAACGGATATCAAAAGGTTCCTCTAGCGAACTTGACTTCCCAAGACGACCCACAGTATCCTGGGACGTCCTACAGCATCTCAAATCATACCACAGTGCGAGCAGAATGAACGAATCGAGTAGCACAAAGAATGCCGTCTTAGGCAATTGATACATCTGCATACCCCCCCGGCTCTCCGCTGACTACCCCCGTACTCCTCCGATATATTGTCAGGTATAAAACACCATATACTACCCTTCCAACCAACCCATTCCTATGCCCACCTAGCCATGTCTAACACCAACCCACCACTCTCCCCAAGGATAGACGTCCACTCGCACTTCCTCCCGGACTTCTACACCACCGCCCTGCACGAAAATGGGCACTCCCACCCCGACGGCATGCCCGCCATCCCACCGTGGTCTCTCTCCGCCCACCTCTCCAACATGTCCAGCTCCAGTACGGAAATTTCAACTATAACGTGTTTCTTGGGGTAGATTTGTGAAATGCGACCCGGGTGGCGTTTCAAAAAGCTTGCTCAGGGCACCCGTCCTCTTACCCCCCTTGAATAGCAGCCACTGACCTTATACTTGAATCTTCAGACATCACAAGATCCATCCTCAGCATCTCCTCCCCGGGCACGAACCTCACCGCCGGCAACGCCGAGCTCGCCACCACTCTAACCCGGCGCACCAATTCCTTCGCCTCAACCCTGACCCAGCAACACCCCTCCAAACTCAGCTACTGGGCCAGCCTGCCACTACCCTACATTGCCCCCAGCCTGACCGAAATCGATGCTGCGGCCTCGACCTGCGCCGGCTTCGCGCTGCTAACAAACTACCACGGGACGTACATCGGGGACGCGAGCTTGGCGCCCGTCTTCGCCAGACTCAACGAGCTGCATGCCACCGTCTTCATCCACCCGACCGCGCCCTGCACGCAGCACAGCACGCCCGCATCCGCACACACGAGCCCCGCACTGCCCCTCGGCGCCGCGTACCCCGTGCCCATGTTCGAGTTCCTGTTCGACACCGCGCGCGCTGTCATCAATCTCTTCCTGACCGGGACCGTCGACGCGTATCCGCACATCACGTACATAGTCCCACACGTCGGCGGCGCGTTTCCGCCCCTCATAAGCCGGTTTCTGAAGTTCTCGACCGTGATACCTGGGGGTCGCGTGCTGGATCCGCAGACGGTGCATAGGCAGCTTCAGAGCCGGTTTTATTTTGATATCGCGGGGTTTGCGTTTGATGGGGAAGAGGGCGGGGCGGGGCAGGTCAGGGGGTTGGTTGAGGGGGGGGGGGTTGGGGCGGATAGATTGCTCTATGGGAGTGATTTTCCGTTTACGCCGGAGGGGGCGGTCAGGGGGCTTGCGGTTAGGATGGAGGATGGGTTGAAGGAGTTGTTTGGGGAGGAAGGGAGGGAGGGGGTATATGAGGGGAATGCGAGGAGGTTGTTGGAGGGGAGTGAGTTGGGGAAGGCTGAGTAAGTTCAGAAAGGGGGAGCAAAAAGTGAGCATTGAATTGCAACGTGTGTATTGCTGATCTGTTGGAAATCTAGTTGGGCGACTCTAGACCCAACACTCTCCCTATCATGAAACAAGTAACCGTCTATATGTACTTGTACGGGTTCATGATCCCATTCTAGTGATGCGTTAGCGCGTTGTTATGTCAGACAGAGGACACGACTCACCGGATCGTATGTGTCCTTTATCTGCCTCATTAGCCCAAGCATCGTCTCAGTCCTGCTATACCCAATGAACGGCTTCTTCGATATACCAAGTCCATGCTCAGCACTGATACTCCCGTTCCTCTTCTGCACCCACTCAAAAACCCACGGCTCGAGCAACTTCTCTATCTTCTTGTCGTACCCCCGTACAGGGATATTGAGATGGATGTTCGCGTCACCCATGTGGCCATAACCCACAACATCAATGACTGGCGAGTCTTCTTTGCCAAGGAGACCGGCTTCCGTGAGGCGGTCGCGCAGGTCGTTGACGACTTGGTACATCTCCGCAATGGGGATCGATAGATCGTATTTGTATGTGCCACCCCAGTGACCCAGGCACTCGGTAACGCCTTCACGGCAGGACCAGAGCTCTTGGATTTGGGTTTGGTCTTGGGCGAGGACGCCGTCGGAGACTATTTCGGTCTCCATGACGTGCTCGAGAAAGGCTTGCAGTTTCTGGAAAGTGTTGGTTGAAAGTGCCTAAGAAGATTTGTGAAGACTTACCTCGCTATCATGATCCGCGTTCGAGCCGCTGGTTTCGATGAGAACATAGAAGGGGTGATCACCGTCTAGAGGCATCTTCTTGCCAGTCACGTCGTGGACAATGCGCTGAGTCCTTCCATCCATCAGCTCGAACGCGGACAGAATTTCCGACAGTTGGCCCTTGGCTTCTTTGAACGCTTTCTGGACCTGCTCGTAGCTCTCCAGTGCGAAGTAGGCGACGTTGACAGCTGGTGATCTCTGAGGGCACAGTATTGACACACCGGTGATGATTCCAATGGTGCCCTCTCCGCCGATGAAGAGCTGCTTCAAGTCGTACCCTGTGTTGTTCTTGCGCAGTTTTGACAAGTCTTCTATGATGCGGCCGTCGGGCAACACTGCTTCGATGCCGAGGACATTTCCGTGAAGACTGCCATAACGCAACAACCGCAGTCCGCCTGCGTTGGTCGAAACGTTGCCACCTATTTGACAAGAACCTTTTGCGCCAAGGTCCAAGGGGAATATGGCGTTGTGTTCGGCCAGGAAATTGTCAGCGACTTCAAGGATTACACCCGCATCGGCAACCAGAACTCCGGACACATCATCGAAGGACCGGATCTTGTTCATCTTTTGCAGGTTGATGACAATCTCGTCAAAGACGGGCACGGAGCCTCCTACCAGACCCGTGTTGCCACCTTGCGGGACTACGGCAAGCATGTTGTCGTTGCAGTACTTTAGTATCTTGCTCACTTCTTCCTTGGTTTGCGGCTTCAGTACTAGCTTGGTGTGACCACGGTACTTGCGCATCCAATCGCTGTTGAAGGGCTCAATGTCTTCTGTAGCATCTTTTGATACGCCGTCTACAACGGCAGATTCCGAGCCCAGTAGTTCTTGGAAATACTTGACGTGATCTTCAGAGAGCTGAGCATACTTTGAGTCCCTCTGCACATCGTATCTGGGTACTTTGATCAGTCGTCGAGGCAACTGACAAAGCTAGAGTGCGTACTTTTCCGATGTGAATGCAATGGTCTTGGCAGGCGCAGGAGCCCCCTTGACTGTTCCATCAGCATCAGGCTGGTGAGGCTCTGAGGATGCGGCGGTTATCCACCGGATTTGGTTTGCTGGTCTAAATCGAAATCTTTGGAAAGAAGGTGCGACCCTCGGCGTTGATATTCGCCGTAGTGACGTTACAAGTCTTGAGGAAGTCGCCATCGGACCTCTAATAATGGGTATGTACAAGAACTGCAAGAACGGACTCAACGACGAGTAGCAAAGAAGAGCACGGTACTGGAGACAAATTCCGAAGGTGTGATTTCCATCAATGGGTCTATCCAAGGCCTGAGGTAATTCGCCGGGAGGGGTCTTATGTAAGGCAGGGATCTGATCGCAAAACGTGATGTCGACGGGGCAGGGGTGGCACGGGCCGCCTAACTCTAGGCTGAACGACGACGCGAAGCTCTGACAGCTCCAACGAACAACTTCGCCTGCCCGCAACTCATTCCCCGCCGCTCTACTCCCCGTCCCCTCTCCCTTCCAGGGTAATCTCTCTCACCTAGAGCTACCTTTGCATATATCCTGTTACCTCGCCATGGCTTCCGGCTACGATCGAGCTCTGTCCGGTACGCAACACAAACACAATCAAGTCTTGAGCGCAAGCTAATCCGTCTTCTTCACTAGTCTTCAGTCCGGATGGACACGTTTTCCAGGTCGAGTACGCGCTGGAGGCCGTCAAGCGAGGCACCTGCGCTGTAGGTGTCAAGGGCTCAGATGTAGTCGTGCTGGGTTGCGAAAAGCGGTCGGCCATGAAGCTACAAGACACCCGAATTACGCCGTCCAAGATCTGCCTCGTCGATACCCATGTAGCCCTTGCCTTCGCCGGCCTGAACGCGGACGCCCGTATTCTGGTGGACAAGGCACGCCTCGAGGCACAGTCACATCGTCTGACAGTCGAGGATCCCGTGTCAATAGAATACATCACAAAATACGTGGCAGGTGTGCAGCAGAGATATACCCAGAGCGGTGGTGTTAGGCCGTTTGGAATCAGCACGCTCATTGTGGGATTCGACCCCAACGACAAGACCCCTCGCCTGTACCAGACGGAGCCCTCGGGCATTTATTCCGCGTGGTAGGTCGCTGCTAACGGACATGTCTGGTTCACTCTCTGACAAGTGTGCAGGAAAGCCAACGCTATTGGACGGTCTAGCAAGACGGTGCGGGAGTTCCTCGAGCGCAACCACAAGGCCGACATGGATCGCGAAGAGACGATCAAGCTGACGGTCAAGTCACTGCTGGAAGTGGTGCAGACGGGCGCGAAGAACATTGAGATCGCCGTCATGGCACCCGGCAAGCCGCTCGAGATGCTGCCTGTCGAGGCCATTGAGAAGTACGTGGAGAACATCAACACCGAAAAGCAAGAGGAGGCCGCAAACAGGAGACCCGGACGTGGTGGTCAGACGGCGATTCCAACGCGGCAAGCTGGAGAGGGGTCAGGAACTCAGCCGCCGAACATTGATGAGTAGATGCGTGAGTAGCATGCATGTTCGAGGACGAGACGTATTGGGCTTTGCACAGGATAGCAGACATGGGCTGTGCTCACTTGAGAGCCATTCAGCGCACTCCTGCCTGACACGCGCGCCGTGCTGCACAGAAGCGGCCAGACTTCATAGCTACACACACCATAGCGCCTCATATGCAGACTCCAAGATAAACGCCCAAACATGCATTATGCCTTTATTATCGTCGTGCTATCCCAGCCGGTCTGCAGCCTCTTTGACGTCGAATATCGTCCTGGGCGCATCGGTGCGGACTCGTTCGTCCTTGAGCATGCTGTTGTGTATTGTCAGTGGTTGCAACCCCAGCGTTCACCACCAAGACATACCGTGCGTCTTTCCGCACGTCGTCCCCCTCGACTTGCAGGGACGGCTTCGGCGTGAGCGCGTCGATGACAAAGTGATTGTCGCAGTGAGGGCAATATTCGTCGCTGCTTGAATTTAAGGCAGGCACTCTATGACGGTTCGTGACCAATCGTACCTTTCCTCAAACTCCTTTGCGTCCTTGCGGAAGCACTTCTTGCACTTCTTGCACGCAAAAGTCATGTCAAAGGTCTGCATGAGCGGGTGGTCTGCCGTCTCCTGGTGGCATTCGGCGCAGTCAAACCACTTGCGGCCTGGCCATGTCAATATACCGGCCGTATGCGCGGGTGGACAGCGCACTCACAGCATGGCGACCGGATGGCGACCTGGGCGTTGAGGACGTGTTTGCTGCGGCGGTCAGCTCGGAGGTCCTGCGGGGTCCAGCAGCGCGGCGTGCACTCACCACATGGCCGCGGGTCTCAGGTCGCGGGCGCTGGACGGGCCTTGTCGCGGGCTCGGGGGCGCGCGGCGGGTGTGTTCTGGCAGAATTGATTGCTTGGTGCCCTGGTGCCTGTGTCGCGCGAGCGGTGTCTGGCCGTTGTCTCTGCAAGGAACCAGTTGACCGCAGCAAAGCGGGCGGGGAGGAAAAGCTTGGTAGCGCGTCTGATATGCGGCGTGAAGGGCAGCGCCATGATGGGCGCGTCAGCCTCAACGCAAAAGTCCCCCCCAGGGCCATGTCCGCTCCTTCAGTTGCACGCACGTCGCCGCTCCCTTTGCGCTGTCACTAACCTCCACGTCCCGCCGGCGGCCTCTCTACATCACCAGGAACGCGCGCCGTCCGCCCTGAAACACTCTGCTTGGCCCGCAGGCATTCCCCGCCCAATCCGGCTTCCCTGGACGTCGAGCATTCTTAGGGCCTCACGCGTCTGCGAAAAGGAGTCCTAACAATCGCTTGTGCCTCCGAGCTTGCCGCCCATCGCTTTACGTATTCTTCCTGGACGTTCGCTGCCCCGGCGCTCCTCGCTCCTCCGCCTCGGACGCTTGCCGGGCGGGCCAAACAGCGGCATTCTTCCAAAATTGCACCCGGGACTCGATGCTGCTGGCTCCTGCATGGTCGATGAGCAATTATAACAGAGACTGCGGTGCTGGCTGAAGAGGAGGGCTGCGCAAAATGGACCGCCCCGCCGAGGACAACACCGATGGCACGTCCATCGTGAGTAGCAAAATGCGCCCACTTAGAGCCGCTCCTGATGCTGATGCTGTCTCTAGAAGCCGGTGTCGTCCCTCCGTAGCCATTTCGAGAACATGCTCAATCCGAACAAGCAGTCCGCGCCCGCGAGCCCTCGACAGCACCCCGTGGGCACCCCAGACCGGCTGGGAATGCCCGAGGACAACAGGCGGACGGATGGCCGGATATCCCTAGACATGCCGCGCGAGAACAGCGGCTGCGGGTCGACGTCTAATCTCTCAGACTTCAGCGGGACTGGGTCAACAACTCCACGAGGGCGGTCGCTACAAGCCCCATGGAGCAACTCCAACAAACCTAGGCCAACATCCATGGTCGCATTTTCACCACCGAGATCGTCCACCAGATCACCTCCCAAACTCCTCGTGCAGTCGCCGCAATCGCCTCCCAAGTCTTTTAGTACCCCAATCCACTCCCCGCTCCCGTCGCGGATACGGTCACATGCTGCATTGGACCCGCCTACAGCGCAAAGCCCAAGTCCAGCCCAGGGCACCGGAGTGAAGTCATTCAAGATCCCTAGTCGCACCACTACACCAGCAATGGAGTCCAAGCAAGTTCCGTTCTTACAATCACCAGCTCTGGCTCCTTCCTCTTCCGATCCCCGCAAGAATGGAGCCCCAGCTACGTCCGCTCCACCTGTCCCTCCGCCCGTCAATCGCGCGGGGAAACCAAAGATACCTGCCAAATCGCACTCGGTCGAGCCTTCTGCGCGGATGATGCTGGCTCCAGGTGCTGGGATAGACGGCTTGGATGAGCGGGTATCTCCATTTAGCACGCCTCCGAGTAGTAGCGAGGGCAGTGCGAAGGGAACATTTTCGCCGCCTGGAATGCTCGAGCACGTACAGCCAAGAAGTAGTGTCCCGAAAGACAGCTATTTTCCACCTCCCCCCAAACATCATGCTGTAGCTGACAAGCTGCCACCGTTAGATGCTCGGGGTGGAATACCACCCTTGAAGAAGTCGCATACAAGCCACATGCGGTCAGTAAGCGATCTGCCCGAAGACCGACCCGGCCTGCCACCTAGACGGGACGATGTAGATCTCCGGAAGAGCATGGTCCTGAACAGATCCGTCGCCCAGCCTGAGCCTCCTGTTCGTCGATCTATGGACACATACCGGCCACCCTCTGCAGTCGCAGACGCGACTAGTAGGTTTATGCCTCCGCCGAAGAGAACGCAGACATTTGCGGCGCCCAGTACCGCAAGCTCGCAAGCCCTACAACCTCCCAAGCCACCTCCGCCTCGAAGATCTGGAGAGATGGAGCGCCCAACACAGGCACAATTGGCTGCTGCACCTACTGGCTATGATTCGGATGACACTGATCCGCCACTCGACAAGGCCGCACCGGCATTGACCGATTACCCAGACTCCTCACAAGCAAACCGGAGACCCCCCATCTTCCGAGAGGGTCCTCGCGAGATTCCCACCAAGTACGATACCAAGTTATTCGCCATATGCGGCGAATACATATGTACGACTGGTTACATGACTAGGGTGTGGAGCCTTCTGGATGGCGAGCTTCTGATGCATCTTAGTCATGGCGACACTGTGAAGGCTACATCGGTCGCATTCAGGCCTGCACAAGATGTAGAGGACGAAGGCAAGCGGTTGTGGTTAGGCATGAATACTGGCGAAATGCACGAGATCGACATACCCACGCAGAGTGTCGTTTATACCAAGTCCAATGCGCACATTCGTACTCCGATCATTAAAATCTTTCGTTACGCGTCGGAGATGTGGTCGTTGGACGAGGATGGCAGAATCCATATATGGTCGCCTGATGAAACAGGCTCGCCCACGCTTACACAAACGCCGAACACCTTTCGCATACCGAGGGGCCATACATTTTCCATCATTTCGGGATCGCACCTGTGGGTAGCTTTTGGCAAAGAGATCAGGGTGTTTCAGCGCACCAGCGATAACAACTTCTTCGTGCAAGCTACTCAGGCGCCCCTGTCTCAGCTCAACGTCGGCGAGGTGACATCTGGGGCTATCGTCAGCAGTCAGCCAGACAGAATATACTTTGGTCACATCGACGGAAAGGTGTCGATTTACGCCAAAAAGGATTTTGCATGCTTGGGTGTTGTGAATGTTAGTCTGTACAAGATAAGCTCTCTTGTAGGGGTTGGCGATCACCTCTGGGCTGGATACATCACGGGTATGATTTACGTTTACGACACCAGCTCTACACCATGGAAGGTGATGAAGGACTGGAAAGCACACGAGAATCCCATTGCTGGTATCATTGCCGATCGTACCAGTATATGGAAACTTGACAGACTCCAGGTGGCCTCCCTTGGAACGGACAATATGCTGCGAATCTGGGACGGTATGCTTAAGACCGACTGGATAGGTATGTCATGTGTGACATTGTCAATAAAGTTGAATCTAACAGTCCTAGAATCGCAAATGCATCAGCATGACTCGGAGTACTGTGATTTTCGCGAGGTATCAGCAGTTGTCATGACGTGGAATGCCGGCGCATCCAAGCCTACACACTTGCGAAACGACGAACAGGATCGCAATTTCTTCCGGGAGCTGCTTCAACCCCAGGACCCTCCGGATATCCTCGTCTTTGGATTTCAAGAACTTGTGGACTTGGAAGACAAGAAGGTCACGGCCAGTAAGGGTTTGCCCTCTAATTCCATAATTATTGCTAATTGTACGCAGAAAGCTTTTTCAAGAAGAGCAAGAAGAAGGGGGCAATGGATACCGAACACATGAGCCACCAATATCGTGCATGGAAGGACCACCTGATAAGGGTCATAAGCGATTGTGTACCAGACGAGCGCTATACACTGTTGCACACTGCGGACCTCATCGGATTGTTCACCTGCATATTCGTGAAGGCTTCAGAACGTAACCGAATTCGCGATGTGGCTGCTGCTAAGGTCAAGCTGGGTATGGGAGGTCGGTACGGGAACAAGGGGGCGCTTGTCGTCCGATTCTTCATGGATGACTCTTCACTCTGCTTCATCAACTGTCATCTCGCAGCAGGACAAACACAGACGATACACCGTAATAACGACATTGCAGCAATCATGGAGGCGGAAGCTCTTCCACATAATCGGTCTCCCTCGGATTGCGCTGCGTTCTTCGTGGGCGGTGGCGATGGGTCGATGATCTTGGACCACGAGATTTGCATTTTGAACGGAGACCTCAACTACCGCATCGATGCCATGCCACGCAATACAGTGATTGATGCTGTCAGGCAAAACAACTTGGCGAAACTGCTCGACCGCGATCAACTGCTTCTTAGCAGGAAGCGAAATCCAGGTTTCAGGCTTCGCGCGTTCAACGAGTCTCCCATCAATTTTGCGCCCACGTACAAGTACGACGTCGGGACTGACAACTATGACAGCAGCGAAAAGAAGCGCTCCCCTGCGTGGTGTGATCGATTACTGTACCGTGGCCTGGGCAGAATAAAGCAGACCAGCTATCGAAGACATGATGGCATCCGAGTGTCGGACCACAGGCCAGTATCTGGGAGATTCAAGATCAGAGTCAAGACCATCAGCTCGAAGCGCCAGATAATGGCAATGGAGACGTGCGAAGAAGAATTTGAGGGTGTGAAGCGGAGGATAGCGAAAGACATAAAGTAAGTCATTCACGTCTCAGTTTCAGTTGCTCGAAGGCTTATAACGATAACAGACACGACTACTTGATAAATGTCTTCGGACTCAGCACGAAAGAGGCGCAACGGTTGTTGAAGGGAACTTAGCGGGATTTTAGGGATATCCAAAGGCCTTGACGATGTTCATTGCAGATCATCTAGTGCGCCATTCATGACGGCAGCAGTGGGTTAGAGGCGTTTTCAGCATCCAAGAGCGGTGTTGGATGATGCCTACTTGTATTAGCGGTTGTACACCGTAGTTGAACCAGCAAGCGAGATCATGTGCGAGCGCGAAGCGGATCATGGTGACGTCAAACACGCGTGCGTCCGAAATTACATATCGCAATAATCATCATGGATCGCTGCGTGCATACAAGCAGTGCGCTTTGCCTACTCTCTGTTCCTTAATCTACTTCATGTCCTCAACACGCGTCTTCACCTCTCGCCTGTACACTCAATTGTTCCGCCCGCGGACCCCAGTTGCTTATAAGAATCTCACGCGACACGTTAGCCCCGCCCTCTTCACATCAACATCACATTCTTTCCACAACACCATCATGGACAAAGATCAGTCTCGCGGCGAGAGCACGACGGGTATCAGCGAGTGGAAGCAGCGAGCCCCGTACAAGATACACGAGTCGAATGGGAACTTCAAGTCCCGCTACGATGCGAACTGCCATTGTGGCCGTGTCAAGTACCAGCTTTCGAGGCAAGAGCCGCTAGACAGCAAATTGTGCCACTGCACGACGTGTCAGACGCAGCATGGTATGTAACATATTCCATTGTCTACTCGATTCACGTCAGTCGTGCTGATGCATTCAAACAGCTGCACCGTTCCAATGGGCTGCCATTTTCCACAAGGATGACATCAACTTCATCAACGGCCACCATGACCTCGAGTGGTATGACCCGACGGAGAAGTCTATTGAACACAAGCTGCCTTGCAAGGTCCGCTGCTCGTTCTGCCACTCGCCTATCATGGATGAGGGTCGTAACATGATTCTGCTGTTTCCGAGTTTGATCCATCTCAAGACGGATGAGGATAAGGCGTTCTTTAAGCCTAGGTATGTGAAATTTTTACTTCGATGTTCAACCAACATGATATTTGTCTTAGTACGGGTGTGTGTCTGTGAGGTGTCGATAGAGCCAGACTAACAAGCAATATCATATAGATGCCACATGTTCTACGGTCAACGCGTCATGGATATCCCTGATGGTCTGCCCAAGTGGAGTGGACTCAGCAACGAGAGCGATCTTATTGAGGATAGCCCGCCAGAGCTGGTCAAGCAGTTTGAGCGGAAACGCGAGGAGGAGCGAAACAAGAAGTTCGAGAAAGGAGAGAACAAATAAGCGAATGTCTCGACAGCGTTGACGGCGGTTGCAGCGAGTGGGAGCGTTTGGGTAGGAGTTGATGCTGGTGAGGTCACTAGTCGATGAGTCGACGGCATCATGTGGGAGCTGCTGAATGACTTTGCTGGAAGGCATTTGGCTCATGAATCTAACAGCTGTGCTGCAAGCTCGTAAATAGAGCAACGTCGCCTCAAAAGAGTCCCAGAGCTCATGGATATGCGTCTAGGCAATTGAACGGTTACAAACTGAATTATCTCTTCACCACAACTGCTTACAGAACCTCAACCCATGTGATCACCATTGCAATCTCTACTAACATCGGATCAATCAATCTTTCTTTTTTTCATATTCGTTGACGGTAGCGCCGATAGTTCAGACGTCCCCCCGCAATTACCCCAGGTTTCATTCGTCACGAAGGGAGCTAGAGCTCGATACAGCAGAAACACCCGCTAATGACTTGCGGGGGAAATTCCTCCCTTGAGAGTACAGATAACTATTTAGGATTTAAAATGGTCTCGTCTTCTACACTGCACCAGAGATCTTACATTCCCCAACACAATTGAATTACCGGATCTACACTATATCGCAATGAACGGAGTCGCTGATACCAACGGACACACGCCCTCCAAAACCAATGGCCGCCATCCATCAAAGACAGCTATCCCCCCACGCCTATTCTCCACCTCCAATCCTCCTTCTCTCCAAGAGTTCAAAGACTTGACCACCAAATCCACGTGTCCCGCCTACCCCCTCGCAACCACCATAACCTCCAACATCCCCATCTACACGCTCCCACCCTACTCATCCCTAACCCCCTCCCAACTCTCCGCCCTCCAAGACGAATGGAACCACATCCTACTCTCCGGCCCCGGCGTCTTCGTAACCAAAAACCTCTTCCCCTCCGCCCCCCTCCTATCCCGCGTCAACGCCGCCTTCTCGCAAATAATCGCCTCTGAAAGATCCAGCTCCGCCCCAAAAGGCGACCACTTCGCCACCTCCGGCGCAAACGACCGCATCTGGAACTCCTTCTCCAAACACGGCCTCACCGACCCATGCTCCTTCGTCACCTACTACTCCAACCCGTACCTGCCCCTCATCGCCTCCGCCTGGCTGGGCCCGCACCATCGCCTGACCGCCCAAGTCAACATCGTGAAACCGGGCTCGGCGCCGCAAATCAGCCATCGCGATTACCACCTGGGCTTTCAGAGCGCCTTGTCGTGCAGCGCGTTTCCGCGGGCCGCGCAGGTCGCGAGCCAGTTTCTCACGCTGCAGGGTGCGGTTGCGCACTCGGACATGCCGGTGGAGAGCGGGCCGACGCGGCTCTTGCCGTTTAGTCAGATGTTCGAGGAAGGGTATATGGCGTATCGGCTTGCGGGCTTCCAGGAGTTCTTCGCAGAGCAGTACGTCAGTATGCCGTTGTCGCTTGGCGACGGGCTGTTCTTCAATCCTGCGCTGTTCCATGCGGCCGGGGAAAACGAGTCGAGGGATGTTATGCGCAGTGCGAATTTGCTGCAGATTAGTAGTGCGTTTGGGAAGACGATGGAGAGTGTTGATACGTTGTCGTTGCTGGAGGCGTGTTGGGAGGAGCTGGTCCTGTTGTATAGGGGGGAAGGAATGAGTGTCCGGGTGCAGGCGCTGATTGGGCATTTGGCGGAGGGATACCCGTTTCCGACGAATTTGGATAGGAGGGTGCCCGGGCCGGGGGGCATGGCGCCGGAGAGTGAGCGGGATGTGTTGAGGAGGGGGTTGGAGAGGGGGGCGAGTAGGGAGGAGGTGCTGGGGGAGATTAGGAGGGTGAGGGAGGATGCTAGGGCTTAGATGACACAGGAGAGATAAGGTATGGGAGTTGTGTGTAGAGAAATGGAGAGCCTCTCCCTGTTAGGGTTGTTCCTCACGTACTTTCGACGAGAGGAAACTGGGCGATTTGACGATAAGAAGCACAAGTTGCTACAAACTCTCTCGGATCTTCTCGCTTGCAGCACCATGCATACCACCTCCACGACGCCATCCTCACACATCCTGAAGTCTCAATCCCCCCTCTCCTCATCCCCCGCAAAACCCCTCGTCTGCACCTCACACCACTCCCAAAACTCCCCCGCAACCCCACTCCCCCAATCCACCTTCCTCCTCAACCCGTCCAGCAAATCCCTCCTCGGACCCGGATGCCACCTCCCACCCCACGGCACGCCCAACTTCCCCCCATCACTCGTCGTAACCTGCTCCGCCAGCCCTGCCCACAGCTCCGTATACGCGCCCATCTGCGGGTCATACAGAAACGGCGCTATAAGCAGTTTCGCGTCCCACGAAACCGGATCCCAGCCCTTGGTCCTCACATTCCCCGGATTGACGGCCACGGAGACGACACCCGCGGCGCGCACGCGCTTGTCGAGTTCGGCGGCGAGGTACCAGTTCCCGATCTTGGAGCACGCGTACGTGTAGTTCTTGTCCTGCATCGCGGTGTGTAGGTGCGTGGCGTGCGCTTCTTGCTCCGACAGGCGGATCCCGCCCATGGGGCCTGTGGTGTCGATGATTTGCGAGGAGGTGAAGATGACGCGGATACTGCTGCTCGGTGCGTCTTGCGCTGTCTTGGTGAGTAGAGGGAGGAGCAGCTGCGTGAAGAGGAAGGGACCGAGACAGTTTGTGCCCATGTGTATTTCGTAGCCCTGCGCTGTTGTGCTGCCGGGAGGTTGCTGCGCTACGCCTGCGTTGTTCCATAGCACGTCTAGTCTTTGCTCGTGCGCTAGGAATTCAGATACCGCGGGTGCGATGGTGCGCAGGTCCGCGAAGTCGACGACGAGCGGTTTCAGAGTTGAGGGTGTAGCGGCGGGTGTGCTGGCTGTGGTTGAAATCTCGGAGATGGAGGATTGGATGCGTGAGGCGGAGCGGCTGGCGATGTAGATTGTGCAGCCGCCGGCAGAGTACAGCATCTTTGCGAGACAGAAACCGACGCCTGCATTGCCGCCTGTGATGATAAAAACGCGGCCATGGAGGGCGGGGATGTTGAATTCGGTGAAGGTGGGGGGTGGGGGCAGGAGTTGCGACCAGAAGGCGCCCATGGTGTTTGCAATGAGAAATGTGGAGAGGATGGGAGATGAAAACGAGGAAGTGTAGAGATGGGGCACAGTACGGAAGAGGGGAGGTGTGTCTCGACGAAGCCTAATTGACAGTGGGGAATCCCAGATCCGCTCTCAAACCCTAAAGCAACTATTGTCAATCGATAGTTCGTCACAAATGTAGCGAAAAAGCACAGTGTTTGGCCACCCAGAAACGGCGAGGCTACGAATATAGGTTAAGGGAGGAAGGTTTGGAGCTGTACTGGATCGGCGCAGGCAGGTTCTGCAAATCAGGGAACACGAACGTCAATGTGGCGTAAAAAGATCGTAGGCCAACAGGAATTAAGATCCCGCTGGACTAATTACACTTTGGTGCATTAGTACTGCGGCGCAGTTTACTCTTGGTGTAAGCTGAGATCAGCGAAACCACTTACCGTGCGAAAATCGTGCTCTCCATCCATGCTCTTAGCATCACCATTTAATCGATACATTACGCTACGTAACGTTAAGGGTATATATTTGAGGTATCTCGACATACGCCATGATGTTGGGGTACACACTGAAAGTATCGCTTGCTATGAATAAGTCATGTCTCTTATCTTTCGACGTATGTTTGGAAAACGTAAGCGCAAGAAGGCATACCGCTGTCATTCGAAGTTTGATGCGAGGGAGGTGTGGATTTTGCTCTCATCAAAATCGTAGTTACACTTCTGATGAGATATCATCGACCTGCTTGCGATAAACCCACGCCTTGTCCTCTTTCGAATGGGTCTCGTAATACATAGCGGTATTACTCCACGGATACATATACGCATTATTTTTCGTGTCATTCCTCTGACGGCAAGTTGACCAGGCGCCCTTCTCGAGTGCAGACTGCAGACGCTCCGTAAAGTCTTCTTCGGCTTGAGCTTCGACTTCCACGGATGCTGCCTTGCTGTTCAATACTGGCCTCATGACTCTCATAATGAGGTCGATATGGTTCTCGAAGCAATAGATCGCCGACATATTCTGTGGTGCGGCATTGGGCCCGTAGAGCATAAAGAAATTCGGAAATCCGGAGACGGCGATTGTTTTGTAATGTTTCTTGACGTCTCCTTTCCATTTTTGGTTCAGAGAGATGCCATGTCGGCCGGTGATGTCGAGGTGGTGCAGTGCGGACTGGTATCCGGTGGCGAATATCTGAGTCTAGTTGAGCAGAGATGAGGGTGTAGACTCTAAGACACTTACCAATACATCGGCCTCAAAGTGCTTGCCAGATTGTGTGAGAACACCTGTGTGGTCGCATGCCACTGCCGGATCCTGCAGCAATTGCAGATTGGGCGCATTCAGGGAAACTAGATAGCCAAAATCCAGAATGATGCGTTTGCAAGACCCATTATAATTTGGCAGCAAGAGGTCCCAGTACTTTCTCGGCGCGGTTAATCTTGTATACTCGTGACACTGTTGAACTGTCTTCTTTCGAATCTTTTCTCCTGTGGTGCTGCTCTGAAACTGCGGGTATCTCCTCTCTAGCGTGATGAAACTCCAATATCTCCAGGCCAGCAGGAACAATGGCATGTATCTGATGAGCCATATCACGAGTCGTGAGAGTTTTGGATTCTCGGTCTTCATGTAGGCTTGAGGCGTTCTGATCAGCTGTGTCAAGCTGCCCACTTGTTGTACGATCGACGGGACTATTTGTGTACCAGAAGCTGCCCATTCCCATCAGTAAAGTGACTAGGTGTGGTAATCGCAAGCAACATACCCCCGTTGCCGACGACTACAACTCTTTTTCCTTCAAGCTTGATGTTGTCATTCCAACGGTTAGCATGTATGACATCCCCACCGAACCGGTCTAAGTCTTGGACACCCTCGTAACTCGGTTCGACTAAAAGTCCAATGGCGGATATCAAAAACTTGGTTTGCTGCTCATACATCTCAGATCTTTGTCGATCCTTGTACACAACAGTCCATAACTTTGTGTCATCATCCCAACTGGCACGAACGAACTCTGTATTTAGTTGCATATGTTCTTCGATGTTGTATTTCGAAGCAATATGGTGAAGATACTGCAGTATCTCACATTGAGAAGGGTACCATTGGCAATAGGTTCGCGATGGATCAAAAGACATGCCGTAGGTCACGCATGGTATTGCGACAGCGCATCCTGGGTCTACATGCTTTAGCACGATCTATGAACCGTAGGGGAAGTCTTACAAGAGTTGTGGTACCAAGTTCCCCCTAGTGAAGGCTCACGCTCTAGTATGGCGAACGTGGAGGCCGGCAGCTTCCTCTTCAGCTGACATGCCATTACCAGGCCAGCGCAGCCCGCTCCGACTATGATGAAATCCATAAGCCAGTACAAGATTCCGCTATGCGGGTTTTTGCGTTGCAACCTTCAAGCCGATGCCTTGCCCGTGGAGTGGAAGATGGCGCCGCCTAGTAAGGTTAACGTTGTTGAGCCTCTACAGCCGATAGACCAATCGGTGGTTGTCGCACTTAGCTGTAGCTTGAGCTGATAACGCATCCTGGATTCCTTATCTATGCTTGACTCTGGTCCCACTGGCCACCTACGTCAGTTTTCTGCCCTGCGTGTTTATGTGTAATTACACTGAATCGTAGACTTCCGAATCGTGTGATGTCGGTGGGTCTGGGCTCAACGCAGGCGCATCGATGCAGGGCAGGCCCATTGTTTTAGGTCAAAATGTACCAAGATTGGTATCATTTGATGTTGAAGGTAGTCTCCATTATGTCTTTCAAAATGTGGTCGTGTTCCTCTACTGCCTCGCCGTACATGATTCCATGGGTGTATGTCGGCCCAATCAGCTCGTCGTAGTCTCCATCACGACGTAAGACAAACGGCAGTGTGCCTCCTTGGAGTATGCATATATCATCGCCTACACGCATCTCTGAAGGACCAATTCCAATGCGTCCTGCTGTCGTTGTAAAAAAGCGGCGATGGTTACACGCATTGGTCAATGCTGTGAAGAACCCGGAGATGTCTTGCTTGCCAACAGGATCATCAGGCGGATGCTGTACCGGCGGTGAGCAAACAGCACATTGACAGCGTCGATCCTTCAAGAAATGGGGCCACATTGCCGCTTGGTTTGGGGTGACCATGGTGCCGTTCCACCATTCACCGCCAAGGACTGTCTTCCCGAGGCTTTCGATGGACTGGTGAGCCGACTCCGCCATTTTTTGCCACGAGCTTAATGCTCCGTGTGACCAATGTGGGTCGTGTAAGTTGCTCAGAGTCGCTGTCTCCGAGGTCTGTAGCACCGTATCCACGCGTGTGCCTGGTATACATAGTATGTTTGGGTCTTGTGAGTCGCGAATGCAAGCTAAGGACCACTTCTTATGTGTGCTGCATGCTAATGCTGTGTAAGTTAGAGATCTGGCATCGCCGTAATGACTTGGACGAAACCACTCAGGGACCCAAGTAGGTAATCCTTCGAACTTTACTGAGCGGTTGAGCGGCTTCCGCTCCAGAATGGTCAGGCATTTTCCCTCTTCAATTGCATAACGTGTAGCATCGCGCAAAGTGTCTGGTATGCTCTTGTGGTAGTCCGGTCGTAGAGTTGATGGGAGGGAATTCAATGCGCAAAAAAACTGGTATAGGCCAATCAAGCCAAAGACCTGGTCCCGAACATCTGTGGAGTCTCCGAAAGGGCTGAAAGCCAATAGATACGCGAATGGTTGCGATATAGAGCGGATGGGGCGGCAGTCTTGACCACGCGTACACAAGTCTATGGACTCGTTAGATGAACTGCAGGCTGACAAGCTTGCAGATAGTTGTGATAGATTGTGTCGGTTAATACTAGCCCGCAACAGCTGCATGTTGTTGGCGCCACGGAAACCGGGTAGTTTCAAGAGATGGCTGGTGGGAATATCGACCACAAATGTCTTGTGCTCCAGCCACGCAGTAGCTATCATTATTCTTTCGAAATCAATCGTGTGTATCCCGCAAGTGGCGATACTGTAAGGGCTTAGACAAGCCTCCTGGAGTACCCAGTGCCTCCTGAACATGATTAGCGTAACCTTTTCAAGTCCGAGTCTTCAAGTACGTGTGGATTTGTAACGGTCCAACCCAATTCCAAGGTTGCTATTCCAATGACTCAAGAATCCTGTTAGGTAAGGAAGCTTCGTGAAATAGCAACTCACCCGAACCATGGTAATCGATAAAGCCATGCTAGAGCTTCCACATCTATTTTGCATTCAACAGGCTTCGCAGAGAAGATGAATTCACGTTCAGGAAAGAGTATTTCGTCCAGAGTGGCATTCTGGAGTGCCATCTCAGCTTCAGCTTCGCTTGCCAGTCTCTCAATGCAGTCGAACGCAGCGGTAGGCTGAACATTGTCTTCGCCGAGGTAGATCAGGTTACAATGAGAACTCTGATAGACATTGGCCATCAAAGAGACCTGCTTGTTGCGCTCGTTTAGATCGTTCTGATTGATGCAGACAAAATCGATCCATAGCTGGCGATCTTTGTGGGCCGAGCGGGCAGAGCGTAAGGCTCTGAAGGTGTTGTGTGGCACTTCCATATAGGTGTTGTTGATGAAGATAGCATCTTGTCCCTGGTGGGAGGAGCCCCATGTGTATGATATGGTTTCGTATCTTGGTGTAGTAGGTCGCAATAAGGGTATCTTCAGCAGTGTGCATTGCAGAGGGGTGGGAGATTCGCCTGCGTGTACTGTGAGGATACGAATCTCGTTTTCCTGCAGTGGCAACGGCGCATATAGATCGCAGTGTGCATGACCTGGTGCTTTGCCATCGGCAACTGGTTGGTATAAGGACGGCATGTGAGAGATGGAGGAGGTTTGGGATGATGACTGAGGGAGACGCCTGATGAGATGGCGAAAGGTGTCTGACCACATACGGCAAGGCGCAGGCTGGCTAGCGCGTTTTCCAAATCTTTGCAGGTTGTGAGCGTCCTCCAGGCTTGCATTGATCCAATGTTCTATGCTATCACTCTCTCCAAAATTAGTGCGGGTACCTCCATGCTTCTATCAAATTTCTGCACTGACTTCGCTGGGGATATAATCATGGCCCTGCTGAACACGCTTGCCTTCGATACGACAAGAGATTAATGACTTCGTCCTCTTGCGTGCAGTCCTACGACAGCTTCTTCGTTATATACAGCTGATGAGTTGTTGCAGCCTTCGTCCGTAGTCTTCGACTTGGCTGACTGTGTAGTCTTTGTATTCACCCTCTACGTATACCCTCTACTCTCCGAACACCAAAGTGGCTATGGGCGATTGACAATACCCCGCGGCCATGCTTTGGCACGACTTCTACGGGGACGTGCCACTCCCATATCTTTGCGGCTACGCCTACTCTCGCTAGGTTTGGTGGCTCGCCCGCGCCTCGCTTTCGGTATATGTAATTCTGTGTTGGTTGACATCCTTTATCTGTAAACGATGACTCGTCCTTGAGCAAAGACTATTTGAGCGACTTTCGGTAAGTCAACGCAATAAAGCGGGCTTTTAAATTCTGCATAATGGATTTATCGATAGGGTCGTGACTTCTACTTGGATTTCTCACAGCCTGCCGCAGTAGGTCACATGCGACCAGTGAAACCTTCCCGAAGTGAGTTCACAATGCACCACCACATGACGTCGTCGTCTCGAATATATACAGTCAGAATTCTCGTGCCTGCGGCCGCTGCTGTTCAACCCAATTATCAGCGCCGACCCCCATAGCACCCAACGACGTGTTACTGATATGATGGAGTATCTCAAATCGCTTTCGTCATACATCCCAAATACAGCCTTTACGCGAAAGATCCTACAAAACATCAGTCGTCACGTACACAACCATGGCTTCGACGAGTTCTGCTGGGCCGCACTATTCCAGACCGCTATCGAGCCTCAACCAGGCTCACGGTTTCTCTCGCTACCCGCAGAAGTCCGCTTGCTCATATACATCCACGTCTTCGCAGAGCCGTCCTCGCTTCAACATTCAGGCGATCTCGCATTGCTGCGGACATGCCGCCGTGTGAACGAAGAAGCCGTTGAGCTCGCCTTCGCAAAGACCAAATGGCACATCAGCTCCACGTCGTCGCTAAACTATCGAGCCGGACTATGGAACCTTGGAGTCCTGCAATTGAAGCTCAGGCATATCGAGATTTGCATGCCACTGGCGAAGATTGATGCGATCGGCGCGAGCAACCCCTTCGTTCTTACGCTATTGCCCCTGAATATCTTAAAGATCACCTTCGAAGACGAAGAGCCGGAGGCATGGCGACAAGAGGTCGAGCTCTACCACAACTTCATATCGGCACTGTTGTATAGTTCCCCGCCGAAAGAGAGCCATGGAGATAGAACGAACAACACAGAACAAACAAAAGCTAGCGGGAATCTCGTAAAACGCCATAGCGACAGGACGGTCGAGATCTACAAGTATGCGCACCTCCAGATGAGGCGTCGTCTCGAAGTCTGCGCGTGGGCCTTCCGACCGTCACCTGCCGAGCTAGAGAACGTTGTGGCACGGATGCGAGCTAAGGAAGTCGTCGTACGGTGTAAGCAGTACGAGGCCGACCTGCTATGGCAGTCTTTCTTGCACTTCGATCTCTTACACCATCATTTCCGGACACTAAAAGTAAGAGGGTGTGCACAAGGAGGCGTGGACGACGGACCGTCGAGGACGAAACAGAAGATCATGGTCTTCTACGATGAGATCGGTTTCAATGTTTTCCGCATCGGGGAATCGCTCTCACCTGTGGCGTGAGCTCGGTGTTAGTGTTGGGCTCTCTTGGGATGTGGCCAGTGATGCGCAAGTGTTGAGAGATAAGCAAGCCAGGGTCTGGGAGATGGATTTCGTCGTTCATAGATATTGACCGAATGTTGCGTCATTGGAGAGCAACAAGGGACAGATGGTGCCGGGCGCTTGATGAGGAGAGAGTGCTGTTCAAGAGGGTTTGGTATACATCAAGAGACCAGTCTTTTTTTATTGACTCGTATCAATATTTAGGATCACAATAGTTGTCTGACAAATATAGATCTAGAGAAAACCCGATTTGTAAATGCAACAATAAGTGACCTCCCCAGTACATACACAATACAACCTTTTGACCCAAGCAGTAAAGACAGAACCAGCCTCCAGACCCAGACTCAAAACCAGATAGATGACCACCGTCGCGAAAAAGACAAAGCCAAACCCACTATGTATATAGAAGCAGTCCGCCACACCAGGACATCAGGATGTAGTACTGATGGAGACAAAAGTAAAACGCCCCAACTTCCCAGCATTCTAAAATGCCAACGCATCAAACTCCAAACTCCAGACTCCGACCTGAGATCACCAACTCCAACCTCAAACTCCAAACTCCAAACTCCGGACGCCGAACGCCGGGATCCCAACACTCCAGCACATTTCTACGCCGGCAATCCAGCATTCACCATACCATACCCCGCCTCTTTGACAACATTGATCATGATCCTCTGCTGCTCAACCAACTCCTTCAAATCCCGCTCATAATCATCATCCTCCTCGCCTTCCGCATCCTCATCCTCATCCTCCCCATCATCAGAGAAGACAGCACACTCATCCTCCATTCTCTCACTCCTGCCATCGCTGTACCCAGAGTCACTCGACCCGCTGCTCTTCCTCGGCAATGGCACATTCAGGCTCATCTCCACGTCTACAGGTATATTCATACCCATACTCGCGTTCATGCTGATACCCATACCCATACCCATGGCCATACCCATACCAACCTCAATGAATGGCGTCGGTGGCCTCCCACCTTGGTCCCCGCCATCACACCACGCATTCGCACCCGCACTCGCCCTCACGGCGCTGAGCCTCGGATCGAGAATCAGCGGCGATGGCACATGCCCTCGTCGGTCAGCCTGCATCTGTGTCTGTGTCTGTGTCTGTCCTTGTCCCTGCACAGCTGAAGTTTTCACTTCACTAGGGAACCGGACAACCTGCATCTGGACATGGAACGTTCCATCCGGACCCTGCAGTATCGAGCGCGGAACCAGATCCTGGCCGTCGCTGGTCTGCGCGCGGATGTAGGTTGTCGGCACGTGTTTGAAGTTGGGGATGGGTGCGCGCTCGGAGATGGTGGGCAGGACGTGGGCGGTGGCGAGGTGCTGCGGTTGTTGGGGCTGGGTGAGGGTTGGTAGAGATGGTGCTGAAGATGGTACTGAGGCTGAGTATTGGGTGTTGTGAGGTGGGTGGACGAGGCGCGAGGACATCATTGGTGGTGAGGTCCCGTTGCGGTTGTACGGGTGGTATCTGTTTGGCCGTGGCATTGTGATTGCGACCTTTGGGGACGGCAGGTGCAAGTGTGCGTCTGCAGGTAGGGAAGGTTGAAGTACAAGTAAAGATAGATGGCGATTGAGAGTAAGAAGAGAGGAATATCTCTATGAGCCGGGACAAGGAGAGTGACAAGCGTAGGGATAGACAGCAAGAATAAGAAGAAAGTTGAGGAGATAGAAGAGTAAGAATCTGAACCTCTAGCAGCTGTATATTGAAATGAGTTTCCCATGAGGAGGGTGTTGTACTACGTTGCCGTGTGAGAAGGCCCGTTTTATACCTACCCAACTCGAATTCCACACCTCTGGTACCCTAATTCTCGACCTCAGTGCCCTCAACACCGCCGCTCCAAATCTGCCTGCGCGTCTACGCCGCTATCGTACTACACTCAATGCGGAGATTTCGAGTACTCCGCATATAAAAAGCCCCGAAGGCGTTACCGATCAGACCCTGGTTCCAGTTCTCCCAGCATATCAGGTTTGCTTGATCCTTCGACAACCAACATGCGCCCCGTTGGCGAGAGCCGACGGAACGGTCCTCGCGCATAGACACAGTAGCCCATTGGCATATCAGGCAGATCCATGTAACCGGATCGGCCGTTGTGAGCAGACAAGGGTGGGTTTGCAGGCTGACTTGACGCCCAGCCAATGAGCGTCCTTCAGCTGCCGCGCACCGAACCATCGACCGCTTTAAGCGCCAATATCGATCTGGTCGACAGAGCGCTGACCATACTGCATAGACGAAGAAACGTGAAACATTTTCCAAGCTTGGATGTGGCGAGGTTGAATTGGTTGCGGCGTTGCTTTTTGACCGATCGTGTTTCCTCAGACGGTGGAATGATTTCAAAGCCATCATGCAGAAAACCCATGTTCGGAAACGAAGATAGCCTTCTGAGTTTGCTCGTACGGCTGTGGTCCTTTCCGATATTCCCAAGAAATGACGTAGTAATTTCTGTGAGCTCTGAGTAGGTACATATGTACAACGAGCAAAAAAAAGGAAACTAGATGCAAATACAAGCGAACTGCTCTGATTAAAGAACGAACGTGTGGAAAAAAAAAAGTAGAGTGAACGTATAACAAATCCTTGATGAAAAATATCGGACAAGAGATCCCCGGTCATGCAGCGAGGTGCCTTGCGTTATGCACTGCGCTACGCCCCCCACAAATCCGTGAACATGGGTCTCTTCTCACGAATAGTCTTCATTACACCTAAAGACCACGTGCCATGAATTGAGCTGGAGTGAGCCCAGATGGCCCGAGACGAGAAGCACCCTCCGGTACGATGGAACTCCTGCATAGTCCTTCCGCCTCGACAAGGTATCGACCTCCAGCGCGAATGAACCGGAACTGGGTGAGCCAGTATGTCCCCCCTGAATCATATGTAGGCAGCCAGTGGAGGCTGTCATCCTCGTTGTCTGGAGTGTTGCTGACCTCCAGCCCGAGCAGGTCAGAAAGATCATTGGTGCTGATCCGGAAGACCAGCCTGCCGTTGTTGTCGCGGGTTAACGACCCGATAGGAACGCGGAGTCGACACCGGTGGAGAATGAAATCGTCTTCCTCAAGCTCACCATATTGAAACGAAGAAACATTTTGCTCTCTTCGCCATCGCCACAGAGGCTGAACGTGGCGAAAGGCTTGGGCAGTCCCAGTGAATGAACAATTTGCTCCTGTTGAATGGATAGCAGCATGGCTGTATGGATTGTGATTGCTACTTCGGATGTCTCCAATGAGTGGGAGTGATGCGGTACACCTGGATCGATACGACTATATAGTGTTGAGTGTTGAAGATATATGCGAAGGATTTGCCAACTGTAAGCGATGGAACGGCGGGGTTCTTAGAGAAGTTGTGATGAACCGGGAGCGAGGAGAGAACCAAAGCCGGAAACACCAGTATATGGCCTCCCAAAATCATAGGTCTCTTAAAATCGATTGTGTTGGAAGCCCCCTTAGCATAGCTCCAGTCGTGTGCCAATACTTCTAGACTCTGGTCCGGCTGCTGCCCAACTATGAACAACGCTAGCAACAAGCCACCGCATGGATCTGGCGAATGACGCATTTCCCGCGAGGCGCTGTCGGCGACCTTTGAAAGAACAGCTCGATGTTCAACAATGTTGACCAGGATGATCGACTCTCACCATTCACTGAAGCGCCCAGAAAGGCCATCGGTGCGAGGTGAGGAATGACGAAAGCAAGAGACGCCTCTAACCGTTTGCGAAGTAACACAGTAGACAGTATCAGCGAGGCGGCGTAGTAAATGTTGGACCAGGGCCAGGACCATACGGACCTAGACTGGAGACTTGGCCATGGGGTAGAGCGAGGCTGACATGCTGATTCCACACCTGAGCGTCCAGCCCAAGATTGCCGATCAGAGCGCGCATCCGTGAGAACAACAGCAGTACAGCATCGGCTGATATGGCAAAATGGCAAATCTGAAGTTGAATGCTCGATTATGATCTGCGATGGAGTGGAGAGGTCAAGCGTGGAGAGCGGGGCAAGCGGGCCGAACCCTCAGCTAAACTTCAAGGGGCTAGTGTATCCACCATCTCTGCAGTCAAAGGCGGGAATGCGTGGTTGACATAAAAAACTCAGGTGAGTATCGAAACCTTGTTTGGTTCCAATCCCGGTCCATTATGCAATGCTGTGCAGGCTTGTCTGCGTTTACTGCATGTCGAGAGTGTCGAAAAGAAGACTAGACCTCTTCCAGTATTCGACTCCGGGTGGGTGTGAGCTTTGCCAAGATCTGGGGTCCGGAATCGTTCATATGGAGCATAGCTTGGGCTCGAGCAGCATGGGAGTTCGTAAGCAGACGTCAGAGAAGTCGATCACTAGTTACCGACCGTAAAGCCCACTTGTCCAGAGCAGTCGAACGATTTGCGGTAACGGACTGCGGTTGTTGTACGTGTGAAGGTGGGACGGGCTCGACATCTGTACAAAGGGCATTACTCGTATTGTTTGGGTGATCTCGTGGTCTAGATGTGGTCAATGTTGACTAAGAGCCACGACAGTTCTTATTCACCGGTAAGAAAAGAATGCCAGTGCTAGTCGTGGCATTATGTGACTTTCGAGGGCTAACCTGCCGGGAAACATGCCGCTCGCCTTCAGATTGCTCTCGTGGATTGGGTTTTGCTGTGGTGTAGTTCTAACCGCCGCGCGAAATTTCGTGAGGCGTACGATCGTAACTGGAGGAACGAACAACCCAATATGCGTTGAGAGATCTCCTCCCAAGTATCCATGCCACGGCCCAACACGAAAGTAGCTCCCATCATCGAGCGTAGTTTGTGGACAAAATGTTATGCTGCTGTTGGCTTCTGGAGTCATTCGCTTCGGCAGAGCGGTGAAGAACCAAAGAATAACCTGGCGTACTCTACAGACGTGGCTATTTGCAGTGACTGCAGTCCAAAACAGCAGATACAGCGAAATGCTTCATCATCGTATGAGACAGACCCATATGCTGTTCTGATGACAGGGCGACGTCGTGAAGCTCATCATTCACCAGCTTCCTCATATCATGTTCTTTCAGAAAAAAGGTGCCAGCGACGCTGTCTTCCTCGGTGGTGCGCGAAACAACCAATCGGACAACCTTAGCGAAGTCGGTGACGAGGGCTGAGCGCTAAAGATTTGTGCGGTCTTCTCATTGCGGCCGCTGGGACGGTCGCGATCTTCTGATGCCAGCGATTGCGAACGTCGAGGCCACGGTATTCCTCACCTCAGCTTCCCTCACCACTCTCAATCCGTAGATCCTAGGCCTACGCGCGTGCAATCGTGAGTCAGATCAATTTACGCTCCACAGCGCATTCTGATGGGACTCGCTATGCGCTTCCCGTCGATCGCGAACTTTCCGTTGAGGCGGATGCTCCAGCGCTCTACCAGGGCTCCCGATCTGATGCTCAAAAATGTTGTTCCGAATCGCTCTTGGTGACTCAGCGGCCAGTGGGGATTTCGGGGCAACTTCGTATGCGCCATGGTCGAGGAAGGGGATCGAACTCGAGCTCCAAGGCTGGTTCCCACACAAGACTCCCGCGCGAAGATCTGTAGTCTGCTGACCACCATTTTTCTCTAAGCTGTGTCAAACGATCGCGTCTATCTCGCGAGCTTCTGAGCTGGAGGAAAGTATTCCTGACGAGGTGTTGGTCCCAACAGTTGTACAGCAACTCGATCGCTTGGCCTGCGTTTGGATGCCAGTCAAGTACCGCGTCTAGGGGACTGTTGCGCCATGGTCCGCTCCGTCGATCTCCATCCTTCTCGAATGCTTGAGCTCAGATCCAGGACGCCCCAGCCCTACCGTCTCGAGGAATTTGGCATCGTAGTCTATGATATCGCTTCGGTCGTGTTTTGGCGGTTCCTGTCTTGCAATTCCGCTGGGCGCAGCGCTGCTTCCAAGTGATGAAGCCAACGATTTCTCTGTGACGGTACTTGCACAGATTCACCAGCCCAGTAAGCACCTGCCCAACAAGCACGCACCTAGGCGAGTGCGGCCAGTCTATATCTGCCTCGCAAAGTTCCTCTTCTTCCTCGTCTTGTCAAAGTATTCCTCCATCTACCGCATCTCTTCTTGACACAACAAACCATCTTTACATCAGTATCCATCTCGACTCCATCATGAATCAACCTCCTGATGGCCATGGCTGGATCCCCAGCTCCTGGACCATGCCTCGTCCGCAACCTTCAGAGGCCGTCCCACATTCGCATCTTCCTTCGTCCGCGGCTGCGAGTCCATACGATATAGGTGTTGTATCGTCCATCGAGTCCCCTCTGACAGGCTACTCCCAGATCATCTCCCAACCGGCTCCTTCTGTACCGGCGGCTGTGAGTCCGTTGAACCCGAGCTATGTGCCGTCCTTGAATGTTCCTTGGACCTTGTCTACTTTGCCATGGCAGGCATACCAGAACCCGATTCCCCATGCACACTCTACTGCAGACACATCTAATGCGGGCAAAGTGCAGGCTAGCGGAGACTCTTGGACGATACCCACTCCACAGCCTACGCAGGCAATCCAGAAAACGCTTGCTTCTGGGTCCTCTATGGCGGATACGTCTTACGCGGGCATGTTAAAGACTACCGGAGCCTCTTTAATGAAGCCTCCGTTGCGGCTAGTGCAGCCTAGACCGGAAACGCCTTCTCCTTCACCCACGGCTACGACGTCTAACACGGGCGATGTGCAGACTAACGGAGCCTCTGGGGGAAGACCTAGGCCGCAGCCTATGCAGGCCATCCAGAACACGCTTGCTCGTGCGTCCCCCGTGTCGGATACACCTAACGCGGGCGAGAATAAGACTACCGGAGCCTCTTCGATGAAGTCTTCGTTGTGGCTAGTGCAGTCCAGACCAGGAACGCCTTCTCCCTCCTCCACGGTTGCGACATCTAACACGGGCGATGTGCAGACTAATGGAGCCTCATGGACAATACCTACGCAGCAATCTATACAGACCATCGAGGATCCGCTTCCTCCAGTGCCCGCTGCTGCGAATACGTCTAGCACGCGCGATGTGCAGACTAACGGAACCTCTTCGACAACGCCTGAGTTGCGGCCCAAACCGGAAACTCCTTCTCCATCCTCCACGGTTGCGGATCCATCTAGCACGAGTAACACACAGACCTCCGAGGCCTCCTGCACGGAGAATGTATCGCAGCCTCCCAAGCCAGCCTACAAGCCTCCACGCGGGCGACCAAAGGTGGAGACACTTAAGCAAAGGCAAGAAGAGGCCGCAAGAGCCGGCAGAATCTATCCGGACCCGAGGAACAAGAAGCGCAAATCACCGTCCGAAGAGGAGCCTGCCAAGGCCAAGAAGCCGAAGAAGTCTGCCACGGAGGCAGCGAAGAAAAAGCCTCCATCAATACAGCCCGGGCCATCGACGCTGAAAACGCCGTCGCCGTCAGGCCCGGCTGGGCCCGTCCCCGTCCAGCGTCAGGTGGTCAATTCGTCGTCGTCAAAATCAGATGGATGTGTTATCGACCCATCGCAATCGCCGCCCAGCCCAGGCGAGCGCATCCCAGATCAGTCGACGCTGGACGTGCCATCGCCATCGCCATCACTGTCAAGCGAGGAGGAATTCGACTTTTCCGACTTTTCATCCACGACTGACATTGACTCCCGGATAGCGTCCGAGGTCCGTCACCCCACCCCCAGCGATTTCGAGAAAATGTTCACCGATGAGTATGACGAGCCGTTCGTACCTTACAGCGAACTCATGGCTGCTGATGAGGCTGACGAGGACCCCGAACCATTGGAGCCTTACGCCTCTCAGGGGGTAGATGATAGATGGTTTACTGAGGAGTCGACGGTGGAAGAGATGAGGGAGTCATTCAATCTCGATGCGTATTACGGTGAGGAGGTGGCAGCTTGCTAGCAAGAGCGGCGTCTTGTGCGTTTTGTTCGTTCTGTCGAGGGCATAAAAATAATGTATCTTTCGTTCCGTGACCCGCCGGCAGATCTGGTATGGAAGCATTATTCGGTACCTCTTCGTGCAAACCTACACCAGACATATGGAAAATGTCCGAGGGGTCTAGTCTCTCTCATCTCCAGTCCTCAACCTTGTTCACGCTTTATCCCAGGACGCAACCGTGAACTAATTCAGTGCCAAGGTAGAGTTGGTCGATAACGTGAGCTTTTGAGATCATACTCGAGCTCCAGCCCACGATGCACTGTCGATGACGAACTGCAAAAGCTCATATTCAATTTGAAAGGTCTTCAGCCCTAGCTCATGTTAGCTTCAACCCGCAATGTACGATATAGGCAAAAGAGTGGGAAACATGTTACGTACAAGCTCAGTCTTCTTGGCTGACTTCATCCTCGTCTTCTCCATGCTCTTTCAGCACCTCCTCTCTTCTCGGCACATCCTCCGGATGCGGATTCCCTTCATGGTGCCCATCAGCAAAGAAGTGATGATACACGACAACCAGGACCAGGAAGCCAAGGAGGATGCCGATAAGAGTAGGAGCAAGAGGATGCCGCATGAGGTGAACTTTTCTGGAAAGTGGAGGGCAAGAAGAACAACCAATCCAGAAGATGAACCCCCTCGAACTCGAAGAAACAAATCCAGTTATCCTCGAGGTGAAGAGAACAGATACTCAAAGGCTTTTACAGTGAGAAAGGACTCGTAGTGAACACTGTGTATCATACACTTTTTGAGGCTTCTGCAACCATGGTATAGTAAGGTGGTTGGATGTGGGGTAATCAGGCCAATTAGGCCCCTTTCTTTGAGCACAAGTTCCCCAGAATTCAATACCGTCGATTAGCTGTCGTTGATGCAAGACCGAGATGGGTGGTAAGCTGTGTATCGAAGTAAAACGCCCGTCCCGGAAACAGTTACAGCTTCTCTCCAGCGACTCTACTTATGATCCCAAAGACACAGTAAAATATTGATATCGAGAGAGGCGCAAACATGTGGGCCTGCTTGCAAGGTTACTGGGTGGTGAACGTGCTTGACCAGATGACTTTTATGTCGAACTCTAGGAGGTGGCTGGGAAAACCCGGGCGCGCTGTGCACGGGTAAGGGAACGGGACGGGTGTTTCCGAGCCTCTACCGTAAGACAGAACGTAATTTAAGATAATGCACGAGGGCTTTAGCAAGGCTGAGCGCGAGAGATGGTGGCAGTAGAGGTCGTTAGACGTCAAGCCCTGTGGTCAAGGAGATTTTGGTGGAGCTTGGAAGCTAAGCCATATCGAGCAACTTCACAGGTACTAGGCCGATATCGGCCCACTTCAACAGAAACAACATTTGTTCTTATCACGAACGGATACTTTAGAGTCTTTTGTGAATACACATATTCCTGAATATTTACTGCGGGTCAACGCTCAACTAACATAGCCCAGCCACGGGAGTGAATGTCTTAAAGGCACACCTGCCAGACAGCCTGACAGTGCGAAATCAAGCACCTGCATCACTCCAGTCTCTCAGGTACCCGTGAGCGATAACTATCTACCATCCTTCTTGTCCCATTCCAACCGCTCTGCCAGCATCTCCCAGACAGGTTCGGCGCCAACCCGCCCTATATTCCTCAAGCCAGCAGTAACAAAGGGCAACAACCTTTCGAAATCCTGCTCTACTTTTTTCAGGTTCGTGATTGGACTTTCGTGGTTCCGAGATACTTTGTCTTTGGAAGTACTGATTGGGGGTTCTTTTTCCTCCTCGGAACCAGATGCCGAGTCAGATGGCGAGTCCTCAACCACGGTAGGTATAATACTTTTTCGCCTCGTGGTCTTCGATGAAGTTATATTTGCGGAAAATTTGAGGTGCGTATTATCCTGCTTCGTTGACGGGTTTGTTGACGGGTTCGTTGACGGGTTCGTTGACGGGTTCGTTGACGGGTTCGTTGACGGGTTCGTTGACGGGTTCGTTGACGGGTTCGTTGACGGGTTCGCCCGCACGGCTTCCAGAACAGAGTCGTGAAACACAGCTGCGAGGTCCAGAAGTGAGATGATCGCGCGGTGGATCGGTTTAAGATTTTCGGCGAGTAGCGACTGTTCCTGCAATCGTGCAAGATATTTGAGGTGGATCGTGGACATCTCGTCGATGTCTTCTGCGTTACTCATTGCGGCTAGCATTTCCTGGGTTGACAGTGCGATGACGATTTCTGTCACATAGGAACGTAGAATGTCTACTAGCCAGACGAGGCGGTGACGTAATTTGTAGCTGAGCTGCCTGATTGCTGTATCGCTTGACTGACAGATGTCATGGAGGCTAATGAGCTGGAGGAGATATTTGGCGCGATACAGTTGCAGTAGGAAAGTGAGGATTTGCTGGTATATCGGTATGGAAGATCGCTGTATGATGTTCATGATGGGCCATGGCAACTACCATGATTAACAGTGACAATGCATTCTTGCTCAAGAGTACTCACAGCGTAATCGACCGAGATACTGGCTAGTCCAGTCACCGACTGAGTCTGCTTCTTCAGCCGAGTGGAGCGAACAATGAGTTTCTCTGCATTTCCCTTTTTAAGAGTGTTTGTGTAGATTCCACGTGCAAGTTCTGTGAGTAGGAAGCGGTCGTTCCAGCCGCGCTGTCTTGTATCCATACGTTCGAACACGGCAGTGGCGAAGTCTTGTAGAACAGAAGCATTCGCACCCAGATATACAAGACTAAAATCGTTCAGGATATCGAGCAACCCGTATTGCGTAAATAGATGAGTGCGCAAGACGGTTGAAGCAAACGAATACTTGCTCTTGATCCACTCCTCGAATGCCGCACCAAACAGCTCCGGGAATGGCGACATCGGCAAGTCCGACTCTCCACAAACAGCGCTATGATCCAAGAGAGGTTCACTTTCGAACGGTCCCATCCCAGCGCCATATATGCCAAGCTCCTTCAAGAATACGACGCTTTTCCCGGTGTTGAATATCTTGACTCCAGCAGGTTCAAGAAACGATGGGGCTCGTAGAACGTCACCCTTTCCACGACGAAGAACAAATCTGTCATGCCATAGCGCTGACGCTTCGCTGCCCGAGTCATTCTCGAATACGAAAAACGTTTCGTCGTTGGTGCCTAGCTCGCCAGATTCCATCCACCGACGAATAGGCTTCAAGTATGTTTGCAGACACTCGAAGAAGATGAGGGAGAACATTTCGAAGACACTCGCCTCCAAGGTCATTTGGGCAAGGCTGATATTCTCGTAGAGCTTCTCTAAATGAGCGAAAGGGTTCACGAGTAGGTGCGGCTCAATCTCGAATACCACTTCCGCGAGATTGAGCAGTGGGCCCGACAGCCTCAGTACTTCATCATGGAGCTCGAGCAAGCTCACAGCTACTGGCCCACTTGGCGCCAGATAATCCTGTTGTAGCCGTGTGAGTTCTCGGTCAAAAGTCGCAAGTCTTGTGCCAACCGCTGCTTCGAAGGTTTGAACTATAGGAAGCGTAGAGGGGCGCTGGGTCCATTGTCGGAGGCGATTCAACTTATGCCCAGTTTCGGCTAGTCGAGAAAGCAGGTCATCTATCGTCTTGGCGATGGCATGACTGAAGATGTACTTGTGATTGACACGAACATTGCTGTGCTGCTTATCCGTAATGTATAGAGACGTCTTGAAGCCGGCGAGCATGAAGAGCGTTTCCCTGACTGCTTGTAGCTCGGAAATCTCGCTTTTGCTAGTCTCCTCGTTTGGTTCTATTCTCCAAAATTGTGCACTAGTAATCTCGGAGAGCGACTTGTTGTTGATAGCGACAACACATGACTCCGGATCGAAACCGTCATCTTCCTCGGCACTAGTCACGGGGGATGACATGTGCTTTCTTCCTCGTGTTTTTGGGGTCTTCGCTTCGTCCTCGGATGATTCGACCCCATAGTCGATATCTTTCCATATCTCTTCATCACTGTAAGGGTCATCGTCAATGATCTCGGCCCATGTCAGCGGCGGAGGCGGCGTGGGCGGCCGGAGTATATCCAGGGCCTCAACATCCGAGTTCTCGATTGGCCGATCGGACAACTGAAGTAAAAAGGACAGATATTCCGGTATCCACTTGTTGTGTGCCTCTCGAAGTTCGTCTATGCGAGAGCCCAGCGCGTCCGCCAAGTCGTCCCGATTGAGCACCCTGAACTTCTCATCAAGGCCCGAGAAGCTGACCTGGACGTCAAACTGACTGGTTCGGTTATACTGGTGCGCTTTCAAGCCCCGAGTCGCGATATCTTTAGCATGCTTGTAGGCGCGTCGGTCTACCTCGGGGTTGAACTTGAGGATGGACTGAATCAACTCGTCTGTCAACGCAGCTATTTTCGCGTTCTGCGCCATGGAGACGCGTCGCTTCACAAATTGCTGAAAAGGCCACCTTGTCGTGTTTCTCGACCGTGCCGTACATGCGCTTTGTCGCGTAGAAACGGTCCAAGTTTGGAACTGCCAATGTTCACAGTTCACGGCGTGCAGTCACTTCCGGGCTAGCGCGCTGACGTACCTGCGGCCGTTGGGGGCGCATACGCCAGCCTTACCGGCCCGTGAAACAGCATCCATGGCAGCAAAACCATGAGGTCGCGTGCGCTCCTTGTCCCTCTGGAGCATTCAACATGGCGCTGCCAAAGAGCATGCGGGTTTTGGCCGCCGTCACGCTGTGCATCTTCTTTTACATGATCGTTCTGATCTACAAGGCGCCGGCCGAGCTACAGCCTGCAAGCAAGACACCACCCGCAAATACGTTGCAAGAATGGGACCACGACCCTCAATTGGACCGTAGGTGGCAGACGTCCTTTCCACGATATTTATATAGAATATTCCAGTCTGACAACAATCTCACAGCGTCCGGCGAGCCCCCCGAGCCTCTGCGCCGAGTCGAGGGCGACAACTACGAGCCGAACAACCCGCACAGCGCCCGCATCAACGCCACGATACTGAGTCTGGTGCGAAACTCCGAGATCGACGACCTGCTCAAGAGCATGAACGATCTGGAGCGGACCTGGAACCACAAGTTCAACTACCCGTGGACCTTTTTCAACGACGAACCCTTCACCAAAGAGTTCAAAGAGAAGACCCGCGCCGCAACCAAAGCCGAGATCAGATATGGTGCGCCTATATCCTCCCCATACTCTCTTCAAGTACACGGTATCTGACAAACCACCTCAATCTAGAGCTCGTACCCCCCGAACACTGGGCAATCCCACCCTGGATCAACATGGACCTGTTTCACGAATCCGTATCCCTCCTCCAAGAGCAGAAGGTGCAGTACATGGAAAAAGTGTCGTACCACCAGATGTGCCGCTGGAACAGCGGCATGTTCAGCGAGCACCCGGCCCTCGCCGACATGCAGTACTACTGGCGCGTCGAGCCCAACGTCCACTTCTTCTGCGACATCGACTACGACGTCTTCCGGTGGATGGCCGACCACAACAAGACCTACGGCTTCAACATCAACATCTTCGATTCCGCCGAGTCCGTCGCGACGCTGTGGCCCGAGACGAAGAAGTTCCTGGCGGACCACCCGGAGTACGTGGACGCGAACAATGCGCGGGAGTGGTTGGAGGACGGGAGCAAGCGGCCCGAGAATGCTGCGACGGCGCACGGGTACTCAACGTGCCATTTCTGGTCGAATTTCGAGATTGGCGATCTCAGCTTTTGGCGGAGTAAGAAGTACCGCGAGTATTTTGAGCATTTGGATCGCGCGGGCGGCTTCTTTTATGAGAGGTGGGGGGATGCGCCCGTGCATAGTGTTGCGTTGGGATTGTTTGAGGACAAGAGCAAGATCCATTGGTATGTACCTCTCATGCAATGCAGGGCGAGTTGAGTATGAGGATTGCGAGTACTGACGATGGAACAGGTTCCGCGATATCGGCTACCAGCACATTCCCTTCTTCAATTGCCCGAATAACCCCAAGTGCTCGGGCTGCGTGACCGGAAGGTTCACTGATGGCGAGAAGTGGCTAAACAGGGAGGACTGTCGGCCCCTGTGGTTCAAATATGTTGGCATGGATTGAGGGACGACGGGATACGCATAGCGTGTCCGATTCATCATTGGAACGGCTTATGATTACCAGCTGTGTGCTTTGTTATTATTGCATGGGGAAATGGCGTTATGGAGTATGACAGGGCGTCTTATGCTTTCTTGGTCGACTACTTGTTAATACTTGTAGATAGGTGATGCCTGACGTTCAATCGAGATTCGACTTCGACGGTCTGAGAAGTCATGATTGAAAACTGTGCGGAGTCACTGATATTGCAGGCACAAGCCACTTATTCAAGAGCATAAGAAAATGTTCTGTACATCGGCCACAGCGACATACCGCTCTCTTCCTTTTTCTCGTGCCGCTCCCTGATACCGACGGTGCGAAGAAACCACATTAGTGTTACAGCTTTCTCAACCTCCCCTGACACCATCCGTCTAGAAGAAGAAACCGAAATGACATCTACATGTGCAATTGCGCGAGTTGAGTGGTGGTCTTTCGTCAGGTGGGAGGGGCAGCGTGTCATTCTAAGCGGCGCCCTCGGGGTACATGGTCTCCTTCAGCGGGATGCCAAGCTCTTCACGTATCGGCTCGAGCTCCTGGAGATACTCGTCGTACTGGCCCTTGTTCTCAACCTTGAATTTGATGCCTGTAGTTGCAGGGTCAGTAAGCGTTTCTAATGGAGCAAGGGTCGACCACGGAGGAAGGAGGCTCGCGAGACGAGAACAGAGCGGCAGAGTCCGGCTGAGTATCACAGGCGTGGCTTAAAGTAAAGGATAGGCATGACGTACCCTCGAACACTCGCACGGCTGAGGGGAAGTCGTTTACCCGCCGAGCAGCCCTCAGGGCCGAGATGATGACGGTTGGAGAGGGTACGAGATCGTAGGCGAAGCAGTTATTAAGGTTACGCTGGCCGGCTGTCAGCTCGATGGCCTCGAGTACACGTTACGGCAGCCTTCTGAAGCTGTCGAGTGCGCTGCCGGTACAAACTTGGAAGCTAGCAAGGGTGGCATACCTGGAGCTCGAAGACGTCGTTCACCTTGTCGAACTCCTTCTCATATCTGTTGTGTGCATTCTCGAGTCAGCTACGGTCCTTTCCGCAAGCTCAATGGAACCCAATGCCTCCAGCAGCTCGTGGGCACGTCCATCCCCTGCTCGGCTTGTAGTTCCTTCTCCTGTTGTAGCGTACCTGGCGGTGAACTCCTCGAACGTCTCCTCGGCGTGCTGGTCGCACCGCGCTGCCGACACAGAAAAGGCGCGCTGGGCGCTCCAGGCAACGGGCCCGATACGGCCAGCCGGAGCTCGGAGGCCTGCTCGACTGACCTTCGACGCGGCGCGCACGAAAGACATGGCTGGTCTCAATGGGTCGATGGGAAGCTGCAGGAGGATCCGCCGCGTCGAATGGGCGGGTGCTGGTGGCGGAGTGGTGGGCGGGGAGGGGGTCGTGGGTGGTCTTCAGGTGAAGTTGAGCTTTTGGTTTTCGCGGTTGATGTCCTGGCGTGATCCGGAGTCGTGGTCCGGCGAAACCCTCGGCCGTGACAGTCCTTGGCGCTGTGACGTCTGCTACTCCTACCGGTACTCCTGCAAGGGCGACTCCTGCTGTGCGACCATCGCAAACACTTGGAACAATGACTACTGCGCGGACTCGGACAGCATCTTTGGTCGCCATACCACTGCACTGATGCTCTCTACTGGGACGAAGCGTACGGTTCAACAATTTGACGATCGGGCACAACATCACAGACCTTGTTTCATTTGGACCATCTTCATTCCTTTCCTCACCATGTGCATTATGATTCAGGATCTCACTTTCTTCAACATGATTTTTTTCTTACATATCCAACTTGGTTGAAAACATTCTGACACCCACTCCTCTCAGTCAAGACTTACCTCTCCCTCCAACCGACTGACCATCCATGGATCCATCAAAAGTGCGGCGCATTCAATGCCGTTACACAGAGCAGTCCAGCGATGAGACCTGCGCTGGGTAGAGTCAGAACCTAAAAGTCTGTTAGCCTGGATTCTACAACTGTCCATCCAGCTCAGTGCACTTACCCAGCCTATGAAGATAAAAGCCAATTGCCGCCAATTGACAGCACCCAGGTCGTAGTTCATCAAAGCGACACCCATCGATGCTCCGGTCAAGCACTGGGTAGTAGATACTGGCAACGCTAGTCTGGATGCTAGCAGCACCGTGACGGCAGCACCGAGCTCGATGGAGAAGCCGCGAGTAGGCGACATCTGTGTAATCTTGTTGCCCAGCGCGCGCATAATGTGGTAGCCGTAGAACCAGAATCCGAGACCCAGCAACAGACCGGCAATGACCAAGAACCATATTGGTGTCGGGGAGCTCGTATTGACCTCGCCGAGCCTATACGTTTCGTACACAGCAGCCCAAGGACCTCGGCGCAGTCAGCTTGCACCGCGGAGCGAAGTTGGAAACGATTACGACTCACCGACGGCGTTGGCCACGTCGTTTGACCCATGAGCGATGCTCATCATCATCGCAGAAATGACTTGGCAATAAGTCCACAAGTGCTCCACGCGAACATCATATCGCTTGGCACGGGCATGAATGTTACGCAGAAGCTCAGAGTCGTGCGTAATCACGTCGCGAGTAACACCTTCTCCAGGTAAGCAAAAATGCTAAACATGTCCTAGAAAATGGACTGACCTTGCAGCAGACCAAACTTGAAGTATCCCCACCATTTCTGCGGATTGGCCCAAGAGAGATGCTGGACTGGACCGATGAAGCGCTCGTACGGCTCAGACTTCCTTGGTCGCTTGAGAGGAGCAACGGCTGTAGGATCTTCCAACGCCCTCTTTTCGAGTTCAGCCGCCTTCTCCGGGTCTGACGGCAATGCGCCATTCCCGTCCGAAGAGCGGTCTTTCAAAGACCCCGAAGGGCTGGCTGTGATCTCGTCTCCCTCATGTCGTGCGGGCGGCTGACGATGACGAAGGGTATCCTGATCTCCACCGCCGGCGCGCACCTCACCATAAGCATCCTCGTAATAGTTCGTAACATACTCGTCTCCTTTTCCGGGGAAGAAAAGAGGAGGGTTGTCCTTCAACAACATGGGCCCGAGAATGACGTGCCAGATGCGGAGCCGGGTATCCTTGTGAATCAACTTGCGCTTGAAGAACGGCACAAAGAAGACGTAGCAGACGATGAGACACCCGAAGAACACGCCAATGATGATTCCAGCGGCTTTTCCAGCTCCAAATTCCTCCAGAGAGGGGGCAGTGGGCGCCTCAATGACAATGAAGAGCGCAAGAATGGCTCCGGTGGCCGCGAAATAAAACGGAATTAGTAACATCGCCCACTTGAAGGGATCTCGTCGCTCAAGCACAGAGTACTTGAGGGTACCAAAAATGAGTGCGGAAAAGCCTGCAGCAACCAACGGTGCTATAGCCCAAGATGCGGCGACTTGTGACACGGAGCCACTTTCCCAGCGCCACTTGATGGAAGCTCCAGATGCGAATCCAACTCCGATCAAGGCACCACTACGAAGATCAGTAACGATATCCCAGTTGATGATGATTCGCAAGGTCATGACATACACCACTGTCTGTGTTGTGGACACTGGCCAGCCCCAACCTGTAGCGAGCATCAACCATGTCGCACTACCGACCTCAGCGCATCCCATGGCCAGCATCAGCGCTCCAGGATGTCCATTGCCCTCGCGGAATCTATCGATTGAAATGATTCCGTTCTTGATGGTTGACGTAACTCGAGCACCGAGACCGACAGCACCAGCAAACTCAGTACACACAGACAGGAACCCGACCTGAGGCATGGTCAAAGTTCTCGCAGCCACCG
Organism: Lophiostoma macrostomum CBS 122681; assembly: GCA_010405375.1. Lineage (NCBI taxonomy): Eukaryota > Fungi > Ascomycota > Dothideomycetes > Pleosporales > Lophiostomataceae > Lophiostoma > Lophiostoma macrostomum. The sequence goes on along the minus strand of MU004328.1, from coordinate 184,096 downwards.
AAGCTTTTTGTAGCATTAGAGTAATATTCGTATCACAATTCATGGGAGCACTCACTGGCATAGGAATTTGCGACATCATTCGCGCCATTACCAAAAGCGGAGAACACGAAAGCGATTGAGGTTATCGCAAGAATCCAGTCGTATCTAGCTGTAATCGCTGGGATAGCCATTTTGGGGACTCAGGATGGCAATCTAAAGTTCCTTTGAATTCACTTGCGGTGCGTCTTGGAGCATTTTATATGAATCCCAGTACCAATCCGCGACCTGAAAGCTCTGCAGTACTATTACGATGTAGACCCACGACGTCAGGAGCCAGCCGAGAAGATGAACTTTTGAAGCTCAGCCAAGAAGCTCCGCTCATGGCAATCTTCAGTGCAAGTTCGCTGCCGCCAGGGCGCCGAGTTCCGCTAGCTCTCGGCATTCTCTTGCCAAGGGATTCCGCTCATTTGTCTCCGCCTTGGGGGACTTGATTCAAGCAAGGTCAGTGGCCAATGGCAATTGCAACTGATCGCACGTTTTGTATCGTTGGTACAAAGGTCCTGCGATTTCACGAGCGTGTTCCGAGTTTCCGAGGCAATCAAATCGATTGTGGGGACACGTACAAGTCCCTCTCCAACGAAGGGCCCCATCACGCTGATGCCAAGCATACTGCACTGTGGCGAACGTCAACCAGTCAACACGAGGGGCAGTTTGGCAGATGTGAATGGTTCAAGCAGATGTCACGTATGCTCATAAGCTATCTGGAGTATACGCGCGTGGCGAAGTCACACACACACACAATCACTTCCTCAAGACGCCATGACCTGATCGTAGCATCGCCAATATCGTTAGTAGTCATGACAAGTCTGATACCGTGCTCCCTCGCTTGTCTTGAGGCCATGAAAGCTGAGATTTGGGGTGTATGGATGCCAGCATCTTGAAAGATACCCCATTGCATGGCACGATTTAGTGTCAAGGATGGAGTTACATGGTAGTTTATTAAAGCATGAATGCCTGCCAGTAGGGCTAGTAACTCTTATGCTTTTTCGCTTCGATTATCCATTCGAGGTCCCATACCATCTAATTGCTCTCGTCTCCTACTGCAAAAGGCGCACCACCCAACCTCAGTATCTCATGTTTCATAGAACATAGACAGTCCCCAAGCTTGACGTTGGCAAATTATCCACCTTTGAGTTCAATGTTAGCATACCACTGATGGAGGGACTTCAAAGACTAGCAAAGTCAAACACTGGTCGCTGAGTGTTGCATGCCCCAGTTATGCAGAGGACAACACCCTTGTATTTCCCCGACTCTCACTTCACTCGCTCGACCTCCTCCTACAGCCCGTCCTTGCTCCCTACCAGTCGTCCTAACGCCATCTCGTACGAACCCAGTTGTATGTCCTCGACTTCAGATTGACTACCCTAGGTTCCCAGCTTCGCCTCCGACTTGCCTGACATCAATACACCAAAACGCTTCCCATCACGAATTACGCGTCCACGCTCACATTCCAACGCAGGACATTGGTCAACGATCTTTGCTTTCCGGCATCTGCTAAATATATGCAAGCAATACTACACTACACAAAGTACAAACATATCCCACAACGGGAGGCCCGGCCTGCCAGCAATTTACATACTGTGGATACAAGGACCCAAGAGTTGGTGACAATATCATTGATACATCTCAATCAGCCACGCAAAAAGTATACTATAGTATGACCAATGCGTACCATAACCAAAAACAGAAACGTAGTCGACTGACGCATCTCTGCATCTCTCACTTCGAGCGCCGGCACTGGAGGAGGAGGAGGAGGAGGAGGAGAAGAAGCAGCCAGCTATGATATTCCTGTTTGTCTACATACTAAATTTCGGAGGAGGGTTGGCTATTGATTCCAAAAATTACGGAAGATGTGAAGGTAGGCAGGGTGAATGTTGCACAAGGGTTCCCAAAGACAAGCAAGTCAGACATCCAAACAACCATCTTAGCGGCTTCACCATCTTCGTAATATTACGACCTACGTAGGCGGGGTCGACCATACATTCCCATTCTCGTCCTCATCCTCATCCTTACCCAGCATAGCACACGCATCACACATCCTCTCCATTTCCATGTCCATCCTAACTTCACTCCTTCACTCCACTCCACCACATCACGATCACCATCACCATCAACAAACCAAAGTACAAAATGACGATTAAGCATTAATCTAAGCCACTCAGCCCAGCCACTCAGCCAGCCCAAGCCTACACACCTATATAGATAAATATTTTCTCAAAAGATTCGCGCCGCCCAATGCCCGCCCCGCGTCCCCATTTCCACCTTTCCGTGCTTTGCTCTTCTGTGATGATACATGGCGTTCGTACCTTTCGAGTCGGGGACTCGAAAAGCGAGACTAAATAATTACAAGGGAAATACGCGCCGCGCCAAAGGCGGCTGTGTTTTTTCAGAACAAAAGGGCAGTGAGGGATGAGCTTTGGTACTACAGCATACCATGCCATTGTGGTGAAAGTGTAGTATTGCTCCAATTGATCCGTCGTATGCGATTGGGGTGGATGGAGCGGGTCATGCCGGCGACTCGGCGTCATCCTTGTCTTCACTCCCGAATCAAAAGCTTTCAAGCTTTCGTTTGATTCAACCCTCATCATATCCCTCTTTGCATCAATTCATTTCTTCCCCTCTCCCTCTGCCTCCCCGTGTCCTCCCTCTGCCGCATTCGCAACACGATATCTATGCCTTCCTGCTCCTCGTCACACGCCCATTCGGGCTCGCACCTGTCGCACTCGCATGACCATTAGCATACTGTCCATTCGCAAGCGCATGGGCACCCTGGGACAATCTCCGCCGCGCCTCACCAACCGTGGGTACCTTTTCGTCCTTCATTTCCACCAGCGCGCTCGTCGCCCTACGGCGGCCCTTGGGGACCGGCTTCTTGTACGTTGCGAAGTAGAAGGCGATGAAGAGGAAGAGGTACGATGTAATGATGCAGATACCGGCGATGGCGGCGAATTCCTCGCCCGCGCATTTGCCGGCGTTGGGCAGCCAGGGCCAGTAGGTGCTTGTGAAGTAGGTCCAGGAGGCGAAGTAGACGAAGCCTAGAGGATTTGTTAGTGAGACGTTCTGGGGGTAGAGGTTGAGTATGGAAGGGGCGGGGAAGCGTACCGAGATCCAGAACGAATTGGATGATTTGCATAATGGTGATGTACTTCTTCCACCAGATCCTGATGCCGCGCGCGCTCTGGAAGTAGTACCAGTACATGACGACGTGCACCATGAGGTTCAGAGTGATGACGGGCCATGAGACAGCCGTGCTGCCAATGAGTTGGGTGTAGCAGAGGAGGGCCGTGGCGCCGTGGTGGTAGGTGTGGAGGAAGGCTGAAGATGCGTCAGTACTCGCAGAATGACGTTCTGAGGCCGCGCATACTCAACGGCTTCTTCTTCAAGAACAGGAAGCAGGTGTCCACAAACTCGAGGTACTTGTTGAGGTAATTGAGCTACGGACCTGTCAGCACCCCTCCGCGCATCACCAGCAGAATAGCAGTACTCACATAGTAGAGAACAACGAGCCTGTCCGTCCACCCGCCCCTGTGGTCGCAGATGGCATAAAACAAGCCGTGCCTCACAACCGTGGGGATCAGCTCCTCAGCGAACAGCACCAGCAGGACGAAGCTGGCAGCCGTGAGCCCGAAGTTGTGCACCTTGAACAGAAAGTTGAGCTGGAAGGGCTCGCGGTTGCGCATAAGCTCCCGCCCGCCGAATATTACAATGTAGTAGGAGATGAGGAAGGTGGCGCATGCTTTGAAGGTCGAGAGAGGCGTCTCCCCGGGCACGAAGCGGAAGTCCTCCGGCTTGTAGCCCATCAGCGACTCGTACCCCTTGGAGAAAATGGGCCATAGCTGCAGTCCGAATGGCCGGTCGAGCGTCGGCACGCCGTACTGGATCCAGTCTGGAGTTTTCGACATGGTTGCGCAATGTGCGTGTCGGTGTTTGTTGAGGCGGGCGAGGATGCAAAACAAGCCCTGCGGAAGTCGCGCACGAGGAACGCGGTTTCTTCAATTAGTTTGCGCGTGCGGTCGCAAGCGCGCAAAGGAATAAGAAGACCAGGGAAGAGGAAGGAAGGTGGCAGCAGCGGCCTAAGGAGCGACGTGAAGACGAGGAAATCGGATCTCTGCGGAGGTCAGCGTGAGGTCAGATCTCGAAGTTTTAATAATTCTGGCTGGCGTTCGGAAAGGGGGGGTTCGCGCTCGGAAATGAGAAAGCTCGTCTCCGTGCCGCCCGATCCAAACAAAGTGCGCCCGCCGTTGCGCACGCTGGGCGTCATTTCAGCCTCGTCAGCGCCCCAACATCTGCACGCCGAGGCTGATTTACGGGCGATATAACTGGCTGCTCGGCCCCTGAAGTGGTGCAGCGGGCGCGATATTCGCTCCCAAGCCACACCGGTCGACGTGGAGATTCGGGCTTATACAATTCCACGAGTGTGTAGCTAGGTCTATAGAAATTCCGGAGAAGCGATTGCCATCTATCTTTAGAGCGATATCTGATAACAATTGAAGTATAGCAGGATTTGGTGGTGTTCACGGCATTCAAATGGGGAGGCTCTTCTTCCCCTGCCCAGACTATCATATGTGGTAGGCTTGTTGGATCATCGCTTAACGACCCCGTGGTGACGGATTCCAGAAACCTAGCTCTTGGTACTCCAAGTTTGGAACCACGTATTATATGTTGACGTAGACTGAGACGAGTACGTCGTGGCTCAAACTTCAGGTCTCATCCTCAGCACCACGTACAACAACGCAATCTACCATCCCTCAACACTCACAGCACGAACACACGCAGCATCATCGTGAGGCCCTCACCCGAAGTCTTTACATTCAATCCATGTCTATCAAAGTGTGTGAGAAAAGAAAAGAAGAAGGCCCGACCATCTGTCCATCAGCCCCTCTACCCAGCTAAACCAGCCCGTCGTCACCCCCATACACACACAATGAGAACAAGCCAGACGGACGCCATCCACGCCATACAAGAGTCCCGTTGCCGTCTCACTTTTAGCACCCAGCAGATTCTGTGAGAGAAGGAGAGCAAAGAAGGTGAAGATGAGGGATGAATGCAGGGGCAAAGAAACTCCCGGCTCAACGTGAAGAGAAATTATCGTTCCTGCCCGTATGTCCAGATGGCACCCGATCTAAAAGAAAAGTCTTGACGACACAGCGATCCCAGATTAGGACCGACATCGCGAGTGGCCAAGGGGAAGTCGCAAAGTAAGACGAGGGTGCTGTAAGAGGAGAGTCATGTATCGCAAGCAAGTACATCCAGCCGGGCTAACTGGAAACGACCCGCGTGATTGTTGCTCCGCCAGAATTGGCTCGAACGTGTCCATTGGAAGAGCCGGAACGAGAAGAGACATGTCCAGAAGAATTTGGCCGACTGTTGCTGCGCGGGCGTCCACTAGACCGCCGAGTCTGTCCCTCTTCCTGAGATGCATGATGCCGGCGCTGCTGAAACCCAAGCACAAACAAGTCAGATCAAACCCAATCCAATGCAATTCTTGACAACGAAATAAACACCTAGGCATCTAGGGATAGAATTAAGAGTACACCGATTCGGCCATAGAAAATGCTCATTCTTTGCTGAGTTCTAGGGACTTAAGAATCAACGTACCGAAGTCTGGCTGTTCTGCCGCTCAAACTCCTTCGGCCGCCGATTGGACAATCCGTCGTCCTGCAGCCGCAGTGCTTCCAGTCGTCTCTGACTGTCCTGACTCAATGGGTCGGAATCTTCTATCCGCATTGGTGAGCTGACCTTGGAACTATGTGAGGGCGCCTTTGTGTCTAGCGTCCCGTTTTGCTTGGCCTCTGCCAATTTCTGCAACTTCTCCCACCGCGCCTTTCGCGTTTGCTCACGCTCCTGGGCGTTGTTTTGCGACTCGGCGTAGTCGTGCGAGCAGTCGTCGAAAAGCTGGGGATTCACCTCCATGAACAACTTCATAGCGTTGTACACCATGCCGTGGATCGTCCTAGCACGTGTTAGCGGATGCTTCAAAGGACCCTTATATACGCTCACCTGTTCCAATGTCCCTTTGAGTTCTCGTACAGAGGTGCAAACATGATAGGCAGAATGACTTCAACATTGTCGCTCACAAGATTGCAGAAGTATTCGTTGTTCCAGAAATAGAGAGCTCGTTCAGCAACCTTGTAACATTAGCGGTATACCAATTTCTTCACGAGCACCACCAACATACCTGGAAATGTGGGCTGGCGACCGATTTGGCCAATTGGCTGAAGAGTGGCTCTTGCACTTTGGCGAATTCAGCAGGGTCCATTACTTCGAAAATGTCTTCCACTTCGTTCAGGAACATGACTTCCTTGGTGCTATTTGTCTTTGGCCAGTAGCGGAGTAAACCAAGAACGACCTGTTCCTTGTCAGCGGAGCTACGAAGCTACGAATTATAGAAAGTAGTACCTCTTCCGTCAATGCCGCATCCTTTTCCAAGAACTGCACGATGCAATACGCCAGTTGTGGGTGGTACATGCTCAGACTCTTCACCTTGTGCAAAGGAAGAAGCACCCGTGTCAGGAAGAGTTTGTGCTCCTCTTTCAATGGAAGAGCAAACCCGTTGATTATTGAGCCCAGGATTTCGAGCAGCTCGGCGATGCCATTGAATCGCTCAGTCTCATACGCGAAGTGGAAGAAGACGTTGTTGATGGAACGGCGGATATAAGAGCGGAGATTGAGGAATTTGCCATAAATACGGTGGAGGGTGGTCTTGAGGAAATCTCTTTCCCTAGGGTCTTCGGAATCAAAGAGCTCGAGTAGCTTATCGACGTTAGTGAAATGAGGTTGACACCAGAGGGGTCAACTTACGTTTAATACAAAGCTGTGGTCAATATACGCTTTCGCAATGTTCGTGTTGAAGTCCTGGCTTTCGATGAACCGGAGAAAGAACTCGTACACGACTTGGATGTGTGGCCAGGCAACTTCCAACACAGGCTCATCCTCTTCCGGGTCGAAAGCCTCGCCCTGAGGGTTCATTGGAGGCGGAATGGGTCGAAACAGATTCTTACTAAACATCTCTACTACACGAGGATACATCTTCTCGGTGATGACTTGGCGATTATTCGCGACATAGTCAAGCAGTTCGTGCAAGGCCAGCCGCTTGATCTCTTTCGACTTCATGTCCCCACTAGCGTCATTGAAATCGAAGATGATGTTGCACTGGTCGATCTTTTGCATGAAGAGATCCTCCCGCTTGTTTGGTGGAACTTCGTGGAATCCTGGAAGCTTCTCCAGCTCGCGCTGGCGCTGATCTGAGATGTCGAAGCGGGACGAGTGCTGTCTCCTGGGCGTGCGCGTTCCTTCCAAGTTATCCTTTGGCGTGGTCTGGAGGCGATCGAATATCAACGATTTCTGGCCCGCTTTCGGAGGTTGAAGATCGCCAGGCATCGTCTCGGCAGCTCCCGGGGGAGGAACGTGCTGTAAGCGAGTCGCGTCAGACGCTGCTACCAACGAAGCGGAATCGATTGAATGGATAGCGAGATATGCGGAAGACTTACAGGTGCGCTAGGGCTAATGATGACGCTCGGCGCCAATGGCTGACCCCCTCTATGGGGTGTTCCTGGACCTGAGCCGCTGTTGTTACCAGCAGCGCCGAAGCCTTGTTGGCCTCCAAAATGCGACCCACTGCCCAAAGAGCTGGAGCTGCCCGACTGTCCTGGCTGTAGGGAGCTCGGGGTGCCTCCAGCACCGTCCCCGGAAGGCAGAGGCTTGTTGCGCGAGTCTACGAGCTGGGTCTGGGACGACGAGGGAGTGCCATGGGCAGAGCCTGACGGCGATTGGGTGGCCGCTTGCGAGGGCGACGAGGTGCCGGAACTCGAGTCTTTCTTCTTGGACTTTGTCGTGTCTTTCGCTCGCGAGAGCTGTTCGTGCTAAACAGGTTAGTCTATGCCAATCGAGAGGGAAGCCGCGCCAGCAGTCGACGCGCGACACGGCGGCGGCGGCGGCGCGAGGCCAGAGGACGGAGCAGTGCTTACGACCCTTTGCCTAAAGCCTTTCATCATGGACTGCGACATGCGCGGATGCACGTCGAGCGGAGCGGATGAAGGGCGCCCCGAGTTGAGGGATGCGGTGTGTAGGGGGAGCTCGGCGGCGGGTCTGGGGCGAAGCAGCAACCGGAGCGTGGAGCGGCCTGCGACAAGTTCAAACTGGTCTCAGAAAAAACATGGAGGGACGGCGTCACTCGTGGGCGTGAATGGATCGATGGCAGACAGGCCTGGCGTGGCAGCTCGTTTGAGCTTGAGGGGTCGTGCGGGTCAGGAGGAGGCCAAGGACCTGGTCGGGCCACAACAAGCCACAGACGTGGCGAGAGCAGACGCTTGCGAGTGCTCCAAAGCGGGCCTGGGCGAATAAAATGAGGAGTCAAGGGCAGAGGTGTGGTGTGTGTGATTGAGGGCCCGAAGAGGAGGTCGTCCTGATGGACTCAGTTGGCGCGCACGAGCCGCCGCCTGCCCCGGGCGCAGCCGTGGACCGCATCGTCGAATCCAGTCGCGCATGCGCGGGGCTGCCCTGGTGTTGCCCTGGTGTTGCCCGCTTCTCTGGTGCCAGCGAGCGTCCTCCTCACGCGGGAGAGCGTGACGACGGGCGGCCACTCTCCAGCTGCGGGTGATCCGCGCAGGCTGCCTCGCTTCAGAGCGCACTCTCAGAGCTGCCGTCTCAATCGGGGCTCCCAGTCCTGCTCACTAGTGAAGCACCACCCCTGCTCCCCGCGGGAACTGTAGCCATTATAGACCCGACAGCGTGAGCATGGCCTCTTCCGAGGGCTTTCACAATGGCGGCGAAGGGTTGGCATCAAAGCTGCCAATTCCCTCGCGCGCTGTCTCGGTCGTCGAGCATCCATGCATCGTGAAAAACGTAGACAAGGGGATCATCTCCCTGGGCGGCGAGGTCAAGCTCAGCAAGGTCTGCAATGCACTAGTCCGACTGCAACAGAGAGACTAATGCCATGTTCAGGCTCTCCGATCAAAGCCTGAGGACGCCCCCGAGCTGGAGAACGAGGACGGCGAGGCTACCAGTCTCAAGCTGCCGCACTTCATCTCAGTGTCCCTCCGGCCAGACGACCCCTATGCCAAGCGTCTGCTTTCGAGTCCCGTGACGACCAACAATGTTCTTCTCAGGGTCACCGTACCCAAGCGGACTGGCCGCAAGAGGAAGCGTGGCTCTTCCGGGCCCTCTCTCGCTGAGCACGATACTGAGAACACTCCGCTCGTGAAGGCAGCCGAGATATTTCGGAGCATACGCGACAATCCCTCCAGATACACGGTCACCCCGGCTGGTTTCCTCGACGAGGCACATCGATTTCGCAGTACGTCAGCCTACGCCCTGGAAGTCTTTGACTGACTGTCCAGATGTGCCGGATATCCAATATGCCGCATCGCGCGACAGCACCATGAACGACATAGTAGAGAATATCTTGCCTCTTCAATGTGAGCACTTGCTATGTCATGTACGAGTAGCACTCACACTGTACAGACAGCAATCTGAAGAACTTCAAACTCAGTACAGCCCCTGGCTCCGACCTCAGCAAGCCCATTCCTCCCTCTGCAGAGTTCGTTCAGATGGCAGTCGCTTACAACTACAAGTACGTGTACCGGCATTCCTAGCGAGCGCGGACTTACAGTGGCACTAGATTCCAACAAAATGCATTCGTCAAGTACACAGGCGACGACCGAGAAGAGATAAACACTGGAAAACGATTAGCCACAAATGGCTACTACTTCGTCAAGAGCGATGATCCTGTTCCCTTGGGGCCAAAGCCAGATCTACCACCCGAACGCACTCTCACACCATACATCAGAAGTATCATCATGAAGGTCCGCGCAGAGCTTGAACGCCGCCCTGTAATGACGCGCCACATGCTATACAATATTCTCGGGTGGAATAAGCGTGATCAGATTCGGGAACACGCAGTGTACTGTGGCTTCTTCTTCGCCAGCGGGCCGTTCAGAGAGGCTCTTATCGCATGGGGAGTTGACCCACGGACTGACCCTGAGTACCGCCAATATCAGACCGTCTCTTTCACCTCCTTCAAGAAGCCAGATAAAGCTCGCTACGGAAGGCGGTGGGACAAACATCTGCGAGACCTGATGCGAGGGGTGTATCCCTCCAAGCAGCTGCGAAACTCTCACACGTTCGACGGTGTGCATGCCCCTGTGACTGGAGGCATTTTCCAGTTCTGTGATATTTCCGACCCTTTGATACGCAATATTCTAGATACGGAAGACATTCGAACAACATGCGCTGCCACCTCTCAAGGGTGGTTTCATGCAGGCACCTGGGCCAAAGCAACTGTCATCCTCAAGGACAAGCTAAATCGCATCACTATAGGTGAGACGCCAGATAATACCCTCTATGACCGCGCCATCACTTGGCCAGAGATCTGGGACGACAAGGAGATCTATGCAACGTACCGGAAGGAGATGTACGACAAGGAAGTTCACAAGGAGAAGAAGCAGGAACATGACCTTTTGAACTACGTTCGATGGGCGGCTAGAAGCCCTGGGTACGCATTTGAGAGGCTGGAGCGAATAGACGAGATCACGCAGGGTGGAAGGGCCCCAGGTGTGCAGGATGCAGAGGAAGAACAGGGAGGTGCCGAAGTTCCAGAAGACATGACCGAAATTCCAGACGATGCCGAGGCGGTCATGAATGAGGGTGGAGAGGACGAGTCTGCAGAAAGTGACGATGAAGATGACGACGTGAACGACGACGAGGATGCAGATATTGGTACGTCCGAGGACGAGGACGAATTGGGGAGCGACGACGGAGCCAACAGCAGAGCAGAAAGGCAGGCACGTCCTTTTGGTGGATTGTTCAACGGCAAGTAAGAGATACCGAGACACCTCGACTACTAGGCCTCCTCGCAAGAATATATGGCTCTTGTTCAAGGCTGCAAAATATCCGTTCAACTCGTGAACCGTGATGTGACGCAAATTGCGCCTTCTTCGGTTAGCGCCCGGCGCCCCTCCAAAAGTTTTGGTGCAGAACCTCGCCCCGCCAGCTGATGCGCCATCGCTCCTCGACCATTGACACGGAATTGGACCTTCCCAGTATGTCTTCCTCTGGGAGCCCGTATCTTGTCCTTCCAGGCGCTGCGGCCTTTTCAGAGTTCCGCCTCAAACCGCTTGCGCGCGCAATTGGAGCGAAGGAAGTGCGCGCCATTTGGCTGCATTTTGTCAATCCACTCAAAGAGCTAGACGATCGCGAATTACAGACTCTGGAGCAGATTTTGCACTATGGCGAGACGTTCGATAGCCAGGACCGCCTCGCGCAGGTTCTCACAGAAGCAGTGAATAGAAGTAGCCCTCCAAGGGACGATAATACGGCCTTGTTCTACGTATGCCCGCGGGCGGGCACGATATCGCCATGGAGCTCGCTGGCCACGATGATTGCGCGCACATGCACGCTCGAACACGCCGTCAAGCGCATCGAGCGTGGCATGGTCATTGCCGCCACGTTTGAGGAGCCTCTCGATGCCCAATCGATCCCAAGTCCCGACACGCTCCATGATCGTATGACTCAGACCATTAGTAGGACGGCGCCCGATCTCGACCTCATCTTCGGCGAACATGAACCAGCTCAGGCTACGACGATAAGTTTCGAGGAATACAGCAGCCCCAAGGCGGCGCTAGATCATGCCAACCGGGAATTGGGTTTGGCCATGGACAGCTCGGAGATTGAGTACCTAGTAGATGCATACACACAAGAGCTCAAGAGGGGTCCGGTCGATGTTGAGCTATTCATGTTCGCGCAGGTCAACTCTGAGCACTGTAGGCACAAGCAGTTCAATGCGGACTTCACAATTGACGGGATGCGCAAGTCGCACTCGTTATTCGGCATGATTCGCAACACACATCAGCGAAACCCCAATCATGTCGTCAGCGCTTACAGCGATAACGCTGCTGTCCTCAACGGGGAGCACGCAAGCTTCTGGGCACCAAGCCACATCACTGGGGAGTGGCAAGGGACGAAAGAGACTGTGCATATACTGTGTAAAGTAGAGACACACAATCACCCCACAGCCGTATCACCCTTCCCGGGTGCCGCAACTGGCTCTGGTGGCGAGATTAGAGACGAGGGCGCCGTGGGGCGTGGTTCCCGGCCCAAAGCTGGTCTTGCCGGCTTCACCGTATCTGACCTCCTCATTCCTGGATTCGAAAGACAATGGGAGATAAGGGACGTGGGTAAGCCGTCGCATATCGCGAGTAGTCTGGACATCATGCTCGAGGCTCCTATCGGAAGCGCGGCGTTTAACAATGAGTTCGGTCGCCCATGTACTACTGGGTACTTCCGGACATTACTCATGAAGGTTTTCACAAGTGAAAAAGAGACGGAGATACGAGGATACCACAAGCCCATCATGATTGCTGGAGGCGTCGGTACGGTGAGACCTCAACATGCCCTCAAAGATCCTGACATAGTGCCGCCTGGATCGCATCTCCTGGTGATAGGCGGTCCAGCAATGTTGATCGGTCTGGGCGGCGGCGCTGCTTCGAGTGTTCAATCTGGTGAAGGCAAAATTGATCTAGACTTTGCTAGCGTGCAAAGAGGGAACCCGGAAGTCCAGAGAAGAGCACAAGAAGTCATTGATACATGTCGATCCATGGGCGATAAGAACCCGATACTGTTCATTCACGATGTGGGAGCTGGTGGTCTTTCCAATGCCCTGCCAGAGCTAGTGCACGATTCGGGCCTTGGTGCAGTTTTTGAGCTTCGCGAGATTGACAGCGCGGATAGAGGGATGAGCCCTCTGCAGATATGGTGTAACGAAGCTCAAGAAAGATATGTTCTAGCTGTCGGACCCAACGATCTTGAACTGTTCAAGAGGATCTGCAACCGGGAAAGATGCGGTTTCTCGGTCGTGGGCACTGCAAAGCAGGAACAACGCCTAGTGCTCACGGATAAAGATTCGCAAGAGCATCCTACACCCATTGACCTCCCCATGCCGATTCTCTTCGGCAAACCACCGAAGATGTCGAGGATTGTTGACACTAGGAGGCTTCATTTGCCCGCTTTCGATAGCAGCCTATCTATGTACATCCCCGACACACCAAAAGATGACCTGGTGAAAGAAGCTGTCGATAGGGTCCTCACACTACCCGCAGTAGGCTCCAAGTCATTTTTGATCACTATCGGCGACCGAACCGTAGGCGGACTCACCGTTCGCGACCAGATGGTAGGAAAATGGCAGGTGCCAGTTGCAGATGTTTCGGTAACCGCAACATCTTTGCTTACTGGGGTAAAGACCGGCGAGGCCATGGCCATGGGCGAGAAGCCTACTCTCGCGCTCATTTCTCCAGCCGCGTCGGCGCGTATGGCTGTTGCCGAATCCCTAATGAACCTGGCAGCGGCAAGTCTTTTTGATAGATTGTCCAGGGTAAGGCTCTCTGCGAATTGGATGTCCGCAAGCAGCCATCCTGGAGAAGGGGCAGCACTATACGAAGCCGTCGAAGCAATCGGTATGGGCCTCTGCCCTCAACTGGGTATCTCAATACCTGTCGGCAAGGACTCTATGAGCATGAAGATGAAATGGTCGGATCCAGACACCAAAGCTGCGAGAGAGGTCACAGCACCCATGTCTTTAGTCATTACTGCATTCGCGCCCGTCGAGCGTACTGACCGAACATGGACACCTGATTTAGAGCGGCTAGAAGACGTCGGCGAAACAGTACTGATGTACGTCGACTTGGCAGAGAGCAGGAAGCACATGGGTGGATCTGCTTTAGCGCAAACATTCAGTCAAGTTGGAGACGAGGCACCAGATGTCTATGATCCTGACATTCTCAAAGACTACTTCGACGCCATCGAGCAACTACACGAGTCAGGCATTGTTTTGGCGTACCATGATCGGTCTGATGGTGGTTTGTTCACAACCCTGGTGGAGATGATGTTCGCGGGCAGGTGCGGTCTGGAGATAATGCTGGATGGTATCTCGCCCTCTAGTGACCCGAAACATATCATCGAAACGCTCTTCAACGAAGAACTAGGAGCCGTATTCCAAGTGCGAAAGAAGCACGAGGTCGAATTCAACCGTTGCTTCGCCACTTGTGGGCCGCCGCCGGGAATGATCAAGAAGATTGGACGTATTCCCCCGTCATCAAAGCAGGAGATATCATTCATACATGGCTCAAAGGTCGTCTACCGAAACACCCGGCAGAGGTTACAACAGAGGTGGGCAGCGACATCGCATCAGATACAACGCCTCAGAGACAACCCTGCTTGTGCCGACTCGGAGTTTTCGAACATCCTCGATGACAAAGATCCGGGTCTGGCGTACACTTTGACTTTCAACCCCAAAGACAACGTACTGCCTTTCAAGGCGACCATCTCATCGGCATTTACTGCCAAGCCGAGAGTGGCTATACTTCGTGAGGAAGGAGTCAATGGCCAAGCCGAGATGGCTTTTGCGTTCCACATGGCCGGTTTCTCAGCCATCGACGTTCACATGACCGACATTATTTCAGAACGCGTGTCGCTGGCGGGTTTTGTCGGTCTCGCAGCCTGCGGCGGTTTCTCGTACGGAGACGTGCTCGGTGCCGGACAAGGTTGGGCGAAATCTGTGCTCTTCCACAAGAACACCCGGAAAGAGTTCCAGCAATTCTTCGAGAGGCCTGACACCTTTACGCTTGGTGTCTGCAACGGCTGTCAGTTCCTTTCGAAGTTGAAGGAATTAATCCCCGGCGCAGGCGTATGGCCGAGCTTTGAGAGGAACCTGAGCGAGCAGTACGAGGCTAGGGTCTGTATGGTCGAGGTCTTGGATCCTCAAGGTCCGGGACGCGACCCGTCGGTATTCTTACACGGCATGCACGGCTCTACGCTTCCTATCGTGACGGCGCATGGTGAGGGTAAGGCTACGTTCCCGCCGTCACACTCTTCTTCCTCTACGCCCGAGACGCTGCAGAACGAAGGCCTTGTTAGTATGAGGTACATCGACAACTACGGGACGCCGACGGAGAAGTATCCGTTCAACCCGAACGGCAGTCCACAGGGGATCACGGGCGTAAGAAGTAAAGACGGCAGGGTGCTGGCGCTGATGCCCCATCCCGAGCGGACGATACTAAGGGAGGTCGGGAGCTATATCCCGAGAGGCAAGATGGAAGAGTGGGGTGAGCATGGGCCATGGAGTAGGCTGTTCAGGAGTGCGAGGCGGTGGGTCGGGTAGGGGTTGGGTAGATGTGTAGAGGATTTGTAGGAGTGTTCAAAATTCTGCGGCACTGTGTTCATAGCGGTGTATAGTGGTTTCCAAATAGAACCCAAAAGAATATGGAGTTTTCGGAAGGGAAATTATCTCTGTCGGCCTGAGCTATAGAGGCAGTGCTTTTGACTATGCAGTGCTGTATGCTGTTTGACGTTTGACAAGGTCCGGTAAAGTGCCTTGTTGAGTCCTCACTAGCCTGAGGAGGTGCTGCCGGAGGGAATGAAGACACTACAAGCACGAGCTACCGGACCTATATGGGTGAGAGGCTCGAAATCGAATAGAGAAAGCGGTACAACCTGATCGGGCGGAGAGTCTGATCTCTGATTGGCCACTGCAGAAAGGCTTAGCTATCACATCCTGCTGTATATAGCCTAGCGACTGCCCCATCTCGTCTAGCACACACGATCACGTGAAATGGATTCGTGAACTTCCATGCCCGCCTACTGAAGCTCTCCAGAGACGCGCTCTTGCAAGGCCCACTGGAGACTTTCACGACTGCGCGCCGGCGGCCCCACCACCACCAGAGCCATGTTTCACTGAGTATGGAGTAATGCGATAATCGGGCTGATCAGCCTAACACTCTTTTCTTCTAATTAATTCCACCACAGGCTGCACAGCTTCCTCCGCTTGCTGCGCAGGCCGACCCAGCCGAATGCGCCGTTCTGCGACCACTGCCTTCGTCCAAGCTTGTTTCTAGACAGGGTTGCAAGACCCGCAAGGTGAAGCAGACTGAGGAGAAGCCCACCGGCGCGGCGCCGCTGCAAAAATTGCAATTATGGCGTCCCATCACAATTTCGAGGACCTTGCGCGGAAGTTGGACGACTCAGGTATGCGCTCACTGTACAGCAGAGCCCTATTCTGCATCAATACAGCAAGCTGTCGTTCAAGATGTACAGACAGCTAACACAATGCGCCAGATCTGAAAGCCAAAGTCACCCATGCGGTCGACATCCGCGACAATATCGAGAGCTACTGTCAGGGAGCACAGTACGCCGTTTTCTTGAACAACCTGGTGCCTGTGTTTCTGAAAATACTCGATGGCAATCCGGTCTTCATATCCACGTCTCTAGAGCAGGTCGGTAGCTCCAGCACATGGCCCAGTCACAGACCACTACTGACCATGGCCTACAGCGGTTGCGAAACAGCGTGCTCGAGACCCTGCATCGACTGCCTATGAACCCCTCCGAAGCCGTCGAGCCTCATGCGCCCAAAATCGTGGATAAGCTAATGAGCCTGGTGAAAACTGAGAATGAGGAGAATGCGGTGCTTTGCATGAAGACAATTATGGATTTCCAGAGACACCAGACCAAGGCGCTGGCAGACAGAGTGCAGCCGTTCCTAGACCTCATTCAAGAGATGTTCGAGACCATGGAACAGGCCGTGCAGGACACCTTCGACAATCCGACCCCCGCGCCGGCGACACAGGGCGTTCCCTCCACACCGAGCAACCACCAGTACTCCCAGTCGCCGCGGCCGGGCTCGCCTGCGACAGCCTTGACCTCCGGCCCTACAGGGGATATTGGATCGGAACAGCAGCAGGCGCGCATGCTTCTTAAGGGCATGCAGTCTTTCAAGGTTCTTGCCGAATGCCCCATCATCGTCGTCTCCCTTTTCCAGGCCTACAGGAGCTGCGTCAACAAGAACGTCAAACTATTCGTACCCTTGATTAAAAATGTATTGTTGCTCCAGGCAAAACCGCAAGAAAAAGCACACCAGGAGGCTGAAGCACAGGGCAAGATCTTCACGGGAGTCAGCAGAGAGATCAGGAATCGCGCCGCTTTTGGCGACTTCATAACGGCCCAGGTGAAGACAATGAGCTTTTTAGCATATTTGCTAAGGGTCTATGCACAGCAGCTGAACGACTTTCTTCCAACCCTCCCGGACATCGTGGTACGGCTTTTGAAGGATTGCCCGAGGGAGAAATCGGGAGCCCGGAAAGAGCTTCTGGTTGCTATACGTCATATCATCAATTTTAATTTCAGGAAGATCTTCTTAAAGAAGATTGATGAGCTTTTAGACGAGCGCACGCTGATTGGGGATGGTCTGACTGTATACGAGTCCATGCGCCCGCTGGCCTACAGTATGCTCGCAGACTTGATACACCATCTCCGGGACTCCCTTTCCAAGGACCAGATTCGGCGAGCCGTGGAGGTCTATACGAAAAACCTTCACGATACTTTTCCGGGGACAAGCTTTCAAACTATGAGTGCGAAACTACTCTTGAACATGGCCGAATGCATAGCAAAGCTGGAACCGAAGGAGGACGCACGTTACTTCTTGATCATGATCCTGAATGCGATAGGAGATAAGTTTGCTTCCATGAACCGTTCATTCCACAATACGATGAAATTGTCGGCCCAGTACAGTCAGCCATCAATTGATGCGCTTCCAGAAAACCACATGGCGGAGAAGGAACATCCACCGGACTGGGATGAGATTGACATCTTCAATGCGGCCCCTATCAAGACGTCCAACCAACGCGACCGAGGCCACAACCCAACCGCCGACAATAAGTTCCTTTTCAAGAACCTCCTCCACGGCCTCAAGAACCTATTCTATCAGCTACGAGCTTGCAATCCCGCCAAGATCAAGGATGAAATCGACGCTGCCAACGCTTCCGCCAATTGGCATGAGGTGTCATTTGGGTACAATGCCGAGGAAGTGGAAGTGCTCATCAAACTCTTCCGGGAAGGCGCCAAAGTGTTCAGATATTACGGAAATGACAAGCTTACTCCCGAGGGTGCAAGTCTCTCTTCCGGAGACCTGATGGCAAACCAGCACATGATGTCAAGTAGTAAAGACGAGAAGGAACTCCTCGAAACTTTTGCTACGGTCTTCCATCATATCGATCCCGCTACCTTCCACGAAGTGTTTTCTTCGGAGATACCACATTTGTACGACATGATGTTCGAGCATCCAGCGTTGCTGCACGTCCCGCAGTTCTTACTTGCCAGCGAAGCCACCTCTCCTTCTTTTGCCGGCATGCTTTTACAATTTCTGATGGATCGCATCGAGGAAGTTGGCACCGCAGACGTCAAAAAGTCAGTCATCCTTCTTCGCCTCTTTAAGCTGTCCTTTATGGCCGTCACGCTGTTTTCCGCGCAAAACGAACAGGTACTTCTGCCACATGTTGGGAAGATCATCACGAAATCGATACAACTCTCCACGACGGCCGAAGAGCCGATGAACTACTTCCTCCTGCTACGGTCATTATTCCGGAGTATAGGTGGAGGCCGCTTCGAACATCTTTACAAGGAGATCTTACCCTTATTGGAGATGCTGCTCGATGTCCTGAACAACCTGCTCATCACAGCACGCAAGCCGGCTGACCGCGATCTGTTTGTCGAACTGTCACTCACCGTTCCAGCGCGCTTAAGTAATCTGCTCCCACATTTGAGTTACCTGATGAGACCTCTCGTCGTGGCTTTGCGAGCGGGATCTGATCTGGTGGGTCAAGGACTACGGACTCTAGAGCTATGCGTGGACAATCTAACAGCCGATTACCTTGATCCAATCATGGCACCCGTCATCGACGAGCTTATGGCTGCCCTATGGGAGCATCTGAAGCCTAACCCGTACAGTCACTTTCACGCCCACACGACTATGCGCATCCTAGGAAAGCTTGGCGGACGAAATCGAAAATTCATCACTGGACCTCCCGAGCTTGAATTCAAAGCATATTCCGACGATCAGTCGTCTGTCGACATTCGACTCGTAGGATCTACCAAGGATCGGGCTTTTCCAGCAGCCATTGGCATAGACAGCGCTATATCTAAACTCCACGAAATACCGAAGCTACCAGCAGCAAAGAAATCAGACTCGTTTCACAAACTACAAGCTTTTCGTTTAATTACGTCACATACCAAACTGATGGTGGGCTTCGACAGTCTGCCAGACGAATTTGCGCAACTGGTCCGCCTCCAAGCGAATGATTTAGTAGCAAGGAAGTGGGATGTTGGTGCCGACATGCTCAGTGCTTCTGAACGAGAGAAGTCGACTGTCAAAAAAGGCGTGGAGCAAGAGACGCTGAAGAAACTCCTCAAAGCTTGCATATTTGCAGTGTCGATCCCGGAGCTCAAAGACGACGCAGGGGCCCTGGTAACAAATCTCGCGAGACACTTCACGTTGCTCGAGGTTGGCGGTCATTTCGCTACGTCGAAGCACAAAAACAAGCCTTTTGACGTTCATTCCGGCGAAGGACCTGTTTTCATTGACAACGATGTCTTCACAGAAGCTCTTGGCGATTCCTTGTCATCAGACCATGCCACAGTACGGGATGCGGCCGAAGAAGCTATACTCACTATGCGAGATGCAGCCAAAGCGATATTCGGTTCGCAAGAAAGTCTTGACAAATTCCCATTCTTCGACGAGCTTTCAAAAACTTTCTGTCACAATTGCCATGGTGACGATTGGTTTATGAAGTCCGGAGGAACGCGAGGTATCGAGATTGTCACGAAGAAACTTGGCCTCGGAACTGGATGGATGGTCAACCGGCATTTCGAAATCATCAAAGCTTTGAACTTCGTCATGAAGGACATGCCCACCGATCTGGATTCCAAGACAAGGGTGCAAGCAGAGGGCCTGTTGGAAGACTTGCTTCGTCGTTGCCACCAGAAGACATCGAAAGAAGACCTTGAGAAACCCAACAACCTGCTTCATAGGCTTTGTGGTCAGCTTGTCGGTGACCTGTCGCATATGAACAAGAATGTCCGCGAAGCGACCCAGAAGTCGTTCCACGTCCTCGCCGAGGTCACCGGTCTGGGTGTTCACGAGCTCATTATGCCGGTAAAAGACAGACTCGTCATGTCCATCTGGGCGAAACCTCTTCGAGCATTACCTTTCAGCATTCAAATAGCCTACATTGATGCTATCACTTTCTGCTTGAAGCTGAAGAACAACATACTCGAGTTCAATGAACAACTCACCCGGCTGTTGATGGAATCGTTGGCATTGGCCGATGCAGAGGACGAGGGTCTCGCAACGAAGCCTTTCGAACAACGAAATGCTGACTATATCGTCAACTTAAGAGTCGCCTGTATCCGCCTTCTTTCGACTGCCCAGAGCTTTCCGGAGTTCAGCACCACGCCGCCTAATCAAACATTCCTCCGGATCATTGCAGTCTTCTTCAAATGCTTGTACTCAAAGTCTCCCGAGGTAATCGAAGCAGCGAATCAGGGTCTATCGGGAGTAATCTCAGCCACGAACAAGCTACCCAAAGACGTGCTTCAAAGTGGACTGCGGCCCATCTTGGTCAATTTGCAAGACCCTAGGAAGCTCTCTGTCGAGAACCTCGACGGGCTGGCTCGTCTATTGAAGCTGCTAACGAATTACTTCAAGGTCGAGATAGGCACTCGACTTCTAGATCATCTGAAGAGTATTGCCGATCCGGTCAGTCTACAAAAGATCTCGTTCACGATGGTGGAGCAGAATCCAAAGATGAAGATCGTCACTGGTATCTTCAACGTTTTCCACCTCCTTCCACCTGCAGCAGCGACATTTCTCAAGCAAATCACCGAGAAGGTCATCGAGCTTGAGACTGCCCTACGGCGAACACATTACAGCCCGTTCAGGGAGCCGCTGATCAAATATCTCAACATGTATCCAAAGGACGCCTGGGACTTTTTCTCACCCAATCTAAAAGATCAGACTCAGGGGCGATTCTTCGCACAACTTCTTGAACACGACGCTAGCAACGCTTTGCGAAAGGAGGTCATGGAAGACGTGCCTAAATTCTTGAACGCGTTCGAGTTTGATGGCCCTGACAAGGACATATGTCAGGCTCAGTTGAATGCGATCCACATCGTCTACGCTCTGAGCCAATTCGATGCGACGAGCAAATGCTTAGTCAACCGGGACGGCTTGCGGAAGGCTCTACTGGAAGCTGCGAAGTCATTGGAGCAAAAATTGCGATCAAACGATATTGAGCCCGACCTGCGTCTTGCTGCCGATCAAGCTGGCGTTCAGATCATAGAGATCTTCGCGACGTACCTTACCCATGAACCAACCAATCTGGAATTCTTTTTTGAGCTTGTCGATGCCGTAACGTCAGACGAGCTCCCACAGCATCCGCGACTGTCCAACTTCATCTACGAAGAGATGATCTCAAGTGAGTCGGTGGATTATTGGAAGACGCTAGTCTACAAATGCTTTGATCTGTACACGTCGCGGAACACCTCTCAGAAGACGAAGACCTTCATCTTCCGGAATATCGTCAACCCAATCTTTGCAATGGATGTCAAGCGCAATTGGGACAGTTTATTTGGTCCTGGAAAGGGAACGAAGCTCATGACCCGGGAGATGACGGAGACTATTCACAATCGGTTGTGGAAAGTACAAGCTCTCACCGACATCTCAGAAGATGCAGCGCAGCTCGGTGTAGACCATTCCCGAATGGAGCTCCTGCAGCTCACTACTCTTCTTATCAAACATCATTCCGGCATGATCTCGGAACCTAGGAAAGACGTCATCAAATTTGCCTGGAACTACATCAAGCTTGAAGATATTATCAATAAGTACGCTGCGTATGTCTTAATTGGGTATTTCGTTGCCGTATTCGATACACCGATGAAGATTGCAATTCAGGTCTATCAAGCGCTACTAAAGGCACATCAGAACGAGGGCAGGGCCTTGGTCATGCAAGCATTGGAGCTCTTGGCGCCAGTGTTGAAGAAGAGGATGGGTGGCGGAGATCAGAAAATGGCTGTGCCTAGATGGGCGCAGATTCCGCGCAAGATTCTCGCTGAGGAGAGTCAGAATCTGCAACAACTCATGAGTATTTTCAATTTCTTGGTCCGCCATCCAGACCTGTTCTACGAGGCTCGCGAGCAGTTGTCGTCAATCATCATCACGGCTCTTTCAAAGATTGCTCAGCCACCGAATCCTTCGATCGACGCAAAGAAATTGGCGCTAAATTTGATCAGCCTGATCCGTACCTGGGAGGAGAAAACTGCGAATGGGGACTCTGCTGGTGTGCTGGACAGGGCCTCCCAGTCACCACAAGCCGTCAAACGCAAAGCCGACGGCACCATTGTTCCGCCCGGATCCTTGCCAAAGGGCTTTGTCGCAAGTCCCAATGTCCGCATGGTACTCATCAAGTACCTCGTTCAATTCATCGCATACCTGCCAGAACGATACCCTGTGGCAACCCCAAAACCCAAGGATAGTGCAACTCCGGATCCCGCTGCAGCTCAACCGACTGAGATCTGCAAGAAGGCTGTGCAGCTTCTGCAAGATCTCCTGTCGCCTCGTCTCTGGGGTGACCTGGACCTCGACTTTCTGCTTACCAAAAAGATTGAGGAGATCCTGACAGCTGAGATGAAACAGGACGAAAAAGTCGAAGCTTTCACTACGCGGATGATCAATACTCTCCAGATAGTCAAGGTCATCGTCAATGTTCGTCCTGACGACTGGGTTCTCAATCGCCTAGGGCTATTGGAGAAGATTTTGGATAAGCCTGTCCGGTCGGAGAACGCAGATGTCCAAGCCAGTCTGCATGCTGCGGATGAGAGTGAAGATGGTATTGTCAAATTGCAGCCGATCATCAAGCGCATCCTCGATGTGATGCCTGAGCCCGAGAAAGATGAGGAAGGGAATGTTGAGGAGACGCCATCAACCGAGACGGTCAATTTCCTCGGCGCTGTAGCGACCGAGGCGCTCTCGAACGGATCTTACATTTGTGCAATCAACATTTTATGGTCGCTCGCTCAAAAGCGTCCCGAAGAGATCGACCAGCATATCCCTCAGATCATGAAAGCTTTCCAGGGGAAGATGGCCAAGGATCATCTTGCCACCCACACTGGTATGCCTGGCCAACCTGGAGCTCCACCTGGATTGCGGCCGGATGGAGCAAACCCGCCGACCGATCCCAAAGAGATCGAGATCCAAAATGACCTGGTCCTAAAGGTAGTGGATATTCTGGCTACGAGGATGAACGAGCTGGGTGAGAGTAGGAGACCTTACCTCAGCGTCCTCGCCTCGCTCGTCGAACGCTCTCAAAGTAACACTATTTGCATGAAGATTCTCGACCTCGTTGAGGCATGGATTTTCCACTCGACGGAACCTGTACCAACACTCAAGGAGAAAACTGCGGTTCTCAGCAAGATGCTACTTTTCGAACACCGGCCGGATACATCTCTACTTACTCGCTTCCTCGATTTGGTCATTCGGATATACGAAGACCCGAAGATCACTCGTTCTGAGCTGACCGTGCGTATGGAGCACGCTTTCCTCATCGGAACCAGGGCGCAAGATATTGACATGCGTAATCGATATATGACAATCTTCGATAAGAGCTTGAGCCGCACTGCTTCGAGTCGGTTGAGCTACGTACTGGCATCCCAGAATTGGGACACGCTCAGCGACAGCTACTGGCTCAGTCAAGTCATTCACTTGATGTTCGGTTCTGTAGAGATGAACGCACCTGCACAGCTGCATCACGAAGATTTCAAACTGCTTCCGCCTAACACAGCCTTTGGGACGTATAGCAAAGACCCCCGAATTGCGGATGTTATGGTGGATGATGAGCTAGAGACCCTGATCAGCAATCACCGCCGATTTTGCAATCAGCTCGGGGACGTCAAGATCCGCGATGTTTTCGAGCCACTTGGACATCTACAGCATACTGATAGCAACCTTGCACACGATATTTGGGTCGCTTTCTTCCCCTTGGCTTGGACTGCATTGACAAAGGACGATCAGAATGATTTGGAGAAAGGAATCGTTGCTTTACTTACCAAGGACTATCACTCCCGCCATATTGACAAGCGACCAAATTGCGTTTCCAGCATGTTAGATGCCGTTGTTCATGCTCGACCGCGAGTGAAGTTCCCTCCTCAAATCATGAAGTACTTGGCTCGGACGTACAACGCTTGGTACACAGCAGCTGTGTACATGGAGGACTCCGCAGTCGCGCCTCTAGTAGACTCGGAGAAGCCTAGGGAGACCAATCTGGATGCTCTACTTGAGATCTACGGCGGCTTACAGGAGGACGATCTCTTCTATGGTACTTGGCGAAGACGATGCCAGTTCATCGAAAGCAATGCAGCCTTGTCCTATGAACAGTGTGGCATCTGGGATAAGGCTCAGTCAATGTATGAAGCAGCACAGATCAAGGCTCGAACGTCGGTCCTACCCTTTTCAACCGGAGAGTACTCGCTTTGGGAGGACCACTGGGTCATATGCGCGCAAAAGCTACAGCAATGGGAGGTACTGAGTGATTTCGCCAAGCATGAGAACTTTAACGACCTATACTTGGAGGCCACATGGAGACACTTTGAAGCCTGGCAGAACACCGAACAACGCGAACAGCTTGATTCCATTATCAAAGCTGTGAGCGATGCACCTACACCTCGACGTGTCTTTTTCCAGACGTTCATGTGCCTACTCAAATTCCATGCGAAACTCGAGCCCCAGGCGGAGTTTCACCGCCTTTGCGATGAGTCGATACAGCTATCTATTCGGAAATGGCACCAATTGCCTCGGCGCATCACGAACGCCCATATACCCATCTTACAACACTTCCAGCAGCTGGTCGAGTTACACGATGCTAGTGTCATCTGCTCGAGCCTAGCATCGACCACCCAAGCGAATCTCGACCACAAATCCCAAGAGTTGAAACTGCTTCTGAGTACCTGGAGAGACCGATTACCGAACTTCTGGGACGATATCAACGCATGGCAAGACCTCGTTACGTGGCGTCAACACATCTTCCATCTCATCAACGGCGTTTACCTACAGCTGCTTCCGCCAAATCAGAACAATGCTAGTGGTAACTCTTTTGCGTACCGCGGTTACCACGAAACAGCCTGGATCATCAACAGGTTCGCTCACGTCGCACGCAAACACAATCTTCCGGATGTCTGCATTCAACAGCTCAGCCGCATCTACACACTACCGAACATCGAGATCCAGGAAGCCTTCTTGAAGCTGAGGGAGCAAGCGAAATGCCATTACCAGAATCGTTCAGAGCTGAACAACGGCCTAGATGTGATTAACAACACCAATCTTAACTACTTTGGTGCTCAGCAGAAAGCCGAATTCTACACGCTCAAGGGCATGTTCCTTGCCAAGCTTGGTCAGAAAGCTGAAGCGAATGATGCATTTGGAAGTGCCTTGTTCTTCGACATCAAGCTACCGAAAGCCTGGGCTGAATGGGGTCGGTACAACGACATGCTGTTCAAAGAGGATCC
The DNA here is from genome assembly GCA_010405375.1 of Lophiostoma macrostomum CBS 122681. Lineage (NCBI taxonomy): Eukaryota > Fungi > Ascomycota > Dothideomycetes > Pleosporales > Lophiostomataceae > Lophiostoma > Lophiostoma macrostomum. Next base: position 158,683 of record MU004328.1, on the reverse strand, counting down.
TACAAATTTGGAGAAGGCTGAAGCTGCTCTCAGCTGCTATCTCGAGGCTGCAAGCCAGTTCAAGAATGCAAAATCACGGAAATTGCTTGGTCGTGTGCTTTGGCTGCTCAGCTTGGACAATCCGGAGCGGAGGCTCGGCGAAAAATTTGAAGAGTTCAAAGGAGAAACACCGGCTTGGTATTGGATTACCTTCATTCCGCAATTGCTGAATAGTCTGTCTCGGCCCGAGGCGCCGATTGCGCGACAGATCCTGGGCAAGCTGGCAAAGACCTTTCCTCAGGCACTATACTGTCATTTGCGAACGACAAGAGAGGATATGGGTGTTCTTAAGAAAACTCACGATAATAAGGAGGCAAAGGATAAAGCAGCACGTGCAAAACAACCAGGGCAGGGCTCACCCGCTCAGAAGCAAGGCTCTCCTGATCGACCGGGCTCGTCAGCTAGCGGCAACCGACCAACGTCAGCTAACAGCGAGGCCAAGCCTGCTGCGAATGGAACACCAAACGGCTCCGCCAAACCCGAAGGTCAACAAGGTAGTCCGAATGCCAATGGAGCCGACGCTACTCCCGCACCTCCTAAGAAACCCTGGGATCATGTCGAGGAGATATCTGCGATTCTCAAGACTGCGTTCCCCTTACTTGCCTTGTCTATGGAGACAATGCTCGACCAGATCCAGAAGAACTTCAAGTGCCCGCCGGACGAAGATGCTTACCGCCTCATTGTAGCACTCCTGAATGATGGCCTGTCGTACGTGGGCAGGTCACCAGCTCAATACGCGCAGGATGTTCGTCTCCCGCAATCGACCGAAGCTAACATCACAAGATTTGCTGAGTCTGTACTGCCGCCCCATATCAGAAAAGCTTTCGAGAACGACTTTGTGGTGCACAAGCCGACCATGTACGAATACATACAGAAACTTCGTGTTTGGAGGAATCGATTTGAGGAGAGGCTGGATCGGAGGAAGTTGACTGTACCACTCGAATCTTACACCCATCAACTGAACGAGTTCCGCTTCCTCAAATTTGATGACGTCGAGGTTCCCGGACAGTATTTGCAGCACCGCGACAAGAATTCCGATTTTGTCCGCATCGAGCGCTTCTTGCCTGATGTCGACCTCGTGCGTGGCATCGGCATCTGTCATCGCCGGCTCAAGATCCGGGGCCACGATGGCAGTTTGCATCCGTTTGCTATCCAATATCCTGCCGCCAGAACATCTAGGAGGGAAGAACGCATCTTGCAGTTGTTCAGAATCTTCAATGGCATACTATCGAAGCGCAAGGAGAGCAGGAGGAGGAATTTGCAGTTCCATTTGCCGCTCATGGTACCCATCACACCTAGCGTTCGAATGGTGCAAGATGATGCGTCGTACATGAGTATGCAAGGCATCTTCGAGGATTACTGCAGACGCAATGGCATCAACAAGGACGAGCCTGTTCTCTTCAGCATTGAGAAACTGAGAGCTCTCCAGCCTGTGAGCATTCACCCGCATCTTAACCAGCAGGGTCGCAATACTAACCCAACAACCCAGAAAACACAGGAGCATATGAACAGCATCCGCCTCGAGACGTTTACAGCGGTGCAAGAGAAATACGTCCCGCAAACCGTCTTATCGGACTACTTCCGCTCCACCTACCCCAACTTTGCCGACTTCTGGCTCTTCCGCCGCACCTTCAGCTACCAGCTCGCAGCACTGACATTCATGACATACGTCATGCACATGAACACGCGCTTCCCACACAAAATCAGCATCTCGCGCGCCTCAGGCCGCGTCTGGGGCTCCGAGCTCATCCCCTCAATGGCAGGCACAAAGGCCATCCTGCACAACAACGAATCTGTGCCCTTCCGCCTAACGCCCAACCTCCAAACACTCATGGGCCCCATCAACCTCGAAGGCATCTTCGCGCCCTCTGTCATGAACATTGCGCGCTGCTTGATCGAGCCCGAGGGCGAGCTGGAGTTCACGCTGAGCATCTTCATGCGCGATGAAATGAATCACTGGTATACGAGTCAGCACAAACCCATCACGCCTGAGGCGCTGCGTACCAGCGTGGATGAGAATAGTGCGCTGGTGGTCAAGAGGGCGGCGAGTTTGGGCAGTTTGCCCGGTAGTAACAATTTGCCGGCGAATCAGACGGTGGTGGATCTTGTGGGTCGCGCGGTCGAGCCGATGAAGTTGGCGATTGCGGATCCGCTTTGGATGGGGTATTTGTAGCGTGGATGCATGAAAAGAGGAAGGGTGAAGAAAGTTTCTTTTTCGTTTTGTCTGGGGGTGGTGTTGCGTGAGGTTGGGATAGTGTTTGGGCGTGGCGTTAGGCTTTTATTTGGGAAAGTCATGGGGTTTATGGGGTTTATGGGGTTTATGGCGTATGGAATTGGGAAGTTGGTTTCGGTTTGCGTCTGGCTTTCTACAAGACTTCGGTACAGGGTGTCGAGTTCTTCATGGCTGCGTACTAAGGGGTTTGTTTCTTTGGGACTTCGGTTTCTTATGATGAGTATAGGATACTTGTATGAGGTAGATTGACAGCGAATGCACAAGCAAAATAATCGTTCAACTCCATTACAGGTTTACACTCATTTAGCAGACACTGGAATACAATCAACGACAAAAGGCGGTGTTCATTACATACGCGTCAAGGACCATCTCTAGCAACGACGGTACTACATATGTACGTATTCAGACTTGTTATCGTAACAAGAGCGCACATTCCTCCAAAGAAAACCGCTGACGCCTCCTCATTTGTTTCAACCAGTCCAGACTGCGGGTCCAGGCCCTTTATAATTCTTGAGCAGGTCCGTGGGTTTGTAGGGATTGTACATAGCTCGGGGGAGCCAGATGCCTGCATCGCACATGATGAGCATCTTGTGTTATTCAACCTTTGGGACGACTTACTTGGATCTTCGATGTTGTAAGACCCTGGGAACTTGATCGTAGGGCCTGGAGTCCCTGGATGTCTCGTCAGATGTCATGCTTGCATACTTCGTCTGTGTCTCTTACCTCCACCTGACCCGGTGACCTCGACATGAGCACAGCTCATGAACTGCTGCGTCCCGTTGTAACTAGGAGAGATGTTGAAGTGCTCGACTCGTACGAGATACTTGCCTGGCGGAGTCGTCTTTGGGATGGTCGCGTTCAACTACCATGCGATTAGCAACCGTTTGCACGTTCAGAGAGGTGCATTGGAGACTTACCGATGGCTTCCATGGCTGGCCGTCCGAATCCCAATGCTGGCCGTCCGAAGCTCCGCTTGTGGCGATCTTGAACCAGTCACCGTCACCCTCATAGTCCTCCAAAGCACCAGGAGCAAGGGACATATACACTTGGCCAGGTCCTGCATGGCCGATGCCGTCAGGTCCCCATCTGTACTTCGGTTTGTGAGCAACTGTCCAGAAGAGTCTGTGTAGCCACATACAGGATGTGGGTCAATCACCCCTTGGCTGTAGGTCGCCGCGATAGCAACGAAGCCAAGAGTACTACCAGCTTCAACCTTGACCGTCCCAGTCAGGTGGCCTGTTTTAGTGGCATTGATGCCGCACACTTGGTCTAAAGAATTGGATACAAGGTCAGTAACTAATCTCAAAGGGGGGTAAGAAGTCAGGTGCCCTTGGCAAACTTTTGAAACGCTACCCGGGTTGCATTTCGCAAATCTACGCTAAGAGGCACCTTGTAGTAGAAAATTTCGTACTCGATCCAGTCCAGTCGTAGCTGGGGAAGAACTGGCTACCATAACCATCAAGACCGACCGGACTAGGAGAGATTAGTGAATAGTTCAAATGCTGGATCAGGACTATGCCAACTCACCGGACGAACTCCCACCACTCCGACCACTTTCCATTCACGGAGAGGATTGGAAAGCCATCTATCTAAGTTAGTTTGCACCTTCACTAAGTCGCCCAAACGTACAATGTCCGCTAACTTGAGGTACGCTTTGAAGAAGCAACAGTGCCAGCATCGAGGCCTTCGAAGAAACTTGTTCGTGGAGGAACTTCATGATGCGAAATTTATGACTCTCTGTCGAGCGATCTCTGATTGTTTCTCGTTAAGGCCACCACGGCGATCAAACGAATTATATGTCTTCAAAGCGTTCAAGATACTACCTCACAACTTGCTTCCTAATTTGGCCTTCTATATTCAGCAGTCGGGTCCGACTGAATCCGAGCATGCGTGCATATAGACATGATGGGGTCCTCATTGGGTTTTAGCGCCTTTGCCTATATCGACCGCTAATTACCCAGATTAGCGTAACACAGAAGTAATTTAACCCCTCCAGTTCTTGGCCTCTCGTACGATAGCATGATATAGACATACAACCCTATTTTCGTCCGTCGATCTTCTCTATAGCGTAGTACACCCGCCTCCAAGACAAGGTACACCATAGATCTTCAGTTGCGGTCTACTAGAGTTACGGGCTATCGAATAATCGTTCGATCTAGCATGCAGTATGAAGCAGGTTCTGTCATACAATGAGGGTCTTGCATGCGAATCGCAAATCAACTCTGGCTCATAGACTTTCAACACAGCGTGAAACCTGATCACAAGACGTCCTCAACAAGCATCTCAATATAGCTTGTAGAGATACCTTCCTTTTCAATGACCATGCGATCACAACAGAACCATACCGTATGCATATGAATCCTCTGAATGGGTAATTCGGACCATTCACAGGATCCTTCACATTCGTTGGGACTGTAGGTCCTTGCAGCCTAAACATATGGCTTGGACCTTTTTAACCGCCACCTATATCTATCTCCCAATTCGTTATGTTTCTCTTCCTGGAGTCCGCCTCTATCAAAATTATATGACACATGAGCAGATTTCTGTGTGCATATGATGGTAAGGCAGATTCAAGCTGCAACGTGATGTCGCCAGTGTATTCCCATAACTGAAATCTCTCGATACTTATGTCAACACTATCCAGGACTCTGCATGCAGCTTTTCTATAGTATAGCCCCCATGTACTTGGCTAAATCAAGAACTAGACTTTCCGTCAATCTACACATGTGCAGGTAACAAAATAAAAATCCGGGGAATTTGCGAAGCCACCCCAGGTACTTTCAAAGATCAACGTGGACTTGTCCAAGCGGTAATCTATAAACCGGCCACCGCACTCACGACCACTTTCTCCTCTCATACTATCACCCCTTTCACTTGTCGACGATCAAGCTGCCTCGTTAATTATGCTTTCTAGGATTCTCCGGTTGGCCGTCTTCGGGTTGGTTCAAGTTGCCACTTCTGCCACTCTTTCTCAGGGTACGAGAGTACACAATGCTCGCGCAGCGGCCGCACCAGCGATGCCTACCAGTACATTGATTTCGGACTTCAAGAAAAACAACGTCTCCGCTTCCTGGGCCAAAGGTCATCCCATGCAATGGGGCACCGAGGACGCCAAGTTCGAGTATCCACTGCCTCCTAGTGCGTACCAAATTGGAGCAGGCTTAAGTCTAGACGAAAAGCTCCTGGCCATGGTCAACGACACGCATGTCAAAATCATATCAATTGACAATAATGCAACGGTCACGACGACGAGGGTCCCATTCGCGGGTGACTTGGAAGCCGTGGCGATCGTTACTTCCCCACTTGGCGGCTACGATTTTCTTGTGTCAGCATCCAACTATTCAACCAACACAGACGCAGTCCTGCAGACTAGACTTTCTACCAATGGGACTCTGGCTTCTGGAAAGTGGACTCAGTATCGAGGACAATGGTCTGATATCGATGACCAGCCCTTCAGCAAAACGTATCGTCGATTCTTTGCGACTATCAGGGAAAGTGGAGTGACTGACGTCCCTGTATACGTGTACAGCTTGGACTCTCCCGACAGCAACGTCACGCTTAAAGGTCACACTGACTGGGTCGTGAGCGAAGCTTTTAGTCCGGATGGCTCATACATCTCGACCGCTGCCTGGGACGGCACAGGCAAGCTTTGGAATGCGAAGACGGGTGCTTTGCTGCATACCTGGGGCCCGTACGTACATTCAGTCACAAGATCTATGTCCAATTGTGGGGTCGTTCCATACACTTCTGTCTCACTAGACCTTGATAAGACATAGAAATACCCTTGCTCAGACTCCGAGTTTCGCTGACTTTGTCCCTCCGTCTCCAGATTCACCGGCACTTACGGACCGAATAACACAACATATACATACCAGAACTGGTTGACGAATTTCTCGCCAGACGGCAAATACGTACTGCTCTCCATTGGCGCCGGCTCAAATACACGCGTCAACATCTACCCTCTCGCAGCTCTCAACAACTCAAATGCCGAGGCAGGCCAGAGCATCGACGAACCTATCCTTTCTCTCCGAGGCTGGAGCAACTGGGTCCGTTCCGCAGCTTGGTCGCCCGACAGCTCCACGCTCGCACTAGGCGAATCCGGACTCATTGTCGTGCATTCCTTCAAAGAGAACAAATTCGTACAGCGATGGGAGGCGGAAGACAAGACCAACGAGGCAAGAGGTCTGACCTTCTTTAACGAGGGCAAAGTATTGGCGTATCGCGTCGGGGCAGGGCTTGAGGCGTATGGACTGGAGACGAACCTGAAGTACCGATGGGGTCCTGGCGACTATGATCGGTATGATGGTGGGGGCTTGAATATATGGTGGCTGCGTACAAAGGGTTGGATTGGAGGTGTAGAGGCAGATCTTAAGGTCAGGTTTTGGAAGGCGCCTGTGTAGAGTTCGAGAATTATGAGTTGATAGCAAGTTGGCAGAACGTACAATGCCTCAAACGAGCCGCCACCTAAGCCAAAATAGTCTAGGTCAGTTAGGACAGGGAACGAGCTCTGCTCGAGTACCGTGCGATGACAAGAAAAGGTTCCGATACTTCAGGGCTTCACTGCGTATCGTAGAGACCATACATTGAGCTCAGCACAATTGGAAATTTCGTCCATTGGTGTGCTCAGAGTCCCTAGGTTTTGAAAAAAAGCACCCAGGAGGCTCGTAAGGACTTGTAATCAGAAGACTTTCCGAATCCGAGAAGATTGCATGCATAAATCAAAACTGTGGCAATTATGAGGTGACAAGAGCGATTGCAGAGACAAGCACGAATGGATTTAGGGGAGTTTCAGACAGAGCGAGAAATTCAAGTTTCATAAAGAGCATAAGCTTGAGGGAAAAGGTGGACACATGGGGCCCTTGCAGACGTTACGTGTACAGGTCTATGCTACAACCCAATTTTCGATGGGATACCGGACAGCAAGCTCAGGGAAATTATGTCCGGCTCCGAAGTTGATACGCAAGTTGGATGTCCAGGAGTCAATTACCGTCGCCAATAATGCCCAACGATCAAATCTTGAGTCCCCGTCTTGTAGCTATGGTGACCGGCAATAGCTGACGTGGGGGTTGAACCAAAGCGGTCATTCTGTGTAACACTAAACCCACTCTTAACGTCAGCTTAAACGTCATCAATGATGAACGTCAGATTGGAAAGCCGGGCGTTGCTGCTCGCACAACGTACCAGTAGAGATCTCTGTTCCCGTCACTACGGTTCTAATTTTCCCCACATGAGAGTTGACTTCTATCAAGTTTCCTAGTGTAATATACTGTTTAGGTGAGAAAATCCCTTCATATCGATCATCTCTACAGCTCCTCATTGCCTGTACTTTGCGTGCGGCGTGATAGGATGATTCTCAAGCTCTACCGGATCGGCCTTGAAGGGTTCCGAATACGGCAATGGCGGCTTTGCGTCCAGCTCTGCCGTTATATTATAATACGTGTCGGGTGGATGTGAAAGCGACTGGTGCTCTGACGCCATTTTAGACTTTCCATGCCGCTTTTTCAGAAAGACGATCAACGCGAGTACAAGAGCGACAGCGCAGATTGAACCGATGACAATGCCGGCGATGGCACCTGCCGACAAAGATGGTTTGGCTGAAGGAGTCGATGGTGAGCTTGTGGTAGGAGTTGGAGTCGGCGACGTAATTCTTGGGACCGAGCTTGAGGTTGCGGTCGATGTGGCTAACGAAGAGGTTTCGGTCGATGTGGCTGACGTTGAGGTTATCGCCCCAACATAAGAGACGTCTACGGCCCAGACACCAGGCGTGAAAGTGTAGGTTACCGCAACACTGGTCGGAATTTGACTGGGCGCGCAGGTGATACCTCCGAGTACGTAGCCCCCAGCAGTGCTATAGCAGCGTTCACCGTCGGTGTGAAAATCAAATCCACTGCGTGAGAGGTCAGCTTTTGGGACAGTTGGTAAGCCATGAAGGAGGCATGCATTACCCTGGGCAGCAGGTTGTTATGCTACCTGCTGTTCTCACGGCTGTCCAACTGAAAGGACATGCTGTAGTCGTGGACGGAAAACAGTTCTTGTCATCGATCAGGGTTCCGCTCGAACATTCGACGCCTACGCTGACGCCTGCATCTGTCCCAATCCATGTAGTTGAGCAAGATCCAGGAGGCGTGAACGGTGCTTCCGCAGTAGTCATGCTGGCCGGCTTGATCGAAGATGGGTTTCTAATTGTTAAGGAAGCGCTCAAGCAGAATTAATGGGCCACTGCAGGCCAAGGAGCCCGCGCGTACTTATCGCTACGAACAAGTAAATCGTGTCCGGACCCCTTGCAGGCTCTGCAGCCACAAATCCAGGCGGCTTGTTACATCAATTAGATGATTGGTGAGATTGGGAGTAGATGAAAGCCACGCCGGGCAAAATTCGCCGCGCACTAATCTAGTATGGAAACATAAGTCTCCTAGACTTAGCGTATTGCGGGGAAACTTTCCCTCTGCTAGACGAGGCTAAGGCATAAACAGTAACCCCCCAAGAATATTTACTCACCGCGGCCTTGAAAACAACAAAAACCTGATTGGTATGGGTATCGTCTGGATCAGAAGAACTAGGAGAACACATAGGGTAACGTGGATTACAATCCAACCTACAAACCGCTTCGACTCTCAGCCTTGCCCCTCCATCTAAAGTTTAATAACGATCTGCACTGCAATCTTCCCGAGGTCAGCTCGGTACAATCTTATAAGAGAGTTCCACAGCGCTACCACCAAAACCGCATAACAAGCACCATTTCAACCTCACGACTATGATTTCAGGACCAACACTTCCTCGAAGAAGTCACCCTGGTGAATTAGTATGAGTATCATTAGGATCAGAAACCCAGGGAGAATACAGCAGGGGGCGTGGAATATATTCCCAAGGGAAAGGCTGCTCCGATTGCGACTTTCAGCCTTGTTCTACGAAATGCACGCCGTTGCGACCAATGGATGCACTGCAATCTTTAGTCCGGGGCACATGTCCAGCCAAGATCCCTGAATGTCATGACTCAATGACTCATCACAAAAAAAGAAAGAAAAAAAGGGCTCGCGAGGCTGATGCACTGCAATCTCCACCGCGGTGCAGGAACTCGTGAGCGCTTTACTGCAACGCGTTGTCTCTAGCTGAGGACAGATGTCTCCAGCGCCGCTCCGCCGCACAAGGCTGAGAAGAAATCGGCACCTGGCCCAACCCTGAAGATCCCAGAATCTCTACCACGTTCTACGAACCTAAAGACCTAGTCAACATGGTTATTATTCGGATCAGAAACATTGCTAGAATACAGAGGCGAAGGTCGGGTATTGTTCAGCCACGTCACTGCACTGCAATCTCTAGCCCGGGGTAAATTTCCAGCCAAGACTAGCACTCTAGGTCAGCCTGACGTTGATTTGGACGATCCCTGACACCCTCTGCTCACTCACACGCGGCTTGCAGAATAAGTGGCGCACCAGAGCAACCCTTTGCTAAGTATCAGCTCTAGTTTCTTAACGCGACAAGTATAGAATTATAATAAAAAGCTTTAGCCTATTGCTTTAGTATTCTAAGAAGCTAAAAAGCCAAGAATATAATTATAATACACTATTGTTGTTGCGTAGGAGTAGAAGCAACACAGTGGGTTTCTTACCAATGCGCCACTTTTTTTGCAACCCGCGTGTCACTGTAAGTTCTGCAATCCTTAGCCTGGAATACACCTCCAGCTAAGAACCTCTCACGTGCCTCTCCAACAGCAAACACCATCTTCCACCGCATACTATCAACCTTCAGAAAGGACTCGCCGGAGTACCATCAATATTCTGGTATATGAAGCTCGATGTCGCCTTCAAACTCTGAATCCAGTCGGTTTAACGAAGACAGAATAGTGCTTTTCATGTGCTTCTTACGAAGAGCATGGCTTCTCGTATGTTTAACTCAACATGCTCAATGAGGATCTCGCAGCGAATGGACGCTGCACTGTAATCTCTGGTGTCGAGGAGGAGACGACCTTCGGTGGTTTTCTGGCGTGAAGGTCATTAGGAAAAGGACCAGCGCCTCGTCCAAATGTCACAGGCAGCCTACTTCAAGAAGGTAGTTGCCTAGCTGACAAGCAAGACTGCAGACACGATACGCGTTGGAGGCAGTGATACGTCGTTGCTAAGTTTTGGATCATAGCTTATCGATGGACCTGGTGACAGTGGCTGACAACGCATGGCATCCTTCCATGATAAATACTACGGAATAGAAGCCTATCGGATTTTCTTGGACGATCGAAACTCTTTGTATGGAATGCACGAATAGTGTGATGTACTCTGTACAATGACGACTCAGTGAGGCTGGCGTTTCTTGCCCTGACAACCGAGAACCTACCTCATGTTTTGCGGCGATGAACGACGTCAGGCTTACTGCACTGTCTGGATGACCATACTTCCAGGATATGGAGGCTGCAGGGATATTGACAGAACGTTAATGCTAAGGGGAAGATATGGATAGAAAAACAATGGCTCTGAGGTTATGTCTCATTGGACTATGCGCCACAGCCTATGATCACCGTTACGCTAATGTTAACGAGCGCTCTATTCGACTGAAACACTATGATGTGATGCGGGGTTACGTCGATAGCGTTCCCCAAGGTCGGTACTGGGATCGGCAGCATATCGTACAAAGTCCCAGGGGCGCAACTCGGACATGAAGATATATAGCCGGACATCCCACCTTAACGACCGACACCTGGTCTTCGCATTGCCTTTTCATCTGTTATCTGAGCGGTACGCGTCGTGCAGTCGACGCGGCCAGTCATGTGCGCTTACGACATCAATCATTGAGACGATACCAACGGTATGGTACATTTTGAAGCAGTCCAATCTGGTCTCTCATCTTCCATGCCCTCAGCAAATGAAGAGGGTCATCGAAAATCAACTGCTTCTGACCGTGTAGGCTGAAGTGCCGGATGTCCGCGGTGTACCACCAAAGTACGTCAATGTGCAAACCTGTGTGAGCCAGGGTTCCGCAGCATACATAGCGACACACCTGGGCATCGAGTGTGAGTTCAACCGTACATTACATACATATATAAAGATAAGTTGATGTTGTTATGCTGGAATCTCGACTGGCAGAACATTCCGCCAGTGCTCGTTTGTAGACTGATATCAAGACCTTCAAAATGTTTGCCCTCAAGATATCCATCCTTTCCTATGCTTCATATCTCTGTGGCATTGCACATGCATCAACTCGCAATATGCAGCGGCAAAGCCCCTGGGTCAGTCTCGCCAAACTTCTCAGTCCCCGTCAGGAGCATGGCACCGTGGCCATGGGACACAGTAGCATCTTCATCATCGGCGGTATAACTCCTACCTACGGAAATGACACCAGCAACCAAATCGGGTATTCGACGACCGACCTAGTGGAGATGTACGACATCGCTTCGAACACCTGGACTGCGCGAGCCTCGGCACCGTTCAAAGTCAACCATCCAAATGTAGCCACAGTGGGAAGAAAGATATACCTTCTTGGAGGACTAGTAGAAGCCAACGACCCTCCCTCGTCTAATGTGAACTGGACTGCCACCAGAGAGAGTTATGTTTACGATGCGGATACAGATACATGGAAAGCGCTGGTACCCATGCCGAACGGCACAGGCAGGGGCAGTGCCATCATGGGTGTGCAGGGCGAGATGATATATCTCGCTGGAGGGATGACGTTCCTAGACTACGCGAACCAAAACTCAGTGTCCTCGGTCCTAGCATTCAACACGACATCGGAAAGCTGGCAAACGCTCCCAGATGCAGCAAGCATTCTACCTGAAGGGCGCCAACACGGCGTCGGCGCTGTTGTCGGGAGCACATTCTACGTCTTAGGTGGGCGCTATATGCAACGAGCATATGTACGCGGCACAGTCTTTATGCTGGACCTGCGCTGTCTAGAAGAAGGCTGGAAAACATGCCATAATAGAATGCCAGTTCCCCGCGGCGGTCTGTGTGGAGGGGCCGTTGGACCGCGATTCTATACGTTTGGCGGCGAAGCGAATCCGAATGCTACGAATGGCATTTTCAGGGAAACAGAGATGTTCGATATGGCGACTGAGACGTGGGCAGATGGAGCTCCGATGGCGGTTCCCCGTCATGGGTTGAGCGCTGTCGCGGTTGGGAATAGGGTTTATCTTCCTGGTGGTGACCTCCAAGAGGATGGGATCCCGGTGCTCATCAACGGCACGGAGCATTTCATGCAGACGTCAGATCACTTCGACGCGTACGTGGTTTGAGGGGTTGACTTTGAGCCGAGTAAGCCCTGGAGGCCTTGAGAGGAAGGTGTGATTGACTGGGGCGTCTTATGAGGGGCTGCCACTTTCTGTAACACCCGCATGCATGAACGATTGCCGCTTAAGGCACTTGTGTGTACGTGACCCCCACGTGGCGTCATTTGGTCCATAGGATAGATGCTTACGTTGTTCTGCATATGTGGTGCGCACCGAGTTGCAACTCTGTACGCGTCAACATCACCGCTTGTTCTTGGCAACATGACATGTACCAGTAGCGAATTTCTGTGGCCCAAATCCTGCTCTACTTTTTTGAGATTCTGAAACTCTCGTCAGGAATGTCTTCTCAGCGCCCCTCCGTTCAGATGACCTTGTCGAAGTGCACACCTTTGGGCACTCTCAATCGTGTCGCAAGTCGGCGTCAACACCTGATTTACTTGTCAAATACTACGTCAGCAACGCAAATTAGCAATCGTCTAGTCGATTCCTTGAGTAAATGAGACCAGAGACACTGACTGCGCACATTGCTCCAAAAAGAAATTTCGGACATGCTCGGCTTGAATTTGGTTGGGTTGCAATTCGACATGCGTACAGTCGTGAAAATGGGCAAACACCTATGTTCTTATTCCAGGGCGAATCTGCCACAATTTAGACATCGCCAGACCATTGCGGGAGGGTATACATACGATGGCGGCCTCTGTCTTTCCAAGTACATTCGCTGTCGACACCACTGTCCTGTTTCTAGGAATGAAAAGGGCGCTGGAGAGGGAGAGTCGCAGAGGAAGTTAACACCCAGGACTAGTATAGCATCAGTGCAAAATGATATACATAAAGGGGGCCCAAGTCCCACTGGGATCATGGGCTACTATAATACACCAGCTAGAATCTTCATCTAAGTCGCTCGTTTTTGTATGTTACAGATAGTGCCACATATACCCAATAGCCATCCCAGCTAACCCTACAGTTCCCCCATCTCCTCGCCTATATTGTTGAGAATTTGTGTGAATCGGTCTAGGCCTTCGGTTTGTTTTGCTTGTTGCCAGACAGCCTGGACGGCAGACTCGACCTTGTCCGCATATTCGGGATGCGGCATGTCGGACCCGAGCACGTCGCGCGAAACGTGCAACGCAGTCCATAGCCGTGCCAGCTGCTGGACGCGCCCGATATATTGGTTTTGCATCGAATGCTCGACATTGCGCTTCCGCCCCACAACTTTGGAATACGCTTCGACGGGCAACTCGTTCTACGCCATGTTAGCTTCGCTTCTCAAGACACGTGATGTACGTACAATCAGAAAGTCTCTCTGGCGCAGAGCCTCCATTAGCCTCCCTGCATACAGCCTGACCTTGCCGTCCACGTCCTGGGCACCCGTGTGCTTCTTGGCCCTCACGGCGGCTAGTGCAAGCGGGTAGCATATTACTAATGGGCTGCTCCTCAAGTCGCCGGACTTCATGTCGGACTTGCCGAGATGCTCCTCGTCCTCCATGAGGTCAACGTACTGCTCCGCAAAGCCCAGCATCTTGCGTGTTTCGGCCTCATCCCAGCCGCTCCGCCGCGCGCGCGAAAACAAGCCTTTGAAAGCACAAGCCACCAGGTCTTGGTTGCGGAGGCGCATGTCTGTTGCGCTGGCACGCTGGAGGGCCCTGAGGACGAGATGCTGCTGATCGGCTGCTGAGAGCACGCGCACAATCTTCTCTTTCTTACGGATGTCGAGCGTGATACCCGCGGATCGCAGTCCTTCGATCATCCTGACCACATTCTCGTAGTCATCAGGCGTCGTGCTCGAGTCGATGATTTTGAAGATGGTGGGAACTCGCGGGGGCAGGTCGCGCGTCTTGTCGAGATGCTCGAGCGGGAGCGTGACATTGCCGAGCGTGATCTCAATCGGCTCGGCTTCGAGTTTGGCCTTGTTCTCCTTACGGAAGACGAGTTTATGTTGGTCGGGCGTCAGGTGCTCGGGGAGGAGGATTTTCGAGTTCAGCGTCGACAGGAGCGCCGACAGCTCGGGCGTCGACGCCGGGAGGAATTGGGGGAGGGAGCCTCGCTGGTGCGCGCAGCTGTTGGAGAAGGCGCGCCGTGAAGCATGGCCGCTCCATGTTCGCAGCGCTGATGGAGCGCTTCGCACGAGGGCATGCATGTTGAGAGCTGCGCGACCTGTTGCGATATATTTTGGCTTGCCGAGCTTCTCGAGGCCCACGCAAACGCGACAAAGTTGCCAAGACCACGCCGACCGCTTCGTTCAATCATTCGTGAAAAACAAATGATCTAAAACTGTCGAATAACCCTGATAGAAGGCTAGTGTACGTGGATTTGAGCAGCTTGCGGTAAACCCCTACAAACAACGTAGACAGCTGGAGGATAGCTGCCAAGATCACGCCGGCCGCACCTTCCTCGCGACAACCCCCACCCGCCCTTCACTCCACCACTACCTGGGTCAACTGCTATCTCCATCTGATTCCATCATGGACAATGAGCAGGCCAATTTCTATCTCTCGCAATTCATCGGCAAGAACCTGCGCATCCACACCTCCGATGACCGTGTCTTTGGCGGCCAGATGAAGTGCACCGACAAGGACCGCAACATCATCCTCGCCCTTACTTACGAATACCGCGCACCGCCCGCGCAGGTTATCCGGAAAGCCGTCGAAGCCTCAGGCAATCCCGCTGCTCAGGTCCCATGGAACAGTCGCTACGTGGGCCTGGTTGTCGTGCCCGGCGCGCATGTGAAGAAGATTGAGTTCGAGGAGAGTGCGCTGGGAAGGAGCCGTGTTGTCGTTTGACCGATGAGCTCCATCTCTTTTGGAGCTGGATTCCTGAACGAAACTTAAGAAATAGGGTGGTTGTCAGACCTCAGGTCCAGGCCCACATCCATGGATGCAGGTCACCGGTGGTCTCGAAGGTCACGTGGCAGAACAGGAGAAATAACACCCACATTAGGTTACGCCCCACCTGGGGACGGACATCCATGGTCTGATCGACATCTCGAATGCGAAGCCAGAGCCCAATAAGATACTGTCACTGTACAGGTGACCTGAATCCATGCTTGAGTGGACACACTGGTATGCTGCTCAAACTTCTAGCTCGTATAAGTGGCCAAGAGACGCAGGCTGACCTGACCCCAACAGTATGGTCATGGGACACAGTCGAAACGCATAGCTATGGACTGAATTGGCTTCCGCTGCATCATTCTTGAACCCGGCTTGCTATCTTTTCCTAAGAGTAATGTTCGGTCGTGGACACGAGGCTTCAGGGCAAACATGCCCGATTAGCGAGGCAATATCAAGATCTGTTTTGTATAGGTAGCTGTCGAAGCTGCTCGACTGCTGTAGCTTGTCTCCTTCGTGTTTCCATCTATCAATCCCACGGTGGCTGCCCAATCAAAGATACTTGTACGCTCCACGAGCGTTGCCGGTTCGGCTTAGCGTCATCTACCCTGGCCTTCCCTCAATCCCAAGGGCCAAAAAAACCCTTCCATTTCTCTCCAACGTCAGGCATGTCCTTTGTGCCGTTCCTGCATGTACACATCTCAAGAAGCTGGTCCACGAAGAACGCTGCTCAATGTGGTAGCTCAGCCTCGCAAGGTCGTGCTACCATCCCGGCTCGCCATGCCCTGCGATGGCGCCTCGCGTCATTGGACCAGCATCCATGCATATGCATTGTGCCACCTTGGAGCCTGATGGGACATCCTCAGCCTCTCCAGAACCTCGCTCCACCACAACACTCCTCAGCCTGGAGCTAATTGTATTTGCCTTGGCTGTAGCGCGAGCCTCACAGTCGCTCCGATGGCTACAAGTCGTGCGTTTCGCTGGTTCATTCCTGCCGAGGGCGATCCTCAACCCAATGTCGCTTTGGCCATGCAACGCTCGCTCGACCTCAAGGGCATAATCAAAGTAGGCAAAGGCGAGGAAGACATGGCTAATGAGTTCGGTTACTGGATCACGGCTCACAATGAGCTCTCATCTTCCGAGATCTACGGTCTCGAACTGATACAAGCGAGATATGACCCTGTCCCTCGAGCTCACGAGTCTGTGTGGGGCAAAAGTACAGGTCCGAAACAAGCGCACTCTCATATCGCTGTCTTGTTGACAATTTAAAGTAGGCAGGCGAGGCTCATCAAGATCCGACGACCGTTCGCAGAGCCCTTCAGTAGCTGCAATAGACCATGCTACCAAGCAAGTCAGGTTCATTCGAGTCGAAGAAGTTGCAAGATCGTCACAGAATGAAATTGAGAATCTGACTGAGGGCGAGGAACTCGTAAGCCCGACAGACATGCGAGACGCACCACCCTTCGCCGATCCGGCTCCCGAAGCGATGCTTCAGCAACCTATGCCGAATGATCAGTCTGCTGTATTAGCTAATCTCTGCGGATGGCAAGTCAGCCTGGAGAGGTTTCTTTGGCAAGGCCAACCAGAAACCGTACCTCGAGTGACTGAAAGAGGCCGACTCGGCCAGGGCTCAATCGGCGAAGTCTACGAAGTCAAGATACGCTCATTTCATTCGGAGCTAACAATGGCTCGTAAGAGCATCGCCATATCGCGACGAAAGAGAATAGCCTTACGCGAACTCGATATGATCCGCGAGGAAATCGTAAATATGAGGAATTTGTCACATGCGCATGTGGTGCAAGTATTGGGATGCTATCAGGAAGGAGAAGGAACTCGAGACCACTTCTTCCATGTTCTGATGTTCCCTGTGGGGGATCGGGATCTAGGAACATTCTTAGAAGATAGATACGATGCTGCCGAAGGGAGTCCACACAAAACTTGGCTCCGGTCTTGGTTTTCCTGTTTGGCCTCGGCACTGGCTTATATGCACTCGAGGAAGATCCACCATGAAGACATCAAACCCAAGAACATCATTCACCGAGGTGAGAGGGTCATGTTCACCGACTTCAGTTCGTCAAGGAAGTTTGAGTCCGGCCAGGAAACATCCACTGCGAACCCAGCGCGAGCGAGCCGTCTTTTTGCAGCACCGGAAGCACTCCCTACAGAAGACGGCACTATTCTCCGCCATGGCTCGAAGACAGACATATTCTCCCTAGGACTTGTCTTTGTGGAGATGCTCACGGTCTTATGTGGGCGAGCCATTGACGATTTGCATGACGGAATTCATACTGCCTTCCCAGGGTTCGACGATAATTGGGAACGACGACAATACTATCGGGTCGTTGCATACTTTTCGCCATGGTTTGCATCGACTTCTGGGTCTCTAACATACGACATGGTCATCCAACCAATGCTAGTAGAAGACCGTAAAGATAGAGCCAGTGCAGATGCGGTTCTTGCGCTTCTCTCCCAGCAACTGCCAATATGCCGGTGCACAGGAGTAACTGCTTTCCCGTATCACCCTTCCTGTACATAAAAACAAAAAGAACAACAATGCCGGTGACTAGCAATATCGATAGCGAGCATCAGCAAGAAGTGGACGAAGCCCGAAGTCGTACGTTGGAGCAAGAGCTTGTCGGTACCGACAAGGTTTTCGATGGGACACATTCCGAGAAGAAGGTCGTCAACATCGCTCTGGATGATCCCAGGAACCCTCCAAAGTTGCCTGTAAAGCAGATTGGGTCCTTGGTGTCCATGGTGTGAATAATACATATAGCGCTCGTCATGCTCACGAAGGGGCATTCTTGCGCAAAGGGGATTGAGTAACACGTAGGGCTGATCAATCCCTAAAGTTGAGTTTCCGGCATGAATAAACTCCTAACAATCATGCATAACAGATGACCGGTCTCCGAGCTGTTTCCCATGGACTAGAATCGTTAACGTTCATGATCTTACCTCTGGTACCAACGGTCTTCACGCTGAAAATCTAGATCTTCTGGTGAATATGCGTTGCGGATGCCTAGGAACGTTAGCATACTCCAACACAGTTCTGTTGGTCACCTTGCCTGATAACTTGGGAACAAGAGCGTATCTGCAACAACTACGTTCTCGTTCCTACTAGCCGCAAAAACGATGACCTCCGCAACGTCGTCAGGTGTGAGCGGAACACGATCACTGTATGGCATTAGTCTTCGCACGGCGCAGGTCTGTCTGGCAGTTGCGTACGCATAGCTTTCATCTACCTTCGACTGATCGCCTCGAAACTTGTTCAGGTTGAATTCCTAGAGTTGTCTTCAGAATCTGCAATCTGGTGGCATCGGGTCACTACCTACTGTTTGTACTTGGCCCGGATCTACCGTCATGACTCTGATTCTCGTCCCGATCATTTCCTTCCGCAAAGCATCTGTAAATGCAGCAACTGCAGCTTTACTCGAGCAGTATATCTATGCGGTGTTAGCACGAATGCGAAGGACATCCCTGTTGAACTCACAGTTCCACCGACATACGGATCCCGCGACGCAATACTCCCGAGCATGATGACATCGCCCTTGCCGCCGTCGGGCCGGGCTTTGAAGATGGGAAGAATCGCCTGGGTCATGTTGATCACGCCGAAAACATTCGTTGCATATACATTCTGAATGACTTGACGCGGAACATCGGGAGGTTGCTCAACGCCACTCATGAATCCACTACACGATTTGTCAGTATCGTCTAGCACTCGTCTAGCGTTCAAGAGCCGTGTGAAACGTACGCATTATTCACTAAAATATCAACCCCCCTAAATTCTTCTGGTAGTGCCCGTACGAACTCGTCTATTTCTTCTGGGTTTGAAACGTCGAGCTTCACAATGTGCACTTTGACGCCAGTCCCGTACTCATTAGCTATCTCTTTCTTGATCTCTTCTAGCCTCTCTACTCGACGAGCAGTGAGGATGAGCTTCAAATTTTGGGACGATGAGCGAGCGAACTCGAAGGCGGTGCTTCGACCGATACCCGCGCTGGCACCAGTAATCAGGACGGTCTTGCCAGAGAGGTTGCGGGACATGGAGGTCGGCATTTTGGAAGGAATTAATAGTTGAGCTGGAGAGATCAAAACTTTTGGCACCAGAAGTGTGGAGAGTCAAATACCCAAGCTCATTGTATAGAACATGGACCGCGATACAATCATCAATAGGGCGCACAACTATTCATGGATCGACCGGGCCCGAACAGCACGTCGGCTGCGGATACTCTAAACGGACTATATGACATCATAGTCAGAGATATTGTTAGTGTACTTTCTCGCGCGAATGTGGAGTGCCTACGCTACTGAGCGCTACATCCTGGTAGGGAATCTCTTGATTAGCTCGCTACTTTACGCTTACTAGGAATACTTTATGCAGATCTGGTACAATAACATAGCAAGCATTTTGCGTAGCTGGTGTAAGCTCAAGTGCTACAAAGACTCGTGATTGAACACAATTGAGAGGATACTCTCTAACCATGGAATGTAGGAAGCAAATAGTACAAAAACAAACGATACAAATCTGAAATAACGACTCGCGGTTTCTCCAAGACTCTTTCCGGAGCGAAATCCTCCCCCCCCCCCACCCAGATCCTTTCCGATGTCCACTACTGCGTTCCGCATCCAGAAGTCTCTTGGGGCGGTCCACGCAGCATCAAATCGCCATATGCCTCTCGGTCTGTTCGCAATGGCTCTCCGATAGGCGGTAACTTGTCTACGGCATCATCCAGCTGCCAGGTACCGTTCAATTTGGTATCATTCAATTTCGACAGGATAGCAGCTGTCAAAAGAAGTACCATCTTCAGACCAAATCTACCAGTCGCTGTGTTATCTGCCGTGCAGACGAAAGCAAACGGCATGAAGCCAAGCGTCTCTTCTTCGAATTTTTGTTGCGCGATCGCCTGACTCTCACCACGGAAGGCCTTTTCTCTCAGTCCCGGATGAATCGCCTGCCATCTTTTAGGATCAAACAAGCCTGCCGCATTATCTCCAAAGAGCGTGCTCCGCCGAGTCTGTTCGATTTCCGCCTTGACAATCTCGCCGGCGAAGAGGCGGTGCACACGACGACTCGGAGGATACAGTCGCATGATCTCTTTAGCTATATCAACGGGCGCGATACCGTTTTTTGACTTCTTCATAAACGCTTCCTGGGTCGTGATGTCCTCGCTTCTGAGATCTTGGAGATAGCCCAAAAGAATGCTCCGCCACTCTGCCGCGTCTGGACTGTCGCGATACTGTATCTCCAACACGCATCGCATAACCACCCTCCACATCGTCTCATAAGCTGGGAGTAGCAAATTCATCGGATTGCGGCGCGGGTCTAATGGATCAACCTCGTCGTCTTCGCCGACGTCCATGGGCCCATCGGAAAATTCGCCGGGGACGCGGATACTCCCTGACATAGTGGTGACCGCCAGCAAAGCTTTGTGTAATTCAATTTCGTTCTTCCACTGCGGCGTAGCACCGTGTGACTTCTTTGACTCCAACCAGAGCTCGTTGATACGTCGACCAAAGTATGTAACATCTTGAGGAAGGCGCCTTGTCATTGCGACCTTGGCGTGTTCAAATAGGTACTCCAGGGAGATCTTCAACGTAACGAACTGTACGAGCTCAGCGAGGTTGACTTTGGTTGTGTGCAGCCGTAAGTATTCATCGACGTGCGTCAAAGCATCGCCGCGAAGCCCTGTCCAATCTTCTCCTGCACCCTTCTTGGTGGAGCGTGTGGCCATTCTCATCTTGTCAATAGTCATCGATACAAATTTCCTTCGGTATGCGTGGTCGTCGGTATTGGTAAAGACATTGTCGATGCCGAAGAACTCAATTAGGCGTTTGTTGGGCTCCGCTCTGGCTTTCGCTCTTTCATCTTCTTGGAGACGATCCGATTGCCCTGGAGGAATGTAGCGGATGATATCGGCTTGTTTCTTGGCTTCTTGAATAAGTCGAGCGCGAGTCTTATCCTGCTCCTCTGCTGTCATGGTGGCTGGAGTGGAAAGTCGAGTAGAAAGATGCTCTGGAGACTGCGGTGAAGGACTTGGTACTGCCACTGCATCGACATATATAGTTGATCAAAGTCTGTTTCACTCATGTTGTTAGTGTCGCTTGATTGCTTCTCTCACTTGTCTCGGATTCTAGTCCCACGAGTTTTCACATGTCAGACGTTTCGATCAGGAATAAACTCGAAATATGGAAGGACGCTGGGCAAACATCATTGCAGTAGTTCATTATGGCACAAAGATCATGGCGACATTGTAGCTTAAACATCCAACTTTTCTTGAAAGCTTGGTCTGAAACAGACTTATCTATGGACAGTGGCATAAACAGCTGGAGGGTCCAAGGTCGACACTTGTGATGACCCCGAGTAGGACCCAATGGGAACTCTAAGCGTTGCCCGCGATAGAGGGGCTCTGGTACTTTTTCACGAAGCTGTACTAGTGGTACTTAGATACGCTATTCCTTGCCGAAATGAATACATAATCACATGCCCTCCTAAGATTCTTACACAGATCCAGAGTACCTTGCTCACAGAGGACCTATCCATAGTCTTAATTGTAGTATCCATACGTCTCTTCTACCTGACTTAGGCTTGACTTACTCAATTCTGGACCTATGCCAGTCTAGACCTATAGCCTCAAACCAAAGAGTGTGTGTAGTACTAGAGGATACGTCCCTTTATATTTTCTTCTTAACAGCGTATCAAGAAGTTTGAGTAGTACGTTAAAAAGAAGTAGTAATACAAGGTACGAAGTAAGCTAATATCATTCTTCTTGAGAAGTTCGCCACGGAGTTCCGAAATTTCTCTTGCACTGGTGAAATAGGCACCAACAGCACTGCCGCAAAAGAATCACCGCAAAACACTATCTTATGAAAGTGTCCAGGACTTGCCACGACGATATTTGAAGACAACCCTTGAGTGCGGCCTCCGGCACCCTCATGGTCAGAAACTTGCTCACTGATTGATCGTGGGGTACTCGCTTGCAGGAGCGCGAGCCCAATCAGTACACAAAGCGTGGCTGTGAATCCCTGTGTAAGCATAGGCATCAGCCCCGCCTCACCACCCTGCTGGCGATGGACGTTATTTATCAGCTCACGCTATCTTCAGCCTCATCACGAATTCGCTGGGGGATAGCGTTGTACAGCTCACCGGTTTTTTTCTTCTCGCTCAAAAAGCTTTCGAGCCGTCACCCATTAGGCTCACGCATAATAATTCTTGCAGGAAGGACGAAGTACGGGAATTCTAGAAAACGTCTAGGTAAGCAGTTGATGCATGGAACAGTGTGGAACGCAATGGTCAACACCTGACCAGACGAATCGCCCAGGGAATATTTTCAGCCATCCCACTATCGCGGCTGGTTCAACAAAAGCGACTCGCACCAGATTTATCAAAACCTTTAAAGGACAAATATTAGAAGTAGGAAAAGAAAAAGAGGAGGACCAAAGCCATGTGCTGCAACAAAGAGTACTTCTACGTCTACTATGCCGACTCCTTCACCGGCTACGATTCCGCCCAACATCCCTACGACTTTCTCTGCTGCCAGTGCCAACGATGGAGCTTCAACATGGAAGACATAAAAGAGTCTGATGCGGGCTTTGATCGCATGTGCGATGTGTGTGGCCACCATTTCTGCCGCGAGTGCGACTATGAGGGCGAGGACGATCTGGTGCGGAAGTATTGGGACCGGTTTGGATACTAGGGAACGTGGGCAGTAGAGAGTAGAGGGGAAGAGTAGAATTGAGGAATGTGAGGAGGCGGAACGGATTTTGGTGAGACTTGGTGCAGTATTGGGTAGCGAGGAGTTACTGGCGGATGTGTTTTTTGTTTCATTTTATCATGAGGTTTGAGTCGATTGTTCAAGAAGCCTGCAAAGAATCGGAAAGGAGTGAAAATGTTCGAAGTGGAAAGAGACAGACCGTATGATGATGAGGCATTCACACCATTGTGCAGGTAGCGTGGCGTGGCGTTGCCAGTGAACTGTTTGTCCTACTTCCCCCCCTGATGCGAGTCAAGTCACTCAATGTTCAGCCAAATCGCGGGGTTGGTGTAACTGTCAACATGCTCTGATTTGGCACGCACAATGTCGCAACCATTTCATCTGCCTTCACTACACCGAGGTGCTGCAGCTGCTCCCGTCTTTCACGAACCGAACATCACCACACCCCGCTCCAAACAAACTGACCCATCGAAACACAGATAAGCGACCTCTATTCACCACTCTTTTTTCCAGCCCTACACGCCCCAACACGACCACTTACGCTAGATGTCACCATCGTGTTCTTGTTCAGCGATGCCAGCTGCTCCCTCACCTCCAGCCAATACCGATACGAGACCGACGTTCAATGCCCCAAAATTTCTGCTTCTGACAAAGCTCTACAGATGGCGGTGTAGTTGGACAGCTTGTCAGCACAGCAACGAGTCTATCGCTCTTGAACCACCCCGCGAGTACACCAAACTAGGTGTCGGCGCCTTTTTGCACGTCCCGGTGTGGTACGGTCGACCATGTCAAAGTTGCAAATACAAGGCAGGGCCAGAGGCCTGTCTACTGGAGGTCAAGCTGCTCAGCGGTCCTTGAGGGAATAATGGAGAGCAACGAGACATGTTTTGCGTAAGCAGGATCAGGGAGGAGTTTGTGACCAGGACAACGAAGTCGTGCGAGAACTTAGTGGGAGGCTTGAAGCACTTGAGCGGACCAGCAGGAAAGGAGAGGGGCGGAGGGGAGGGAGAAGACTGAGGAAAGGAGACTGTGGGCAGCTACAGAGTTAGCTGTGATGAGAGCCACCTCCCCATGCTACGATGACCAATTGGTTCCTCATCCGTTTCCTTCTTTTTTCGACGTGGGATGCGTCTAACATGTTGCCAAGGTTTTGGCTTTCCGCGTGATGAGCAAGTGAAGTGAAGTGTCTCTCCCCAAGCGTCGTGCTTCTGCCGTGAAGGCATGTCGGAACTGGAGATGGCGTGTGGTCCAGAGATGAATACTTGTCTGACAATCCAACTCGGTCGAGAATTGTATTGTTTGTGAGATGCCGACCTAGCCGAGCAGAGCCGTCCAAGCAAAGTTTGTCTGTTGCGAGACTCCCAGTTGTGATGGCCGCCGTCTACACCCGCTACGGATTCGATGACTCTTGCAGCGTTGCGACATGTCTCGATATGCGCCACAACTTGGAGGGTAGTGGAAATGGATAGCCGTCGCTTGCCACCGATGACAACCGCCATGCGCAATGGCCAAATAGCACGACTGTGAAACGTCTCCGTGCCCACGGGGAGTGAAATTGGCAACGGCAGAGGACTGGAAAGCCGTCAGTGCTGCCCAGACGGTCGTCGCAACGGGACGGTCATGACGCCGTGATGTTTGGGCTCGCTAGCCGCTTCGGGAAATTAGTGTTTCAGCGTGCGGTGAAGGACGTTGCACGGATCTCGATCCCCGTCTGGCTTCCATCCCAACCACGTCGAACGTCCACGTCCAGCGTCGCGGCGGACGACCGCAGGAGTAACACGGGAGTGACACGGGAGTGACTTCGCGGCGACCCAGAGCCATGTCACACACAGTCTCCGCTCCCCAGACGGCGCTAGCGCACGCGATGGGCGGCAAGAGGGGCTTGCAGCCTCACGTGGGCAAAAGCGTGCATTGCCGTGCAGCTCAACGCCGCTTCGTCGAGCACACCGCCATGATTCCGTAGCGCCCGCCGCCTCTCTCGAGCCCGACAATTGGCCGCCGCTGGCCGCACCGCCGACGACGAGCTTACCCAACTAGTGTCGTGGACTAGATAAACAGGGCTTGTAAAAACCATCCATGAGAGCTCAGGGTCCTGCTTCGAACTTTTTCCCTCAACCTCCCAATCACCGCCTTGTTGGCAACCCAGTATGCCTCGAGACACGAGCCACGACCCGTTCCCGACCAAGCAGCTGGTCATCATCGGTGCGTGTTTGCTGGCTGCACGTGGAGCTCTCTGAGAGGGAGAGGGCCATGCAGAATGACGAAAGACTGACGCGGGGCAGGAATATGTCGCTTCTCGGAGCCCATCGCCTTCAATTCCATCTTGGCCTACTCGCCGGCCATGGTCGAGAACCTGGGGATTGATCGCAAAGATGCAGCCTTCTACAGCGGCTTGCTGGTGTCTGCGTATGCCGTTGCAGAGGCTACTACAGCCCTGGGCTGGGGCGCTATATCCGACGTCTATGGGCGGAAACCCGTTGCTCTGATTGGGCTCGCTGGCGTCGCTCTATCCAGTCTGTTGTTTGGCTTCGCGCAGTCGTACTGGGTAGCTCTGCTCGCTCGCCTGATAGGCGGCGCGCTGAACGGCAATGTTGCCATAATGCAGACCATGGTTGCAGAGGTCGTCACGAATCCCGCCCACGAACCAAAAGCATACGCGACGCAGCCCTTCGTGTGGACGCTCGGAGGCATTATCGGTTCAGCCATGGGCGGGTTCCTCGCAGAGCCCGCCCATTTCTACCCTAATACATTCTCTCAAGATGGCATCTTCGGTCGCTACCCCTACCTTCTGCCCAACCTCTTCGCCGCCGTATCCATCGTCCTGGCCATCATTCAGGGCATCCTCTTCCTCGAAGAAACAAATCCCGCCTTTAAAGAACCCCAGCCAGACGACGATGCGCCGACCGAGACTACGCCTCTCAACCCGGCCCTCAACCGCGTGCGTGGGCGAGGCTCCATCAATCGAGGCTCCTTCCGTGGCTCCTTCCGCGACCGGTCCAACTCGGTCATCGCGGCTATGCGCGAGGTCCGCAAGCGCCCTTCGTTCCTTGAAGAGGGTATGCCCATGCCCATAGACACCCGCTTCGACATCAGGCGCGCCTCTTTCGGCACCATGCATTCAATCCACATCCCGCCCCCGCGACCGACTACTATCCCGGCGCCCCTGCAGCCGCCACCCAGGACGTTCAACTACACCGTTATGATGATCACGCTCTCGCTTGTATTCATCTGCTACCACCAAATGGCCTTCATCACCGCAATGCCTGTCTGGTTGCTCGATGAGCCCCTCACGAAATTCGGCCATATCGACTTCAAGGGCGGGCTTGGCTTTGGCTTGCACGATGTCGGAACCTATCTTGCTGTGAATGGTGCGATTTCTCTCTTCATTCAGGCTGTGATCTTCCCACCCTTTGTCGAAAAGATTGGCGTCAGGCACAGTTTCGTCTGGACGATCATCTTGTATCCCATTGTCTACTTGTTGGTGCCGTTCATCTCAGCTTTCCCGCCCAAGTTGGTGAGTCCTGGCGTGTATTTGGCCTTTATACTGCAAAGCTTTTTCAGCATCATTGTGTTCCCGTGCGCTTTGATCCTCCTCAAAAACGCCACGCCGTCTTCTCTGGTACTCGGCAGGGTCAACGGCATGGCTATGAGCGCTTGCTGTTTAGCCCGGACCGTTTCCTCACCTCTAGTGGGCGGGATATATTCGTTAGGTGGCAGTGCTGCGGCGTGGTTCAGCTTAGCCGCCGTCGCCTTTATTGCCATCATCCAGTTGTACTTTGTTCCTCGAGAACGTGTGGGAAAGATTGAGGTCGAGAGCGGAATGAAGAGCGGGAGCTTCAGGCACGACTCGGGGTACGCGGACCATGTGCACGAAAACGCCATCGATGAGTCTGAAGCCGAAGACTAAGGATGGTTGGTCCGCAGTGGAGGGGCACCTTTTGGATAATCGTGCAAATAATGACTAATGGCCGGAGAGACATTCAAGCAATGGTCGCGTTAGCGGTTCCTCTTCTTCTCATCGTATCACTCATCTCATGGTCATTTCGCGGCATCGCTATATCATCATACACGGCGTTAAAAGTTTCTCCATCATATCTCTACATGGGTGATTCTTGTTTTTCGCGAGTCTCTCGAGTTTTCGCGTGTGTTTCCTACTAGCATGTGTCATTCACGATACCAAGCGCGCTTCCTATCTCCAGCTCTTCTCTTTTTCCTCCCGCCTTTGTGTGCTCCAACGAGTCTCTGCGATTATCCGTCTTCTTTGAGCATACGCATTTGTTTCATCAGGAATATCATAATGTCGTATTCGTTTCATGCAAACTTGCTCGACGGTTTCGTAGTCTTCGCCTGCGCAATCCTTTACATGTGTCTCCTCTAGGCATGTGGTGGGCTTGTGCCTAGCATTTACGACGCCACAATGACAACGTACAAGTCTTTCTACCATACTATCTATCGCGTTGGTGACGCTAAAGTTCAGGTCTCGTTCATGTCGGGCTCCGCCCAACTGCATGCGAATGCCCATCTAGGCAGGCGCGTTCCCATCGCCATCATCTCGTGGAACGCAACCGCTTACGACGTCGACGCTGAACCTTGGAAGTCGGAGCTTTCACATCACCACCCAACCTCACCACTCGTCACGACCGCATGAGTCACAGACACACCAACTCCAGTGCATGTACGTGCAATGTGGATCATATCTCCTACATCAAAGCTAATGTCCGGCCAGCAAGGCTAATTTCAGTGTGCCTTGGATGCTCTGCCTTCTTTCTCAGTACGACTCTCCAGAAACCATCTCACTCCTCGTTCCATGCCCTCTGCGGTCGTAAATCTAGGCTTGTATCCCAGGCGTTCACGTATCTTGTCGATCCGCACGGTCCTCTCCATGGTAGTCACTCGTACTACGTACCGGGTCACGGTGGGCTGCTTTTTGCCAAGGGTGAGAAGCCAATACAACCATTCGGCTACCATGACAGCGAGCATGACTAGCCATCTTGGTACCGAGCGGGCATCTTCCTCCTGGACTGGACGTCCCGCAATTTTGGCGACAAGGCGCTGTAGTCCCCAGAAAGGAACGTGCACGCCATCGGTCACATGGAACGCTTCGCCCTCTACCCTGCTCTCTTTCGGCAGGGGATCTGTGGTCGATGCACGTAGTAGCGCTTCGGCGGCAAGCATTTGGGCGTATGTGCAGTTCTCAACGTATGCTACATCGTACAAGTTCTTGCCATGTCCAAAGTGGAATCTGGCACGGCCTGACAGGGCCTGCTTGCACAGGTTCGTCGTGATGATTCCATCACCTTCCCCATATAGTGTCGCAGGACGAATAGATACCGTGAGCATTCGACCTGCCCCTCTGTTTGCTGCCAAAACTATCTCTTCGGCTAGCGCCTTGGTGTGGGAGTAGTATTCCGGTTGCTCAGGGTAATGAAGTACCGGGAGCTCCTCGGTCGCATCAACTAATGGAGAGCGTTGGTTGTGTATAACTGAAGAACTGGAAGTGTATTAAAAAGCTTCCACAGTGTCTACTACTCTAGCACACTCGATAAGGTTGCGCGTTCCGTTAACGTTGACCTTTTCTAGGAGGACCCTGTCTCTTTCGAAAGGACTAGGTGATGCCGTATGGAACACGACCCGTGGCCGTACTTCAGCGAACACTCGCAGGACTTGGTCGTAACTTGCAATATCCAATTGATGGTATGTGACAGCAGATTGTCGGTTTCTTTGCGTGTTGCTATCCAATACAACTATGGGTGATTGATCTTCTTTTCTTCGCAGGATCTCCTTTACGATATGGTGGCCGAGAAAGCCACATCCACCGACGACTAGGACGGAGCCCAACGGAATAGCAGAGGCCATGGTTGAGAAGGAGCTGGGACAATAGAAGACTTCTTTACTCGGAATTTTTCTATCGTCGAAGAATATGCACTGTGCCTCAATCTCGCCAAGATTGTGGCGTAGTACCGTGTTGGGGAATTGGCAAATTGGCCTCTGGCCTCGCTCACCCACAGTCCGCAGCCTCCGATCCGATCTCCAAACCCCAAACCTCCCTCCCACGCCTTTTGATCTACCACCGGTCAAGATATAGTTGATCTCGACGCTTTGACACGGTCGCGTTCTGCTCGAACAGCAAGACCGCGTTCTCCATCAACGATGGTCTGGGCGACTGCGTTTACTACGGTCCTCTTACCATTACTGGGCTACCTGGTCCGTAAAACATACCATCATCGCTCTACTATCAATGCGCTCCGAAAGCAGGGTATCGTGAGTTAGTCTCTTCCGCGAGCTATTTGGTGGTCTCATAACAAATTAATGCAGGCTATGCCGCCAGGGTGGAGCTGGGTAACGGGACATCTGCTCATCCTTCAGAAATATGTCGATCAACTCCCCTCGAATGCGAACGTCAATCTTGCCATGGCAGACCTCGCTCGCGAGTTCAGTGATACGGAAGTGTTCCTGATGGACTTCTGGCCTGTCTATCAGCCGCTTCTGATGGTATACGATCCAGATGCCGCTGGACAGATAACAGCCAAGTACAATTTACCTAAGACGGACATGCATTTGCATTTCATGAAACCTATAACTGGTGGTCCAAATCTAATATCTATGAGTGATCAAGAATGGAAACTCTGGCGCTCCTTATTCAATCCCGGCTTCAGTACAGCGGCTCTGACGGAGACAGTGCCGCACATTGTCAAGTCTGTGGAAATTTTCCGAGAAAAGCTGATGGAGAAGGCATATGCAGGAATAACCTGCCTTGACGACCTGACCACGAGGTTGACGATGGATGTGATTATGAAGATTACTCTGTAAGGCCCCTTTATAGTATTCAAGTTATTCCAGGTGCAACAACTGATGAATTTCCTTCTAGAGATGCAGACCTAAATTATCAGCATTCGGAAAACCGTCTTGCTTCTGCATTGGGCCACATTACAAGATGGCACTCATTCTGGGATCCCAGGATATTGTTGCATCCGCTCCGACCTATCATCCAGAAGTATTACGGTCGTGTCATGGACAACCTAATTCGTAAGGAATTAGATCAGAGGTACTTCGAGCTGAGAACAGGCAAGTTTGCGCGCAGCGACGACAACGCTGGCAAAATGAGGACTGCAAAATCCGTTGTCACCTTGGCAATTGAGGCCTATATGACTCAAAATCAGCACACAGACTTGTTGCAAAAGCCGCAACTTGAGGAACACTTTGCTCGGTACGCGACGCATCAAGTGCGGCTTTTCCTATTTGCCGGCAATGATACAACATCGTCTACCATAATGTATGCATATCATCTTCTTTCGCAGCATCCAAACGCATTACAGATAATGCGCAAAGAACATGACAAAGTTTTTGGAAGCAATACCGATCGTGCTTCAGATCTGTTGGCCAAACAGCCTGCTCTACTCAACCAATGCAAGTATACTATGGCTGTCATTAAGGAAACTTTACGATTGTATCCGCCAGCAGGGACTATGCGAGCCGGTCAACCAGGTATTTCTCTAAATGACCGCCATGGCAATAAATATCCCATGGACGACATTGGTGCAATTATTCTACATCCAGCTGTTCACAGGAATCCACGAGTATGGCCTCGACCAAATGAATTCCTCCCCGAGCGATTTCTCGTAGATCCCGATCACGAACTCTTTCCTTACGCGCCAGCTTTTCGTCCGTTCGAGCAAGGTCCACGCAACTGTATCGGTCAAACGCTTGTCTACAATGAAATCCGCGTAGCGCTGATTTTAACACTGCGAACATTCGACATTAGCCCTGCGTACGATGAATGGGATACCGTAAAGACTCAACAGGCAAGCTGGTTCAAAAGGTTCAAGACGCGCGTCTTCGGACAGCCAGTGCAGACAGTCCATGGTGACAGAGCATACCAGACCGAGAAAGCAGGCACGCATCCTGCAGATGGATACCCTTGCCGGATCACGCTGGCAAAGTGAGATCGGTTCATACTAGCTTCACATACATAAGCATACCATTTCTGAGAGCCCAAACGAGCCTACCAGGGCCAGCTTGAATCTCTCTTATTTCCTTGCATGTCTCACATGTAATTGATAGGGCAAGGTGACAACACATATCTCTGTTAACCGGTCATGGAGATAGAGTGCCTCGATATTGGCCTTGAATGTGAAAAGCAATGACACGCATGGAACTGGTCCGCAACGACGATTTCCTTGCAGATTTCAGCAGATCGACTTCAGAGCAACGCGCCATTAGCGGGCCCACATCATGCACGATCTCCCGGTTCCTGAAAAATATGGCGTCACACGGAGATGAGCGAAGGTACTCGATGATCCCCAATGCAGTTCTCCGCCAGCCCCGCTACCACGGCGTACTTATCATTGGCGGTGTCCAACTACCAAGAAGAATCTCGCAGTATTGACTAAAGCGAGGATTCTGGTGCGGAACTTCATTCAATCCATATCACAACCATGCCATTCGACTTCAAGGACAAAGTGATTGCTATTTCCGGCGCCGCATCCGGCATCGGCTTCGCCACAGCTGAGTATCTCTACCAAGCGGGAGCGATCCTGTCCCTAAGCGACGCACGTTCCGATGCACTGGTAGCTGCAGTCGAACGTCTCAGAACATCCATCGACGACCAATCATCGGAAAGATACGAGAAATTGCAGCATGCGTCTGCAGATCGCAGCACCCTTCCTACACCAGGCCCCAATCACAAAACGACAGAGACAGAATCAGGCATACTGCACCAGGAAGACAGAATCTTGGCTATGAAAGTCAATGTAGCTTCCTCTGCACAAGTCAACTCCTGGATCTCGCAGACTGTAGAATCTTTCCAGCGTCTCGATGGGGCAGCGAACATGGCAGGAGTGTCCTCTCGAGCAGTAGGCATCCATCCAATAACCGAAGTCAGCGACGAAGACTGGCAATTCAACATCGATATCAACCTTTCCGGCGTCTTCTACTGTATGCGGGCACAGCTACAAGCCATGCAAAAATGTGGCACCGAGAGAGGAAGTATCGTGAACGCGAGCAGTATCTACGGCATCGCCGGCAAAGCGTGCAGCACGGACTACTCAGCAGCCAAACATGGAGTTGTGGGCTTAACGAGAAGCGTAGCGAAAGAGTTTGGCGGAAAGGGGATCAGGGTGAATTGTGTTGCACCTGGCATTATCAATACGCCGATGGTGCAGAATTTGTCGGAGAGGTTTTTGGAGGGTCATCAGAGAACGCTGCAGCATGAACAGGCACTGCATCGTATGGCGGATGCCATGGAGATTGCGAAGGTGAATGCTTTCTTGCTGAGTGAGGATAGCAGCTTTGTGACAGGAGCGGTGTATGTGGCGGATGGAGGACAGATGTGTTGAGAGAGTACGTATTCATGTCTACAGAAGTCAGCACATGGACGAGGTACGATAGGGAATCTTCGAAACACTAGATGTAATTAACAATATATGGTTCATACGAGTCACGGTGCTACTACCTTAAAAGACACCTCAATTTGACGAGATCGATGATAGCTGGATGGAACATTTTCTTGCATCGACTCTGGCCTTTCATATCAGGCAACTCTGAGTTTTCCATGAAACGATCGAGGCTACCTAAAATAAACAGGTTTTCTTCACTGGCATATTTATTGCGCATTGCCCTTCCCATATAATCGCTAAAGACCCTTCGAGCATTAGCTTATACTGGATCCTAGAGGCTAAACGTACACTTGCCCCATCTCTCTCTAGCGTTATTGAGTCTCATCATCCCTGACACCTACTATCACAGAATTACAACATCTTGCCATCTCGCTCTAGCGTGCTTCGAACCGCTTCAATTGACCACTAATTCCGCTTAAACGCTAACACCGATGCTAGGAGTTGGCTACCGCACTACAGCTCCGAAAGCATAATTGCACAACGAAGACTAATCCGTGATTCTGCTTGGTACGTATCCGAGGCTAGTAGCACTTGTCAGGAACTATGACACAGTATGTTCTTTAACCCAGAAACACCGATGAATGACGACGCCAAGTTTTGCGCTTTCCGTATTTGGCATTTAGACACTAACTTCCTCGTCTCAACTTTGATTATAGATAAAAGACAGGAAGGATACTTTAGCATGAAATTTGGTTATCTTCAACCAATCTACCCAATTCCATTTTCTTGTCCTTCTCACCCTACATCGCAATGTCGGCGCCGGGTAAAATTCTAGTCCTAATCACAGGCGGTACGTTCACACCGCCAAACTGCAATTGACGACCATCACATAGCTAATTCGAATAGCAAACAGCGGCATCGGCCTCGAGCTAACGCGCCAGCTCATGGCCAAAGGCACATACCACGTCTTCCTCTGTTCGCGCACCCCTGAAAAGGGAGCCGCCGCGCTCAAAGGCCTGCAAGCTGCGAACCTGTCCGGCACCGCCGAAGCCATAACCCTGGACGTGACCGACGACGCCACCATCAACGCCGCGTTCCAGTCCATCCAGCAGAGCCACGGTAGGCTAGACATCCTGGTAAACAATGCAGCCGTCGCTATTGTGCCTGGTGAAAACTCCGTGAGAGAGCGGATGCAAAAAGCGTTCGACACGAACGCGACCGGCCCCGCTGTTATCACGCAAACCTTCGGACCGCTACTTCATAAGTCGCAGACCACGCCACGCATCATCAACGTGTCGTCGGGTATTGGATCGATACAGCGGCGCTTCAACAAGGAATCGCCGTTTTACCGGTACTACGATCTCGAGTACCGCGCGAGTAAGTGCGCGCTGAGTATGGTGACTGCGAACCAGTATGCGCAGTATGCGGATAGCGAGTTGGGCGCCAAGGTCTTTGCGTATGATCCTGGGTTCACGGTGAGTAACCTGGGGCCGCAGAATAACAAGAGTAGTGGAGCGAGGGATGTGAGTGAGAGTGTGAGGCCGCTGGTCGATGTTTTGGAGGGGAAGAGGGATGGTGAGAATGGAAAGTTTCTGCATAACACGGGGGTTTATGAGTGGTAGGCAAGACTTGGAAGCAGGTGCATGCAACGACAATGCCGGAAGATGGTTCGCAGAGCTACCAAGCACATCGTAGACGGCCTGTGCAACGTCGCGGTTTGCGAAGAGGCGGGGGATGTCCGCGCTGAGGTCCGCCGTGGTCGCCGATGGCTAGATGTGGAAGCTGTTGTGCGATGCGCAAGATTCGTTGATCTTCGCTGCCGATATTGTAAAATTCGGTGTGTCAATATACCAAAAGAATTACTGTACAAGCTCTTGAGGAGGGACTCTTGGGTATGTGTCGCATTTATCGTAACGAGTACTGGGATCAGTAAATTCTAGATTTGCCCTGTTTTTGATGTCCTTAATGTGGTCGTTTTGATTTCTGGTGCCCTCCTTACGAGCGGAAGTCAAGGTGGACTTCTGATCATATCGACGTCGAAGCCAATCTTGACCAGATGCCCTTTCAGGGAAACCATGCTCGACTTCTACTTCTGTGCCGATATGAGTCTCTACTTCTGGTGCGTCCTCTGTCTCTATCCAAACTTGCATGTCTACCTCTGTTGCGGCGCGAGCTCTGACTCCTACTACGTCCCCTATCTCTGTCTCTGTCCCGGCTCCTGTGTCTACTCCCATGTCTACTCGAGCGTCTGCTTCGACTACCGGCAGAACTCCTGCTCCCACTTCGACTCCGGCTTTTGCGACGCTTAACAGTGTTGAACGTGAAATCCCAACTCTCCCCAGAACCCTCGATCCTCGAACGGACCAGTACCGCAGAGCTATATAGCGTGTTAGCGATTCTGCGGCAATCTTGTAGAGGAGTGGCATAGTCAGTGCAACATGCCCTTTGCCGATGGAGCTCCTCGCTGTCCACCATTGGATTGTGGTGCGAGTTATAGGCCAAATCCCAGCACTTGCACTTGATGTGATCAGGAATTCTATGGTCATCTACCATATCTTGTATAATGACTCTCGTTGCTTCGCTTATGATGGAACAAGCAGACCAGTGATTCGAAGGGTCCAGGTGGCGCCCCAAGCCCCTTTCCGCCATGCCCAATAGCGCTCGAATGTAGTCCTTCTTGTCTCTGCCACATTGGGCATCTTGGGCAAGGAACACTAGTTCGGCAAGAATGGGTTTTCGTTTTCTCCTCCGGGAAATGAGCGTGATGAGCCAGGTCGATTGCTTTGCGATGATTTCCTGTTGTATGTGTTTTAGCACATCCGAAGATCCTCTGAGATCAGCCGCAGCTACTTGAGTTGCAAAATCAAGAAAAGTTTTCCAGGGTAGTTCTCTGCGGCCGCAGACCAATGTTGGGTTTGAAGCCAGAGCCAGTTCCTGGAGGATCCATAATCGTGTCCAGTACGTTCTACGGAAGATTTCCCGCAAATATAATGCAACCTCACGAAAGTCCTCTTCGAAGGAGGCCAAATGGGCATTCGCATACCCTGTAGCAGCAGCATGGCGTAAGGTGGATGGTCGATTTTCGATGTAGCGCATCGCTTGGTCCGTAATTGGGTCTCCAGGACCGATCCACGCCACAACATCCGCAGCGAATTCGTAGATGCTTGGCATGTTCTT
The DNA here is from genome assembly GCA_010405375.1 of Lophiostoma macrostomum CBS 122681. NCBI lineage: Eukaryota > Fungi > Ascomycota > Dothideomycetes > Pleosporales > Lophiostomataceae > Lophiostoma > Lophiostoma macrostomum. The sequence continues at coordinate 123,149 of MU004328.1, read as the reverse complement.
GATCTGAATGTCTTTCTCGGGATTGGTGTCGTCTTGTATAATGCAAAGCGCATCTATCCACCACCACCCAGTCCATCTTCCCCTCAGCGGTTCGCGTCTCTGCATCTCTGAGATATGAAGAAGTATATCATGCAGATTTCGTGTAACCCTCAAAGGTCGCAAACCACTTATACCAGTCGTATATCCGACTTGTATTGGGTCCAGTGCATCTTGATCACCCCAAGTATACGAGAGAGCAGTGTACGAGATTCCCGTCCATTCGGGGCTGGTATGGCGCATCTCGCAACGCACAGGAAGGCCATGCTCCCACGGCAACACGCGGACAAGGCGAAAGAATCTGTCTGGCTTGTGTAAAGACAACTGTTGAAAGCTTTAGGCACTAGCTAAAGGCGGGTAAAGGCGCAGCTGTTGATGCTCGGCTTCGATCATTCCATAACTTGAGTTGCCAACGTACTCAGCAGTGGGGTTCCCGTAACCAGCGCTATGAGATCGTTGCAGACGCAAGTCGACGTCCCTAGACAGAGATCTCCCATGGTCTTCGTGCCTTGCGCTGAATTGGCCTTCGTCAGAAGCACGCGGTCCCTCCGGCATGGGAAAGCCTGCCATATCATGCTGACGAGCAAGCTGTAATTGGCCCATAATGTCTTCTGCCTCGAAACTTTGATGCCGGGGTCTATGCTGTGGATACATAGGCCTTGTTTGGAACGACTGGGAGGGTGCTGGAGGTAGCAGTTGTGTTCTGCCCCAATCACTCGAACGAGAGCGTTGCCGCCTTCGTCCACGATAGTTGTCGGCCAAGGCTGAGGATTCATCTCTGCCACGACCAAGCACTGGTGTTCGTGTGCCAGCACCATTTGGAGGCCATCCTTGGCCAGTATAGAGGTTCTCGAAATGGTTGCTCATCTGGAGAATTATTGTAGAGGTACTTTCGGTATATGGAAGAAGATGCCACAGGCCTCCAGGTATAGTGGGCTGGTAGAGCACAGGAACAGCATATCGCATTCAGTGAGGGGGTGGCGTCCGTAGCTACATGAGCTGAGCATCCGATACGAGGTTTGGCGACGTGCGAAGCAAAAAGAAAATCCGACAGTCGCTCTCATTCCTACTTCGCTAGCGGACTTGTATTGTTTAAATTGGAATCAGCTGTAGGCAGGCATGCTTTGGTTCAAAGAGTGTAGTGTCCAGTTTGAAGCACCCAACAGTCTGCTGGGCGTTCCATGTATACAACAGACACGGTCCTTCTGAAGCGGAAATGACGATGGTTGAAGTGTGAGAGATGGCGATAGACTGAGCGGTTAATAGTACTCAAATGACGTGACGTAGGGATGCATGCCGTTCACCGAGGACAGGAAGCATGATCCAACAGAGCTCTGTGAAGTATACATAGTAGAGAGCGCTGACCGCAAGGAAGTCTACGGGACCGCTTGATGCACAGACGGGATATGCCGGATGACGTAAGCGAGAGTGAAGGGCACGCGTAATCGCGCTAGTCTCGCCGCAAGGCCAAAATAAACCTACCCTCACTCTCTGCGCCCACAACAACATCGAGACGCTCACAACAGCACCCACACACACTTTTGACGCGCCTTTGCGATTTCGACAAAACACCATCTCCATCCGCAATGGCTCGCAAAGCATCTGCCAAAACCGCGTCCGCCGTCGCAGCGCCAGCCCCGTCTGAGAAGACCACGGCGCGTCGCGGACGTCCCAAAGCCGCAGCTCCCGCAACGCCAGCTCCAGTCGCGCAGGAGGCAACCAAAAAGCGCGGTCGCCCGTCGAAGGCTGACACGGCGGCGACACCTCCAGCGCAGACAGCGCCCCAGAAAGCAGCAGCTGGTCGCGGTGGCCGTGGTCGCAAAGCAGCCGGCGCTGCAGAAGCTCCAGCTACCCCCCGCAAATCGCCTCGCGCCCGCAGGACCGCCGCTCCAGCTGCCGCCGCAGGAGTCATTGGGTCTCCACGCGTCAGCAAGCGAAAGGCTCCAATCAAGGCCGCCCCATCCAAAGCCGCCACAACCGCACGCGCAAAGAAGAGCGCCGCAAAAGAGACTGCCGCTGAGAAAGCCACCAGCGAAGCTCCCAAGCGACGCGGTCGCCCGCCAAAGGACGCCAATGCTCCTGCTGCTCCCAAGACGGCCACGGCGAAAAAGGCCGCTGCCACGAAGAAGACTGCGCCCAAGAAGACCGCTGCACAGACAGCCGAGAAGAAGCCTCGCGGAAGGAAGCCAGGCAGCAAGAACGCCGAGAAGCCGACTGCCCGCAAGGTCGCCCGGGATGCAGTCACCAAGCAGCGTGCACGCAAGGGTTACCAGACCATTGAGGTGAAGAAGCAGCACGTTGCCCGCCTCCAGCAGTTCTTGCTTGAACTGGAGGCCGCCGAAGAGGCCGCCGAAGCTGCCGAAGCCGCTGCAGCGCAAGTCGCAAGTCCACTCGAGGCTCAGGTCGATGGCACTTTCGACGATGCGGGAGTCGTTGTGGAGAATGTAATTGGTCTCATCGAGGACGAGGACCAGGACCTGGACGATGTAGACGACATGGATGCTGATGTTGAGGACGGTGCCCAAGAAGCGGTGGTGCAGAAGGCGCTCGAGCGCGACAGCGAGAGCGAAGAGCCTATGGTCCAAGTCAGCGAAGTGATAGAAGAGATGGAGCTCGACCTGGAGGAGGAGCCCCTCGATGCCGAAAATGAGCTTCAGTTGGAGGCGCAGCAGCAAGTTGAGGACCTCATGGAAGAAGCCGTGGAGCAGGTTCAGGCCGTTATCGGCGACGCGTCCGATTCGGAGGAAGCAACCTTCGGCGAACTCGAGCGGCCCACCACTATCTTCAATGCGCCCACAGGCGTCGCTGTCGCCTACATGGGCTGAAGAGAGTGACTCTTTACCTCTAGCCCACTATGATGCCATCCTCGCTGCGGGCTCTCGCGGCCTCATACGGCGAAGTAACTTACTTGCGAGGGCATTTCAGCTCCCAGCAGCAGCAATTATGCCTTCTCACCGAAGACATGGACTAAAAAGGCGCATCAGATAGTGGATATACAGAACCATGTGATGACCACTTATACATCATGGCATGTTCGGGGTGGTTTGGCTCAAGGCGTTCATTGGGCGGGTGCATCATCACGAAGACGTGGAATAGCTGGAGCACTATTAGGTCTTCCAGTGCAGTGGGCATTTGGGTTGGGATTTTGCTTGGGACGTTCTCGACGCCAACGAAGTACACAGGGTTGCTGGCTTTTTGGAAAACTGGAACCCACGGAGCATGTGCGTATTTGTTTGGGCCTTTCATTACTTTGCAGTGCACATTGGATTCGTGTGAACAGTTTTTTACGATGCTCTATACCCTATTCTCTTTTCATAGTTTTTACACCAGGGTGGAGGTACATCCTTTATTTTCAGATCTTGTGTTTTGACTGCATGTGATCGGTGTTGGTGCCAGGAAGCGGAAAGCGCGAGTTGGTCACAGCTCAGGTTTTGCGACCACCTTCCTCAAGCGCGCTCTGCTCGCCCCCTGACCACACGCCGTAGGCGATGTCATGCACCGAAACCAAAGTCGGAAGGACGAGGAAATGAGAAGGAGGACGTTGGTAAGCTCCGTATCCGAAGGAAGAGAGAGCATTTCCCAGGTTGCGGCTTGCTACAAGAGACACGCTTTGTGCGAAGAGCACAACCTATCGTTTGCCTAGAAGAGACGGTTGTTGCTAACAAGCTGCAGTCATTGCTATGCGGGATATCTCGCACACCAAGTTTGATGGCAAGCTGTTATTATAGACAGGTACAAAGACCGAGATTATATCGTCAACCAGTAACTCGCAGTATTAGGATCCAAACTCCCCCAGATGAACGGCATTCCCTGGCTCAACCCTCTTTCATCAAACTTCCTCCCCCTCACCGTCTCACTGAAAGCGTTCATGTCCTCTCTGAACTTCTCCTCTGCCGCTCTAGTCTCTTCATTCGTCCTCGCCAGCAGCTCCTTATCATCAAACATATGCGTAATGGTCTGATCGGAATTCACAAAAGAAGGGCGATTAAATGCAGCGAGGAGCACGATCTGGCCTATCGAAGCTTGGACCTGCGGCATCAGTTTCATGAGGTCCGTGTCGGTAATGCCCTTGGATGTAGGTATCGGACTCCAGAACGAAGACGGGTGAAAGGGCAATGAGGCATCGGACGCGACGGGCGTATTCGTATTCAGTGTGCCGTGGACAATGGACACGATATGCGCTACGTGTGTCAAGATATCAACCAGCGCATCGACATCGTTCAAAGGAGCAGCAGGGAAATCGACAATTTGCGCGGGCCCTGCTTCGGCGATCCAGGATTGTAGTTCGTTGTCCTGAGCGAGATCTTCCGGAGACTTGTAGTACGATTTCACAAAGGCCTGCATGAAGGTATGTATCGAGTCGTGGATGACAGCTCCATCTTCGTAGTACGGGAAATGTTTCAGTTCGGGGCCGAACTCGCTATTGATAAGACCCCGGCTTTCCAGGTTGGCACGGAAGTAGTTCGCCTGAAAGGCGCTCGACTGACCGTTCTCGTATAAGATGGTGGTGTACTGGGAAGCCCCGGCTGCGGCATACGCGAATAGCGAGTCGATAGGGCCGCCGGGGTAAAGAAGGCGTTGTTCAGCTGCCACGCGGATTGCAAAGGCTTCCTTCATTACTGGAGATCGTAATTCAGCTGTGTGGCACACGATGGGAAGGTTTGAACAGGGGCTTACTGCGGTGTAACATTGCCATGACGGGATGTTCGTCGCTTAGTGTGCGAATCGCAGCTAGGTATACGATCTCTGTCAGAGCATGCGTCGCGCCGAGATGATACCACTCCGCGTGGCCGAAGTTGTTCATGTTGAACAGCATTTTGGCCATCAGCCAGTCATTCGTGGAATCTGCCGGTGTGTACGTCAGGCTGGAGGAATTCGTTTGGACCTTGATGGCGAGAGGCAAGAAATCTCCAGTCGAGTTGTCAATGTAGAAGTAAGCCTGGGATGGGGCAGTGTATTTCCCAGCTGATGATGTGGGGAGTTCATTCTGGTCACTCATGTCAGAGAGGAAGAGCCGTCCATCGCTTTGCAAAGATTCTAACGAGTCGCCTGAGATGGATGCTGAGTTGTTGACTGCGAATGGAAGTGCTGCAGAGGGTGCGACTCGAACGATCCTGAAAGGATTGAGGGATAAGCTCTCCATGGAGAAAAGTAGGTCGTCGGTGTAATTTGTCAACATTCCAGGAAATGGACCCTTGGGTACAGAAGCTTGCCACTGATTCTGATACAGAATGGCATAATCGTCTAGAGACTTCAGACCACCAGCCTGCTGACCGTCAGCACAATTTCGTTCTTGGGAATCGATCAAAGGGCATCTTACGGCAGTAATGGCAGCAGCGGCTTTTTGCGAGTCGCTCGTGACATTTGCGGAAACCAAGTCTTGAAACTGACCAAGTTCGACGGCTTGTTGCTGGGCAGCAGGTCCACCCAATGCGCCTGTTGGATAGAAAGATGTGTTTCCGGCTTTGGGCGGACCGTACGTCCAACCAGCGTGCTTTAGTTGAAGAGCCGAAGTGCGGGCTGCAATGTCAGGGTCATCGCTAGGTAGACTATATGGTTCCGTGTCGTTGTCTCGTTTCAAGTGAAGCGCGGCCGGCGTGACAATGCTAGCATGGAAAACCAGCAAAATTATGGAACGCATGATAAAACTAGAAGCAGCAAAACCAAATCTCATTCCAGTCTGCTGTGGAAGGAAGAACACCGGTTATTAGAATCTCTAAGTATCAATTAATAGCCCCCAAACCGGAGGTCAACGGAAGTGAAGCACGGTTGGACGTTCACCGACCATGAGCTCCCACGCCTCGTTATATGGAGCCCACCCTAGTGATCCCATGTAGCGGAACATGGCTTGCACAGCCATTTGTCCCTGCTCACCACACGTCCCGTTCATGCATTTAACGACGCCTAAGACGGCGATCACTCTTAGGTCAGCCGCCGTCGTTCAGCTGCGACCCCTGTAGAGTACCCGTGCGACCGTAAGCTGCATGCGATCAGATGTCCAACAAAATGTAAACGAGATGACCTGTGGCCGGGTACGAATGAGTCAGGGGGATGTTCGCGCGCATTGAACGTTTCGTACCAGAATGGGGTTGTTCGTGCGAAGTGATGTATATGTGATACTGCTACCTAAGTCGGAGCATATTCACATTTGACTTGGGAGATTGCGCCTTTGAAAATCTGAATAAAGTCATGGTCGCTGCACGACCAAAAGGTGCGCTTCATAGTCGGTTACCCAATGGTCAATCGTGTCAAATCATGTCAGAGGGTGCTATCGAACATCACGACTTGATATTCGGTTTTCGAAGATTTCGTTAAATTGCAGAATTGAAGTACCAAAGGATATTACTGCTAAAATCTAGCATCGCGATGTTCAAAGATGTCTTATGATGCTAGAAAACAGAGGAACAGTACATATGTATGTAACACGCCCCTTTATATACTCCCTTCGTCATTTAGATTTCACTCGTAATACATTTCGAGCAGTCTTTCCGTTTCCTTCCTCACGTCCCAAAAGCGTGATAAACAGGTTTGATGCATACTACTGAGAATTGCGCAGCCTACATTTCGGCGTTAAGAGACAATCTTTCTTACCATCGTTCTGAAAAACCATGTCACTATCTTCAAACCGCTTGAACAGGGAAGTACTTCAATTGTTACCCGAAGACGAGAATAGGAAGACAAAAAACCAAGGGGTGTTGTTGATATGTAGAGCCTTCGTTTGCAACTATCAAAACTAACATGCCAAAAAGCAAGACTTCTAAAGTTGAGTTTTGGTCCCCAGGGACATTTGCTTTCAATCCCGCTCGGCGAGCATTGTAATATACTGCACCCTGTCTACATTTCGTCAAGCTCAGCCAAAGCATGCCCCTCTCCAGCCTCTCAATAGCTTTGACCAGCTCTGCTATCGTAGATAGGAGAACTGGCACATGATCTTTCAATCGCAGGCATACAACTAATCGGCGTTTTCTCTAGCATATGGAGATGAGCTCTAATCGACACGAGTCTGACGGTGGCCTTGCACCACATGTAAGGACTGAAATCTTGAGGCGTACAACTGTGGTCGCCTAATATGACCCTGAGGTTAAGCGAGTCGTAAAGACGGTTAAGGCCGATGGGTCCGCACCATGTTAAAAAGACGCAAGGCACAGTGGCTGACAGGTCACGGACTTGAGCTCGAAGCAGGTAGAAATTGTTATGGTTGTTCGTCCATGCCAGTCCGGCTTGGAGAATTCGCTAGTGCACGTTTTGATTCTACTGGGAAGGGTACTGGGACTGTATTGGTAAGATCGAAAGCCAGCTCGGCAAGCCACAGCGAAGCCAATACCCGGAAGTATAGTAAGAAGGGAGAGGCGCATGTACGCGAGAATAGAGATCTTCCGTTCTTGAGACCAAGCAATGTTCTCATTACAGCCTTTGACCTTTTTGAGTTGCAGGTACGTCTTTTGACCTCAGGTCAATTGATGGAGGGTCTCAGTAGAACATCGAAATCAAACGTCCTACTAGTCCGTCATTAGCATTATATTCTCGTCAACGAAAGAAAATACTCTCTTTAGCCCATACCATGACCGTTCAAACCAGCTCCCCATCCTCCACCGCCCCCTCACTCTTCAGCCACGCCGTCACCTCATCCCAAACCCTCCTTTGCAACTCCACCCCCTCATCGCCTCTAATCCCTTCCACCTCATCCGTAACCTGTGCCTCACTCAGATACTTTCCATGACTCTCCTCCCCCTTCACCAACACGGCATCAACGACACACCTCGCCCCATCCTCCACCCTTCTCCCCAATATCGCAGCAACCACCAACTTCACGTATCTCATCATACCAGCAGTATCCCTCTGCAATCCCGTCTTACAGAACCCCGGATTCGGCGCGTTGACTATGACATCCGCATTCCCAACTCTCTTCGCAAACTCTCTCGCCCAGAGGAGATTGAGGAGTTTTGACGTGGCATACTGCTCCGTACTATCGAAACCCTGGTCTCGCTTCTCTCTGTCATTCAACGCAGCTAATATACTGCCTTCGGGTAATCCGCGCTCAGAGAACCGCGCCCTTGCATGCAGACCGCTCGACACGAACGTCAGATGGGACTTTGGAGTCTCACTGCCTGGTTTATGTTGTCGCGCCGCAAGACGCAAGTTAGGGAGGAGAAGGAGAGACAAGAGTGCGGGGCCCAGGACATTGACTTGCAGATCGAGTTCGGTGCCCGAGGTGTTTTGTTGCCATTTCATGGTCCAAATACCTACATGCATGTTAACTCTATCCTCAATGCATCTTGCACCAACAGACTAGATAGGTATTCTCGCTCATTCTCATGTGAAGTCATCATTAGTTATACATACCAGCATTCAAGACCGCAAAATCAACCCTCGCCCCCTCCAGCCCATCCACAAACCTCCGCACACTCTTGTTATCCGCCATATCCAGCTCGCGGACTTCGACATGCGTTTCGGTATTCCCGAGCGACTGCTTGCTGGAGCGCAACGACATGGCCGCTGCATTGCCCTTCTGCAGATTGCGCACGGCGAGGATGAGGCGGCGGGGTTTAGACTTTAGGATCTCACGCGCGGTTTCTAGGCCTATGCCGGTGTTGGCGCCTGTGATGAGCACGGTGCGGCCGGATAGGTTGACGAGGGTGATTGGGGTGATGGTGGTGAATTGGGCGTTGAGGAAGGACATGGTTGTTGGTGGTTGAGATGGTACGGAGACTTTGGTAAATGGATTTCAGGGTTTGTGATGGACATCCTGATATCCACAGCCTTGGTCGAGGCGGTAATAACTTGCGAGGCCTGGTCTCCCGATGCTTCGGAGTTCGTCGTCGTGCCGCAATGCGGATGTAAGATGCACGGACCTGCACCGGGGTGTAGGAACCCCGCGTCCGATTACTGTAGTCCAGGATCAAGAGCGATCTTAGGAGCCACGAGCGTAGATAGATGTGGATGTAGACCATCCCTTAGAACTCGAGCAAACCTGCTTGATGATACTCAGCGAGGCGTTCAACGTACGATCTACTCACCAAGCTAGCCCCCAACTACCTTCCAAATGTGCATTGCATTACAACTACCAACTATCCAACCTAAATCAAAAACCCACAGATCCCCTTCCTTCTCACTAACCTACCTCCCCACCTCGACCCCATAAGGCATCTCCTGCAACCCATGTCTATGACTCGGCTGCCAATCCCCGCCATTCCCAAACCCCACCTTCTCATCTGCAAACCCACCATCTTCCACAATGGGACTCAACCCCACCTTTTCCCTCCCATGCCAATGTGTCTGTCCCTGCTCACTAGGTCCATCCCCCCAAACCCAAAACTGCGCACCAAGCCCCAAGTCACACAGCGCCTGGAACACACCACATATCTTGAACGCAATGGGCACGCCGCCCTCGCCGCTGCCGCTGGCAAAGAAGAACCACATCTTGAACGTGTCGCCAATGATCCAGTTGACGATGACGGAGACGCGGAAGCCTTTGCAGCCACGGCGGCGGTAGTTGGCGAGGAGTTGCGGGAGCGGGAGGGTGGCTTCGATGGCGAGCGCGACGTAGCCGAGCAGGCTTGTGTAGGGTATGAAGACCGACGTCTGGGTCAGCAGTAGGTGTAGAACGAGGAGGGTGGCGGTGAAGTAGGACAGGAACTGCCAATACGGTCGCGAGCTTCTCCACTGCCAGAAGTTGTACGGCCGTGGCGAGGACGAGGACGAGGCGTGAGCGAAGGGTTGGTGGTGCGAGGGCGGTGGTCGGTGGGTGAGCGCGACGTGGAGGAGGAGCAGGTGGACTGCTATCATGAGGAGAGCCTGTAGGAGGAGGGACGTGGAGAAGTGCGCGCCGAACCAGTAGTACACTCTGTGTGAAAGTTCGTGGTTAGACGGATCTTGTAGACCGAGAAGAATGATGAACGCACTTCAGTATACTGGCAACCAGCATAATCAGCGGTATATCCAGCGAGAAGCCGGCCGACGAGCGCGTCTTGTGGATCGAGTATATCTGGTCCGCATAGCTGGTTACGGGGCTTGTTGCTATGCTGTCGCGTGCACTCCGTCAGCGATCTTGTACCTCATCCGCTCGCAAATGAGACGGAAACGGCTTTCGACGTACAATATGGGCGCAATCGACGTGACAACGCTGTTCAGAAACCCCATCGTGACACCTTCCTACGCGAAGTCCCGGCTACACGGGCTGTATTCTGCCTTGCGGCTCGCTCGGAATGTCGTCCTAGGTCACTTCAGATGGTAGTCGAGTACTCACGGTCCTACAATTGAAGCAGCTGTTGCGCCCTCGCACACCGGAATCCCCAGAGTTCGTCAAGGAGCAGGTAGCAAGGGCAGGAACAAGCTCTTGCAGGATTCAGCACAGAAAAGGAGAAAGCACTTCTCCCGGCGATCCAGATCTCCGCCAAGCTTTCCTAGCCCTGCATTAGCGGCCGCTGTAGGGCTGGCTGATAAGACCTTATCGCCATATCGCAGCCTTGCCGACCACTTTTCGTCATTGTGTTGACTTCATGTCTGCACATTACTCTCGTTGGAATTTACCTTCTTACCCCCGATCTCACATTCCAGCTCTGCACTTCATTTCAAAGATCCACCATTGACAGAAACCTTCCACAAATTCACAACTCCACCCACTCACCCATCTGCATCCTCCACCATGTCCCACACAGCCTTCTTCTACGGCACCCTAATGGCGCCCCCAGTCCTGCGGCGCGTAATCTGGGGCTCATCCACCAATGCAACCCAAGCACAACTCGACTCTCTCAAAATCCGCCCCGCAATCCTGCGCAACTACCAGAGGCACAAAGTGAACTACGCCGACTACCCCGCCATCCTGCCAACCCCCGACGACAAAAACAGCAGCGTACGAGGCACCCTAGTGACCGGACTAACAGACGGCGACATCTGGCGACTCGACATCTTCGAGGGCAGCGAGTACGAGCGGCGGAGGGTCAAGGTGCGACTTCTTTCGTCTCCGTCTGCATCTGGATCTGGATCTGCAAATGGCGAGGAGCAGGGAACGCGTGACAACGACATCGAGGGCGAGGGCGAGGAGATTGAAGCTGAGACCTACGTCTGGATAAGTCCAGCTTCATCTCTCGAAGCCGCAGAATGGGATTTCTCCGAGTTTGTGCGCGACAAGATGAAGCGCTGGGTTGGAAAAGAGGGGAGCGATTATGACGAGGGGTTTCAGGGTAGGCAGTCTATCAATGGTCGTTTCCTCTCCTCTCATGTATTGAATATGGGGAGGTCCGGGGCGAGGAATTTGTAAGGAAATGTACGTGCTGACAGAGGGCTAGATGTCGACGATGCGGTGGCAGCACTGCAAGACCCCACTGGCGGCCGAGGCGCGAATGGCAAGATCACGCAAGAGTTGGAACAGAATGGAAGGGCGGAAGAGGACATTGTGGAGAGCGCTGTGTAGGAGAATGAACAGACTTCGCGGGGCCGCTGTATGTTTGGTGGGAAGGAAGAGTAGGTAAGCTGAGGGGTAGCAAGATAGAGCAAGATACCCAATATAGACTACAGTGTGGGAAAGGATCAGATTAGCGGATCTGGTGGATATTGCGACAGAACAGAAGCAGTATGGTCGTAGCCCATACCTTTTGACATGTTGTAAACTCGTCGATCGTCGTGACTAGCCCTGGACCAAGGCTTTTGCACACTAGTGTATCGATCCATGGGGCGCTTGTGTCAGCGCCATCGAGCTATTCACACAGCAAAATGCGATCAGACCCTTGGTATCTAAAACCTGATCGCTTGCTACCTAACTGCACGCTGCTGCTCCTAAGAGACGCTCCCGGTAAATGCATCTGATATCCCTACTTCCTAACCATGGCTGCCCATCTTACCAGGTAAAATGCTATGTGAAACTAAAACAGTTGAAACAGGTCGCTGTGCATGAATGCCATGATAAACGCCGTGGCCATGCATGCAATGGTCGTGAAGACTTTAAGAAATGTTAATCACTGTGGATCCCAGCCATGCAAGACAAGGACTTCGAAGGCCCGATCTCGAAAAGTCCAGCCGCACTTTTGCGTGATATAGAGTCTAGCTCCCTAGTTTAGAAGCTTCTCGGGAAGGCATTGGCGACTGCCTCGAAGTAGTAAGGCAGAGCCAGTGCCCAGCAGACAACAATTGCCGCCCAGATGAGCCAAATGAACAGGTAGACCCACGCCGGTAACCGGTAGAACATTTTCAAAGAGGAAGTGGGTTTCCTTCTATCCACAAGTCCTTGGTTCGTTCCTCCTCCGGTGGGGTTTCCGGTACTTCGGCGTCGCCACCATCATCCGGGAATCCACTCCATCCATCAATATAGTCTACGCTCCCAGGAGGTATGTCATCCCTACGTAACGGAGAATGCTGCTGTTGCAAAGGCGGAGTCGGCGATCTCTCATCAGCATCTTCGGGATACTGGACCCTGAGTAGCTGTGGTGTCCTCCCAGCAGAGGGATTTGAATTGTGCGTCCGTGGTGTCCGTTCCCTATTCCGCTGGGAACGAGGTGTAGCGAGTTCTTGAGTATTCCGTACAGTATCCTGTGAATCGTCGATCATGATCGGATCAACGGAGCTACCACGTGCGGCATGCGCAGGCTTTGGTGACATGGCTGAGGGTTTGTCCGGAACTATGGACGGTGCTAAGGAGCTACTACGCCGGGTACGCGCAGCCTTTGACAACGGGCGTGGAACATTTTCATCGGCTTTGAAGGGGTCTAGTGAGGTGTCACCCTGAGCATACACTGCGTTCTGTGAGATCTGAGATTGGTGCCGGCCAATGGGGCTCTTGGACGCGCGCGTGAAGACATGCTTTGGCGGAGCTGATCTAGGCTCGTTTGACACCTGTTTCTTTTTCCCTGATCGTGTGGAATACTCGGGCGAGGCAGATTTTCGGGTGGCTGCTCCAATAGGCTCTTCTAATTTGCGTCGCTTTGGGGTTGCTAGCTCCAGGTCCTCTCCCGGTTGGAGTCGCTTGGGACTATTGCTGGGCTCATTACGAAGCGCGATCTGCTCTTTTGCTTCCCGAGGAAATGTAGCAGGTAGTGAGACAGGATCTGGGGCGAGTGGCGGTAGTCCCAAACTCCGAGACCGGGAAATATTCGTTGTAGGTAGTGGGGTATTATGCACAAACAGCTTGGTGACGGATGATGCGTGCGTCGGCGACGTCACTTGAGAACCGCGTTCCTGCGATTTTGCAGTCGATTGTGTGTTTGATCTTGGAGGTACCAATGTAGGAGTTTTGACTTCAACAACGACCCTTGGACTGCCCTTCCTCGAGATCTTATCCGGATGGGCGGGAGGGCCAGCAGGAGTTCGCGCAACGGCATAAGATGACGGGTTTTCGACTGTCGTCTGGGGCTTCAAAGCAATCGGCGACATCAGGGCCGGCTTGTTTTCTTCGACAGGTGGCGTGGTAATCGCTGGCGGGATGTGCTTTTTGATTTTCTTCTCCTGACGGTGGTCTTCCTCCTGCTGCTTGCTGAGTCGTTGAAGGATGTCACGCATATTGCTGCGAATAAGCGGGGCCGACATGTCTGGCCAATCCGTCTCAGCACTCATTTCGCGGGTCAACAGCTTGGTCACGAAGTCGCGAGGGTCCGCCAAGAACTTCTGCACGTATGCTAGCAGATACACGCCACAATCTGTGTAGTTGTCCTGCATTGGGATATGAGCGCCACGAATGTAGAACACATTTTGGGTAATGTTCGCCTCCATTCCGCGTTTAGCAGAGCCTTCCTCGTAGATATAGTCCTTTAGGGCGCGTACGGCCTTAGGGTGACCGTTACCAAGGGAGTCAAGGATCATGATTATTGGTGCGTCCGGATCATACTTCTTCATTACAGGACCAGTTTTTCGTTTGTCTCTAGATTTGGATGACGGCGCATATGAGCTTGCGTCGCCAAGGATGCCCGTCGGCATGTCATCGTTGATGGAGAGCCTCTGCATTTGAGTAGTTGTAGCTGGAGATGACTCTTTAACAGATACACTGGCAGTAGGTCCAGTCTGAGGGTCATTGGAAGTGATCGTGTGCTCATGGTCGAATAAGTCAACGTCTTCGCCCATTCCGTGACCGATAGTTGGGTCAGCCCTTCCATTCGCGTTCGTAGGAGATGGTGGTGCGGCGTCTGTCTGGTCTCCTGTAGACTCTAATTGAGGTTCAGTGGAGAGATCTGACCGAGGCTTTGTTGCTGGTGAGCTTTGATCAGAATCTGCTAATATCGGCTTTCGAGAGATGTTCGAAACGTTGCAAATGATTGCAAGATACCAGTGAGTGCTTCCCTCCTATTAGTCAAATGCAAGTGATCGGAATCAATGTTGCCACTTACGCTTCACAGACCGGGACAACGATGTAATCACAGTTGAAGATGTCCTCTCTGGCAGTCCAACGTGCCACTGCTGCGTAGTTGATCGACCCTTTTTGATTGGGAGCAAGGCGAGTTAGGGAATTGTAAAAGTGTGTGTTGAAAAAGTGCACCTTGTTGGGCGGGATGTTTTTTGCCTGCTCGAGGAGGTATCTGCTGAAGTTAGGGGGTGAACACTGACTCACTCGGGATCCACTCACATCATATAGAAGTCGACCAAAGCGTCATTGAGGTATTCGCCTTCGTCAAGACGTAACATGTCTTCGAAGTTCACGAGAGCACGGCGTCGACCGGCTCCGAACTGCACGGGCCTTGTTTGCAGTCAGTGCTAGTTCGAGAATGAAATGACTTGACTGACCTGTTCCAGGGTTGCCCTAAACCGACCTCGATAGAGAACTTCGATGGCTGTTCTGCGATTGGAGATACAGAGTCATTCCCAACTTCGGCATATGCTGATTGGCTAGATCTCGTCGATCTCCTTGGCCGTGATTCAAGACTTTCTACCGGTCGGCTCGCTGTGCGTGTCCGCGGCTGCCCGTTGCTTGGCTTTGGTCCTACTGAGACTCCTTCCGCACCACGATCCAGGTTATCGACCAACAGACCCCGGCGGGGTGGCCGCTGATTCTTCTTTTCGATACCATTGTGGACTCTCTGCGCCAGCAAAGGGTACTCCTGTGATGCGTGTTCCGGGTCAGCCAGCGGGGCTTCAATGCCAATCTTCACGTTTGGAATGAGAGGGTTGTTGAACATTGCTACTATTTCAGACCTATAGTAAAGGTTTAGCTAGGGTCCCGTCACCGGATAAGAAGCGAACTTACTGAGGCTTGATAAAGATCCTTGGGACATGTTTTTGAAGCATTTGGCGGAACGAATTCATTGCTTTTGTGTTCTGAAATTCCAAATCGTACCAATACTGACGTCCTGTAAAATGCGAAAGTGGACCTCTGAGTCGAACCCGGGAGAAGTCGTCAGCATCAACTCTATTGATCTTGGCTTTTTCGATGAATTCGATCGATGTCGAGGAAGGGTTGTCATCGGTAATTGGCACGATTTCATATCCCTTGAGGACTCCGCCGTCTTGCACAGATCGGAGAACCAGTTCAGGACCTTCTACTTTCAAGTGATATGAGCGGGCGTAAGCTAGTGGCCAGCCTGGTGACGAAACGACCTTTGATCTCTTGGATGATGAATTCACTGTAACAGAGTGTGCAGAGGGTCTGCCATGGCCGCTACGATGACGTAATGCATGATCGCCGGCCAATTCATCAACCTCGATTTCGTCGGTATTGGACTGCTCATTACCATTACGATTGAACCGGTCACGCAAATTCTGATTACGGTCGGTAGAGTCGTGCTGGGGTTCTCCGACAGGGCGCGAACGGGGTTTAGTTGAGGGATTTATTCTCGATATGGGGGTTTCATGAGGTCTCACAATCGGAAGCGATGCGGGCTCTGCAACGTGCAACTCGTCCTCATCGAAACCTGCCGCATCTGGACCAGAGATCTGCTGTGCTGCTGCAATATTTTCGGAAAGGCTCCGATAAGAAGGAAAGGTTCGCTCGTTCCCTAGCCCCTCATCATCAACGGTGGTGAGAGCCTCCGTCGCTGCCCCATACCGAGAGAAATGGGAGTCGGATTGGCGCGCACTGTGAGCCAGCGTGTCGGATTTTCTGACTTTCTTGCGGCGAGAAATCATACCATCTGTTGTTGAGAACTCATTGAGAGGGGCGACACTTCGTTTCGAGAGCGAGGTGATGCTCCCGTCAATGCTAGGCTGGGATTTCGAAGAAGTTGGGCGCTGAAAGTGATGCGAGTGAAGGGTCTCTCCCGGTCTAGAGTTTTCGTGCACTTCTATGCAATCATCTTCCTTGACCTCTCCGGAAAGGTCGACGATCTCTCGAATAGGACTGCTCTCATGTCTCGTCTTTCGACGTTTGTTCGAATCGGAGCCAGTACCAGCAGGTGAGGTGGAGAATCCAGAGCCCATTGGAGCCACACTATGATCTGAGTCGAATTCCTCCAGGAAGCGAAGTTGCCCAAGACCCCGAGGGGTACGGTTGTTCCGGCCGTAGTCTATCTGACGCCCACGCGGCACCGACGGAGACGAGCCATACTTTGCACTCACCGACTTGGACGTGTTCGCTCTGCCGGGCTATCCAGTGTCAGCATTAGCTTTTCCTTTCGAGGTGGAAATGACGGGTCGAGTAAGACGTACCTTGTGCTGGTCTATCGTGTTCAAGGGCCTGAAGCTCCCGGAATTCCCAGGCTGTTGTTCCGTTAGCTAGGCGCGTAGCAGAGTCGGTATTGCGACAGTGATTGCGCATACCTTAGAGGGAGGCATCGTGTTCTTGTAGGCAACGCTGCCGCTACCGTGGAGCATAATGTGCCTATCTTGAGGCAAGCTCGAGTGAGTGGTGCTGGCAGGCGCGCTACGAGACGGTGAGCTGGGACATTGTTGAGCGGCGAGGGTCTTTGCAGCTGCCACGTACGGTCGAGGCGGCAGAGAAGCCCAGCTAGTTCTTTCCACACGCTGGTGGGTGAACGTATGACCCTCGCTATCGGAGACTGGCTTCAGGAAGGTGCTGCCGGCCAACCTGGCAGCCTCAGACACATTTGAGGATCGCGGTCGAATCGCCTCGGAGGACGGCGGCCTTGCTGGCTGAGTGCAGCATTCATCTACAGGGTCGGGCGCCCGGGCTCTTGCTGCAGAATCGTTCGTCGCTCGCGGGTGACGGTGTAAATCCTGGATTTGCGGAGTCAGCAGCTGTACAGTCACAGAACTGCAGAAAAAGAACGAGGAGGAGGCTGACGTTAACATAGCAGGAAGCGGACTCACCTCCGCAGTGGGAGCAACGCGGCCACGGGTCTCAGGCGCGTGTGATGTGAATGGGTTGACACGGTCGATGAAGGACTTCAGCATTGGCCTGCTAGCAACGACGCTACAGGTTTGGGGCAAAAGTTTGGAAGAGACAAACGAGCAAAGGCAGCGGGGTGGGCCAGTCGAACAGTCATGGCTAGGCGGGGGCGCGCACGAAGGTGATAGTGAAATGCATTGTCAAGGTCGACGTTGGGTTTTCTTGGCACTTGACGTCGTCAGTGGGTGGAGGTGGCGCACGAGAGCTGAGAACACCACGCAAAGACATATATGGAGAGCATCAGGGCGTGGTCAACAGCCACAGGATCGCAGTCCGGTGCCGTTTTTCGTGTTTTGCATAATGTATCTCGAGGTCGCGCCTGCCCAATGCCTAAGCCAACCACCCCGCCACCGCTTGCCTACCCAAGCCGAGCCCAGGCCATATAGTATACAGAGACAAATCAAGATCAGAAGAGGATGGACGTATCGCCCGCAGCCTTGGGCATGTCCATCCATAATCCATAACACAAATGCCGCAAAGCCAGACGCACGCTAATCGGTAGGGAGATCATGGAACCATTCAAGATGCATGCATGCTAAGTCAAATATTAGAACAGAAGGAGTAAGTAGACAGCGTAACAGAAGCTACGAGGCAACAGAGGGCTTTTCGCGATGCGACTCGTCGCTCGATGTGACTCGTCGCTTGTCCTGGACGTGATGCGTGACTTTTTCCTGGCGTGCCTGATCGATGGCGGAACGCTGGGCGATGCTCTCGTCGTGGCTGCGCCAGGTGATGACGGTGCCCTCGGGCAGGTTCAGGACGCGTTTGACGGTTTCACTACACAGGAGATCAGGGTACTGAACTGGCTGGAAGCTCTACATGGGAGACTCACCGGATCTTGATGTTGCGCCCGCCATCATTCTTGGTCCAGATGCTGAAGACATCTTCCCCACTCCTGACGCTGAGTACGAAGCCGCACACCTCGTCAGCAGCCTCGACGAATTGATCGCCGATCAAAGACATGAGCAGCTCCTCCCAGTAGCGGTCTGCTACGCCCTTCTTCAGGCGCATGATCCACTTGCCGCCCCGCTTGTTCTCGTCGTCTTCCCACACGGGCCGAATGCCGTCCTTGAAAAAGTGATAGTCGGAGACGGTAGGGAGGGCAGAGGGTCGATTGAGGTGCGTGAAGACTTTCCAGAATTCCTGCGCTGTGCTCATCCGGCACAGTGGCTTCGTCGACTTCTCATAGTCTGAGTTCTTGGGCGTGGGTGGTCGGTACCAGATCACCCACGTGTATTTCAGCGGCCAGGGCGCGGTGGGATCGAGTGGACCGGACGAACTCGGCGTGTCGTCCGATGCAGTTGTAGATAGTGACTCTTTGCGGGCGCTGTTTACTATCTTGCTGGCTGGCTTCTCCCTCTTCTCTCCAGAGGCGGTCGGTGTAGTCCCAGACACTGCGGCAGACTTGAAGTCGAATGAAGTGCCAGGGGTCTTGGGTGTCTTGCTTGCCGAGCCAAACGAGGCGAAAGCTCCCGACCCGAGGCCGAAAGCTGAGGAGCCCGCAGTCGTCGGTGAAGCAAGACCAGTGCTGGTCAATGGCGACATGGCATTGAACGGATTGCGCCCGCCGTGCGACGACGTATCGCCACCCAGGCGCTTGGAGGCTGAATATGTGCGGGTCGGCGCATCAGGCTTCTCGCTATGGGACATGGACAGGGAGAGCTTGCTGGTGCTGGGCAGAGGTGTCAGTGGGCAAGTCTGAAACTGCGGGGGTGGAGGGTGCGTACTTGGAGCGGCGGGTCCATAGATTGTCCTTGCCGTCCATTGGCGACTGTGCGGGAGAGAGACAAACAGAAAGTAGGAGACCTGCTACGAGCCTGCGGGGAGCTTGGTGGAGTAAAAGAGCGAACAAGCGACAGAGGACGAGCAAGAAGCGAGCTCTCGGCCGGTGCTGCACGCGCGAGCAGTGACGGCAATTGGCGGACGGGCTTCGACGAATTGTGTAGCGATATAAGCTGAGATGTTAGCGGGCAGACGTGTCGGGCGGAGTGTGCGGCGGGGGAGGTATCGCTGTTGCGGGAAAAGAGGCTGGATGCGAATGATGGTCTGGGAGTGCAAAAGTACGTCGCTGGCGTTGATGCAAGCGCGCGTTTGGGCTCTCGGCATCGTCGGCCCGTGCGTGCGGGCTGCTTTTCTTTCAGCGGGCCGCCGTTTTCTTGTTCTTCTTTTTTTTCCTCAACGCCGGCCGTCTACTCATATCATCGCCAGCTCGATCCATTCCAACTCAGCTGGCGACCGCGTCGATGGCCCAGAAGACGCCAACCCTCTTCTAAAACCATCATCACGAGGGCCGCTCTCGCGGCTTCCAGGATGCGGTGATGACCTGAAAGCAGGGACATTCTTTCATGACGCGCCTGTACGTTAATTTGGCACCCGCTGCTGCTGTACTCGGTACAGTGTTTGGCACAGCTCGTCTCGCATGATGACTATGTTCAATTGAACACTTCTGGTAGACTGAGAGCTCAGCCAGGACCTTACCCTCGAGTGCTTATTGCATTCGGTAATTCCTCGGTTGAGCCTGATGTTCCAAGGCAATATCTGAAGAAACACCCAGCTGTCCGACGAAGCGAAGCTTTGCAGTATCACAGCTAACGGTTTCCACAGAGGACACTGATCGCTTAGTAGCGAGGGCAAGTTCATAGAATGAAATGCATGATTTTGAACCTGGTTCTCCAACGTCGTGGATATATCAGTGGCAGGATCCACAAGGTCAAATAAATGTGAAGGACCTGTCCGTATCAAGTAATGTAATCATGTCCCCCAGATTGACTCAGCTTTATGCGATACTCTTTTGAGGCTACTGAGTCCACGGAGGCAGGCGATGCATCCATGAATCACACCAATGAATCAATGACATCTGGGACATCACGAGTTGAGGAGGCCCATCGTTACTTCTCGTGTCGGGTTCGCAATGTCCTCTGATCGAAGCTAATTCCTTCATCACACTCAGGCATTGATAGTCAAGGAAGGCACTACGTATGATGGCCCTATGAAGAGAAAGTATGCATGGGAGCTCTAGCAGAGTGCCTTCGACAGGATTTTGAAGTTTGTTGGCATCATCACAGACACACGACAACGTCATATCTTTAACAGACACTTATTACGACATCAGCATGGCTACCTCGCTCGCTTCGAATGATGACGCGCCCCAGACCACTCGCTCTGAGATAGCGAAAGTAATTCCTCGTTACCACTGCCCCTTCATGTTTAAACAACTTCGTTACGACAGAGAAAAGGCCAGCGCCTTCGTCACCCGCAAGCATTTCAGCAAGGAACACATAGCAAAACAACGTCAAAGGCTAGGTTTGACGAAAGTACCTACTGTGTGGGAGAAATTCTACACCTCTCCATTGCGATATCCCACCCGCTGCCTGTTTCACCTTCTCTCACGATTTACGCTTGCACGATCTTCTCCACTCCACGATGCCCCAATCACCGTCGTTTGTCTCGCGGACACGCAGGGCCGCCAGCCGGATATGCCCCGCGGACACATACTTCTTCACGTGGGGAGTTTGACAAGAACCGGTACCCGTGAGGAGATACAAGCTCAGATCAACTGGCTGGACTCTCTGCCTCACCGCAAGAAGTTCGTGGTTGCGGGACAGAATGATCATTTCCTCGCAGCCGAGGACCAAGGGCGCCGCAGTCCCGAGAGATCTGCTGGCTCGGAAAGGGGCACTGTATCAGAGGAAGCTCGCAACGGAGCCGCTATCGAAGATGAGGTCAGCGACAAGAAGTCTTCAATTGAGGAAGACGGCAACGAACAACGTGTTAATACCAAGTTGAACGACAGAAAAGCTGACGATGACCACGGTATCGACCAGACATCCAAAATCAAGGAAGTCGACCGCAAAAAACTGGCTACCAAGAAAGCCCACAACAGCGAGACTACTACTCAGCATAGCTTCGAAGACGAGGTTACTGCACCAGAACGTATCATAGCCGAAGCCGCGAACCGAAAAGATAACAACGAGGAAGCTGCTGTATGGGAAGACGTAAGCGAGGAAGAGGTCGATGACGAGGGCAGTGATGAGATCAGCGTGAGCGGCTCTGACTGGCCCATCACCGACCAAGACGTCAAGGAGGCTGAACAATGGTCGACTGCAGAACGAGGTCGTACAAGAAAGCAGGCGGCTAGCGCTGATGGTGGCGTAATAGCAGAGAAGGATAACACCGAAGGCAAAGCTATCACACCAGACAGAGTCCGTGTGGATTCGGCTGCATGTGTAAACCGGGGTACGCACGCGGAGCACGGCACCGACACGACACAATGTCTCTGTATGAATCACCATGCTGGCGAGGAGCAACAGCTAAACGCGGATAAAGGCAACGGCGCACCGCACGGATCAGGCACAGATCAAGATAAGAACACAGAAGATGTTGTTCCCACTGATCAGAGTACAAACGCTCAAGACCATCATTCATCGCAAAGTGTCCCCAGCAAACTAGACTAGAGGTCTGTTCAGTATCTGGACGACCATGGTAGGGACTTCAAAATCAAAGTCTTCAACCCAAAGACCGGTAGACAGATGTACAGGAGAGCCGTAATCTTCGGTTCGCCATGGACACCCACCCGCAGATTTCCCGGGGTTCGACAGTTGAGTTGGCAATACAGCCACCATGACTCGCCTACCTTCTGGAACGACAAAACCTTCACACCAGAGATCATGGAAAAGTATCCCCTCTCGATCTTGTTGACTTCATGTCCGCCGAGGTACCATCTGGACGGCGACAGCATTGATCCGCATCATGGCAACTTCAGCTTGCTTCGGGAGCTTTGGCGGACGACTCCGACCTTACACGTCTTCAATAATGTGCCAAATGCCGCGGGCCAGACGACACTCTACTGGAATCGGGCACAACAAGCCTACGAGGATGCATGGTACGGAACCGAATGGCAGGACTTCTATTCACGCGAGGCAGCGCTCGACAAAGATATCGACCAGGTAGTGCAGGAGGGAAGTAAAGCTCGGCTCAGACTCAAGATGCTCGTGGAGAAGGACATACGTGATACTTTGCGCGAGTTGTTTAGTCTTGGAGCTTGGAAGGACCTTTTCCTTGTGCTCATCTTTGGCTTGTTGGGGCTATTTACTCACAGGATTGGGAAGTTGAGAGGAGAGAAGAAGACGCAGCTTGTGAATGCGTCGGTGCGATTCGACCAAGAAGGCGAGGTTGAGGGTACTATTCAGGTTGTTCAGGTCTAGACTTTGACAACCCTCGTCGTGTTGCTGAGAACGAGTAGTATCAACGAGGTTCGGCTTTACTCGTTCTGCTTCCTGCTAGTATGAAGGGTTCAAGAAAATCGGGAATTCCATCCCGTTAGACTATTCGGAGTGCCCGATAGATCCAGGGCTCACCTGAAAGCAGTCTTCCAAAGCTCATCTGACGATGTCGAGCTCTAGCTTGCGTCATTCAGATAAGCAGGCTGCATTAGTGTCACTTGATTGGGCTTAAGCATTACCTCTTTGAGCATCGGGACGGTGCAATTGCAACAATCTTCAACGAACAAGTTGACAGGCGCGTAGAAAGTTGAGAATTTGAGCGAATTTGTCCGAATATCATGTCCGCGACGCGGTGCGGAAAGAAGAATGTGCGAGACACAATAACTTATAAAATACTCCCCCCAGACGATTTCCAAAAGCATTTCCAGACACTCGCCTTCAGACTACTATACACTACCATACCCTCTATCCTGTGCCTACGACAAGCATATATACATCCATCATGAACCGCATGGATGACTGGCGCATGAACTCAAGCATCAGCTCCTTCAAAACCGCGTCCTTCATCCCCTCTCTCGCTGGCAAGACCATCCTCGTAACAGGAGGTACCTCCGGCCTAGGGACCCAGACCCTCCTAGACCTCACTCACCACTCTCCCTCACGCCTCATCTTCACAGGCCGCAACTCGACCTCCGCCGACGCCGTAATCCAGAGAATCAAGTCCATCAACGCGAACCAAGACGTCGTGTTCGCACAGTGCGATTTCACATCCCTAGGCTCCGTCTCCGCAACAGCAAAGAAGATCCGAGCTGAGGACGAGAGACTGGATGTAATCTTCTGCAACGCAGGCATCATGGCGAAACCGAAAGCCGTGACCAAGGACGGCATCGAGGTGCAATTCGGCATCAACCACGTAGCGCACGCGTGCCTGATTCGGACCCTACTACCTCTCCTCGAAGCCACCACGAAGCTGCCCGACACAGATGTGCGAGTCGTGAGCACAAGCTCGCTCGGATTCATGTTCGCGAACACGATTCCATTGGACCAGATGCACGACGAGGGGGGCATGGATATGGGATTCATGGGCAAATGGAAGCGATACGGATTCTCCAAGTTGGCGAATCAGTTGTACGCCAGCGAGCTTGCGAGGCGTCATCCGCAGATTACGAGCGTGTCTGTGCATCCGGGCGTGATTAACACGGGTTTGATAGACGGAATTGGGCTGTGGAATTATATCTTCATCCAGCTGACGACGTGGTGGAAACAGTGGAGTGTGGAGGATGGGGTCAAGAGCCAGATTTGGGCGGCGTTTGTGGAGAAGGAGAAGTTGCAGAATGGTGCGTTTTATGAGCCGGTCGGAATCGAAGGGAGGGTAACGGAGGCAAGTAGTAACAAGCAGTTGGCGGGTAGCTTGTGGGAGTGGACGGAGAAGGAGATTGAGCGATGGTTGTGAGCCTCTTGAAGTTGGTATGGTTTGATGTATCGCCTTTCGCACGGTTGTTCCTTGGAGTCGGTCCCATAGTCCCTGATAATATATCTCTTTACCGCTCATTCGCCATTACAAACATTGCTTTGCAGAGTCGCGCGGTCGAAATATATGACGAGGTGATCGGTCGGCTGAAGAGCGTGGTTGTTCGGAGTACGACTGCTGCTCATCGCGAGGCTCCGTCTAGTGAGGTAAGATGCCCCTACTGTACCATGGCATTAGGCTAGTTCTGCACTCTGCTTTTTCCACTGCTCAGATGCAGGTCCGATTACTAGCATATGTATAGTATGCCGCTAACCCCGGCTTCATTTATATTTCGTGGCTCCGTGTCGAGAACAGTTTAGCCGGACACAGTCTACTTTGATCATACTCGCGACTACGCCGAGGCTCCTACCTTGAGTGCCGCGAACCTGGGTTTACGTCAACATAGACCAGGTTTGACGATCAGATCCTCATCTAAGTCCTGGTGGCTAGACGTGGACGATCCGGCCTAGTCAACTGGCATGTCGTCTCTTAAAGTGAGCTGTGGAATCGCAACACATCTTTGTGCGCGACCATCTTTTCACGCACTCGTTTCAAGATGTTACTTTCCACGCTAATTCCGCTCTTCTGGGCAGTGTTAGTATCAGCGCAAACACTGTCTTCAACCCTCACCCAAGTCAAAGACTTTGGTCCCAATCCTCGAAATGTCTCGATGTACATCTACGTGCCCAAGAACCTCACTACCAAGCCGCCAATTCTCGTTGTTCCCCATTGGTGCCATGGTACTGCGCAAGATGCTTTCAATGGCCGACCATATGCCTCGCTGGGTGACACGTACAGCTTCATATCAATATACCCAAACTCTCCAAATGTAGCAGACCAGTGTTGGGACGTCAGCAGTAATCAATCGTTGACGCACGAGGGCGGAGGTGATGCATTGAGCATCGTTTCCATGGTACGCTGGACACTAGAGAAGTACGGAGGAGACAAGGATCGCGTGTTCGTCACTGGTACGAGTTCGGGCGCCATGATGACGAATGTGCTCCTTGGCTCTTATCCTGATGTCTTCGCTGCTGGTAGCGCTTGGGCTGGAGTCGCCTTTGGCTGTTTCGCCGGTAACGGGTACGGGGTCTGGAGCGATGCCTGTGCGACTGGCAAGATCATCAAGAACGGAACAGAGTGGGCTGCCATGGTGAAAAAGGCATACCCGGGGTATACAGGGTTCAGGCCGAAGATGCAAGTTCTCCACGGTACGGCGGATACGGTCCTGTATCCCCAGAACTTGAAAGAAGAAATAAAGCAGTGGACAGCCGTATTCGGGTACAGCGATACGCCGGCGAATACAACGAAGAATACACCGTTACCGGGCTGGACGAGGTACAGATATGGCAGTAAGTTCGAGGCGTATGAGGCTGCCGGTGTTACGCATGATATTCCGAATCAGGCCGATGTGGTGATGGATTGGTTCGACTTGAGATGCAAAGGAGATGATTGCTACTCAAGGTCAAATAGCTGAAACTGCAATCAGACATGATTAGACGTTTGGGAAGTGCGGAACGGCCATGCAGTGACCTGCTAGCCTCGAAGAGAAGTTTCCTCGTCTGAAATAGCCCACATCGCGTTACTTTGACCCTGCTTCTTGTGGCTATAGACTGCTCGGTCTCGAAACAAAGGGCTTTCGAAAGAGAGTCTGCTGTCCAGTTGTTGTTGCGATGGCGGATTAGAGATGAGTTCTTCTGTTCGAGAGGAGGCGGAGATAGGGGCCCGAGTGCCCGAGTCCGCCCGATCTCGGGTTGATGTGAGGCACGTGACAGTGTAGAAAGTGGCTTAGCGCACGCACCGCAATTTCTTCTAAGCAAACAGTCCATGCGGCGAAAGCTTCGAGGCCATTCCCACTTTGGCCACCAATACAACCTACCCGTGCAGTGCAACGTTTGCTGCCTGTGCCAAATATCGCCCTCCTTGAGATAAAAGGGCAGATTCCATCCCGGCGCCAGATGAACGCCTCATAAAAGCTGCCTCTTCTAGCTAATCACTCACCCCACCAGCTCCCCGCCTCGCAACCACCATGGCTGGAAGCGACAGCGACACCTCATCCGAGGAAGATTTCACATCAAGTCCCGTGCTTGAATGGTACACGAGGCTCTACAGCCGACGCGTGGACATTGTCGGAGATTATGCCGGCAATGAGTTGTTTCTGATTGAGGGAGACTCAATTCTCCTTCACTGCTTTAGCGATAAGCATATCGACTTCGATTCAGGATTCCAATTGCTTCATGCTGCTTATGCTGTGGAGAATTTCCTTCGCGGGCTTGTAGCGCGAAGATGCAATTTTCACATTGCTTTCTTCGACCAGCACCGTGAGCTGTGTGTTCCTCCGTTCGTGACTGGAGATAATCGAGAGAAATATTTGCTCGCTCGAGCAGCAATCATTCGTCATCTCCGCGTAAATCTCGAACCTGTTCATCCAGATATCGAGGTTCATGTATTTCCCTCTGTCCGCTCTTCCTCCTTCGCAAAGTACGTTGCGACGACAGATCTGTATTTCATCCTATGTCATGACGGAGCTTCTGCAAAATCGCTGCGGAAGAGGAATCTTTTGAGCAAAGACCTGAACGTTCTGGAAGACGAAGAGCACGACAGTGAACAGAATGAACTGAAAGCAAAGACGATGTTTCGTCTACTCATATTCTGGTTCATGCAGAGGGGCTACAACGCCGCGCTTGTCAATGGATTGGAATGGCGGGATACCAAGGTGGTCACAAGCATATTGGAAAACTCACGTCGACATCGTCCTGATATGACGTCTTCGATGGTAAAAGCTTCTCTTCATCTGACCCTGCAATGCTGTCCATTTGAAACAAGTATGCTGACGTCACGGGTGTAGCAAACTTTGGAAGACGACACGGACGCAACCAGTGCGATATCTAATTCCAAAGGCCGGGCGGTCCTGGAGAAGATACAGTCATCTCTCGGAACTCAGCTCACTGAGCGTGAGTATCTAACGGTCCTCATAGTAACCAAACTGGCTTCTCAGGAGCAGAGTATGACAAGTCTTGCGGCCGCTTTCCTCCGCCATACAGCACTATTGTCACAGCTACCTCTATCAAAACGTCTCATAGAGACCTCCGAAGGGTCAGCGGATATACAGTCGTTCCTGTCTAGGTTCAATGTTGGTACTAAAACGATCATGGGGTCCACGACTTGGCCCTCGGACGTCAAGGGCCTTAGCTCTGGCTGCGATGTTGCTGATCTCGTTGACGGGAAACTGTTTGCAGCATGTATTCAGGAACCGTCGTTGGGAGGCGGTGATCGATACGAGCTACTCGCAAAGGCTAGCCGTGCCCTTGGAAGAGACGATATTGCAAGCGGATCCACTAACGAGAGCTCCTCGTCGTACCTGGAAAAACACAAGATTTACTCTGCGACTAGCACGTACGCTGTTCTGCCCTTTTCTAACAGCATCTTTGAGCCCCATCTTGGGCCCATCCAACTCGCTGTTGATAAATCCGGCGAGTCGATCGATATAACTTCCGCGACGATCTTTAGAGAAATCTCTCACTGGCATAACAGCAAACGTCCGATCGACCCCAAACTTAGGGAGGATCATGTAGCACTTACCAAGAAGCAACAGTCAAAAGCTCTCCGCCGAAACCAGTGGTTCATGGCCGAGATGATGGCCTACGCAGCCAGTCTTACGAACGCTGTAGGAAAGGCCTTGGAACCAGAAATAGTGACCACTGGTGCAAAAATCAAGCCTGTCGCTCCCGTCGTCTCTGAAAAGAAGGAAAAGAAAGAGGAGAATGCCAAACCAAAGCCGGGCCAGAAGGGCGGCAAGAAGCAAGTTTTGACGAAGAAACAGGCCATGATGGCTGACATTGCCGCGAGCAAATCTAAGAAGGATGATGCGAGCTCGGAGAAACACATTCAAGGTTGGCGCACGACCTGTGCCTCCCTGGACAAAGAGCCTGTCATGGTGGCCAAGTTTCAGAAGGCGAAACAATATCTACTGGCCTTGAACACGGACTTGAAGAGGGAGACACTTGAAGCTGAAGTGCGGCTTTACATGCTCAATGTTCTCCTAACTATGTGGATTGGCCAATGCAGAGACGGGAAAGAGAAGGGTCTGCATCTTGCTGCCCTGATATTCGATACAATCGGGTCATTCTCAAAACTTCGTGTTCCAATCACGAAGACAATCACTGACTGCCTCGAAACATCAACCAAATTTCTCGGATTGCCAAAGCTAGGAGCAGTCTCCTCAGAGGGAGATCGAGCACTTTCGTTTACCTTCGTATTGAAGAGTCCTCCCGCCGTGGATCTTTCGATACCGCTATCGGCTAAGCAGTTTCAACTGCTTCACTGTGGCCCTTACTTTGAGCGGAGCATCGACTCTGCTCCGGATCCTCGTACGCCGTTTGAGCCAGACGCATGGCAACGAAAGGTCTTAGATGAGATTGACGCGAAGCGTAGTCTGCTCGTCATTGCTCCAACGTCTGCGGGAAAGACTTTTATCTCCTTCTATGCCATGAAGCAGGTTCTCGAGGCAAACAATGATGACATCCTGGTTTATGTCGCCCCAACCAAAGCCTTGGTCAATCAGATTGCCGCGGAAGTGCAAGCTCGCTTTTCCAAAAGATACACATACGGTGGCAACTCAGTATGGGGTATTCATACTCGAGACTACCGTATCAACAACCCGACGGGCTGTCAAATACTCGTCACCGTTCCTCATATCCTCCAGATCATGCTCCTAGCACCTAGTAACGCTAAGTCATGGTCCGAACGTGTGAAATGGATCATCTTTGACGAAGTTCACTGTATAGGTCAGGCCGAAGATGGTCTCATTTGGGAGCAGCTATTGTTGCTCGCACCGTGCCCTATCATTGCACTTTCTGCTACGATTGGCAACCCGAACGAGTTCGCCGCGTGGCTGACGTCAACACAGAAGGCTGTTGGCAATGACCTCCAGATGGTTGAGCATCCCCACAGGTACTCCGATCTCCGGAAATTCATCTATACGCCGCCGAAATCATTCTCATTCCAGGGTCTATCCGAGGATCGTGTGTTCGCTCAACTAGGGTTGGACGGCTGCAACGACTTCACTTTTCTACATCCTGTAGCTAGTCTT
The DNA here is from genome assembly GCA_010405375.1 of Lophiostoma macrostomum CBS 122681. Classification (NCBI taxonomy): domain Eukaryota; kingdom Fungi; phylum Ascomycota; class Dothideomycetes; order Pleosporales; family Lophiostomataceae; genus Lophiostoma; species Lophiostoma macrostomum. The sequence goes on along the minus strand of MU004328.1, from coordinate 94,029 downwards.
GTCAACCGAGGTCGAGGGATGCCGGATGACTTCAGCCTCGAAGCGCGCGATTGTCTGACCCTGTGGGAATGCATGTCCAAACACCAGACCCCCGAATATCCGGTTGATAAGACATTGGACCCCGCTACTGCACTTCCAGCGGTGATCAAGAAAATCGATATCATCAAGTGGACTGAATCTTTGAAGGCCCTACTCCGGCAATGGCTCGCTGACGGCGATTCTCCCTTTGACGCTGTCTACAAGGACCTTAGTCGGGGGGTGGCTATACGCGACACACCAGTGATAAAGCAAAAAGAAGAATCTAGTGACGACGAGGAAAGTGACGATGGCGAGATAGATGATCGTCATGACGTTGACAACATTCTGCCTCTACTGACAAAGCTCCACGAACAAGACGCCCTGCCAGGCATCGTATTCAACTACGAGCGTGGGATTTGCGAGAGAATATGCCGTGTCCTGATGAAGCAACTCCAAGAGGCGGAAACGTCATGGAAAGAGTCCAGCCCCAAGTGGAAGTCGATGCTCAAATCATGGGAGGCGTGGAAAACGGCAATGGCGAAGGCGGACAAACGCCGACCAGTTAAGGTATCGACAAAGAAAGGTGCGGGTGGTGATGATGAGGTATTATCCAAAGCAGACCTTCAGCGTGACGCCGCGTCCAGCGAGGCAAGTCCGTGGGCCTCTTTTGATCCCGAAAATCCAGTGGAGGGCTTCCATTTTGCCGACAATAAGAAGGCCTCTAATGACGATGTCGCGAAACTGATGAAAGAGCTCATCCGTCGTGAAGTACCTCAATGGCTTCTGGATGGCCTGCGACGAGGTATTGGAGTTCATCATGCCGGTATGAATCGCAAGTATCGTCAGGTCGTCGAGATGCTCTTCCGGAAAGGCTTTCTGCGCGTGGTCATTGCGACCGGCACTCTTGCGCTAGGTATCAATATGCCTTGCAAGACTGTAGTCTTCTCGGGAGACTCGGTCTTCCTGACTGCGCTCAACTACCGGCAAGCAGCGGGTCGTGCAGGTCGTCGTGGGTTCGATATGCTCGGAAACGTCGTATTCCATGGCGTGTCCTTGGCCAAAATCCATCGACTCATCAGCTCACGACTTCCGGATCTTAATGGCCACTTTCCGATCACGACTACTTTAGTTCTCCGACTATTCACGTTGCTCAACGAATCGAACAACTCGCCCTTTGCGATCAGGTACGTACAAAGCCTTTTCTTCAGGAAACAATACGGCCACATGTCCCAAGGCATTTCTGGTTATTTTGCATGGCCAAGCTACGATCGTGTTTGATTTCCTTGGGATCGTGGACGGTTCTTCGTATTCGCCTGCCTACCATATGCGGTTCTTTGATCTGGGACTCTACTAACTCAACGACTAGGTCTGTGAATGCACTTCTATCTCAACCACGACTCTACCTCGGCGGCGAAGAGTCCAAGATGACTGTACTTCACCACTTGCGCTTCTCTATCGAATATCTACGACGACAATATCTGCTAGACTCCCGTGGAGCTCCCTTGAACTTTGCTGGATGTGTGAGCCATCTGTACTTCACGGAGAATTCCGCGTTCGCGTTCCATGCCTTGCTAAAAGATGGTTTTTTCCACCAGCTGTGTGCAAACATCGACAAGAGTCAGGATACAGTACTTCGGGAGCTGATGTTGACAATGTCACATCTGTTTGGTCGACGATATTGCAGGCAGGCCGATGAGGAATTCGTGAAGCAAGTCGTAAAGAAGAGCCCTTCGATCGTCTTTCTCCCCCCAATGCCGAAGAATGCCGCTGTTTCCCTGCGTCGCCACAATGAGTCGACCTTGGAGATATTCACGGCTTACGTTCGGACGTTTGTGGAGCAACACCTGCAGGACCCCGACGATGCCCTACCACTGACCCAGCTCAAGATCTGTCCTACTACATCCGTTGATTCGAACCAAAACATACAAGGACACGCCCCTACCACGGTGCGGTCTCCCTTTGTCGCACTATCCGGCCACAACGACACCTTCGACTCGATTCACGATCTTTGCACGACGTCTCGTTCCGGCGTGTTCCTCGAAGAAGCCGTCGTCCCATACGTCGGTCTCTATCCCGAGGAATCTGAGCTTCCACTCAACGCATACCTATACGACTATTTTAACCACGGTGATGTCAAGGCTCTCGCGACGGCGAACCGCATCCGCAGCGGAGATGTCTGGTTCGTGCTGAACGATTTCAGTATGGTGCTCGCTACTATTGTCACTTCGCTTTCCAACTTCATGAACCTAAGCTCCGATTCCGAACTCGATGTGCGGGGAGAAGGGGATGAGGAAGAGGAACGGCAGGATGACATGTTCGTGCCTCCTGATGATTCTGGCTATGAGACGGCGTCCACAACTTCGATGCCTACAAAAGGTGGTATTGTCAAGCAGGAATTGACTCTTCAGCCCAAGAAGAAGAAGAAGGTTGCGGATAGTTGGGATGATGATGCGGATGAGGAGGACTTCCAGGCGAATCTTGCCGCGGAGAGGGAGAGAAAGATTAAGGAAGTAGAATCTCTCGAGAAGCCGGCGTGGGAAGAAGGTGCCGAATTGTTGAATGTGCTGAAGGCATTCAAGCTGTTGAGGGAGGATTTCGATACGAAGTTCAGGGCTATGTGGGCTTAGTGTGTTCGACGAGAGGACGTGGAGGGGGTATCTCGATACATTATTCGTTATAAACTCTCTTTTAGACGACTGCGACCCCAAAATCGAATGACGAAAGATAACGAACTAGCATAGATAGACTGTAGACTTATGCATACGAAGCTACCTCAGAAATGTCACTCCCTTGTGTTGTGCCGTTCCGACTGGCCGAAGATCCTCCCATGCACCGAGAGCCGCTGGGCCGGATGATCTCTTGCAACCACGCCATCATGCCTTTTTGTAGCGGAGACATGCATCACACATGTGTTATCCATTCCAGGTGCTTCACTTATCGACTCCTCATCACAGGGTAGTTCCTACGCCGCGACCATCATCGCCGCCAACATACCCACAATACCCAAACTTAGATCCATACCAGCCTTGGGCGCCGCGCCCTCGAATGGCTGTAACGTATTCCTCGAGATGCCCCCACTACTTGTCGCCGTTCCGCTGGCCGCACCACTCGCCCTGCCGTCCACGGTAAAGAAGTTTCCCGCCAACGGCTGACTCAGGCCATTCTGGGACATGAAGCTGTTGATGTCGAATCCGATCCTGGCACTCGTATCCGCGAACTGCGATGCCTTCACGGATAAGCTGGCAGGTTGCTGGAACAGTAGCTCTACATAGCGGTGCGCGATTGTGTCGGATGCCGGTGGTGACGGGCTGATATAGGCGGCCGGGCCCGAGTCAGTACTGGCCAGAAGAACGGATCCGTTTATGCCACGGACGGATTGCGAGGTGGCTTTGAAGCCGGTGTTCATGGCGTGCAGGAGGACGCGGCGCGAAGAGTTGCCTCCTGCGGGCGGGACGTCCAGGTCTAGCATGACGAACATGTAGGTATTGGAGGTTTTGATTGCGGAAGAAGAGATTGCGATCTGGGGTTGCGTCGCCGTTGCTAGGGTTGTTAGATTCTTGGACAATGGCGTTGTTGAGGATGAACATGGAACAGGTGCAACATACCGCCTTTGGTCAACAGTTGACCTGGTGTCGAAACTGATGTCGAGTTGAAGACGACGTCGAGCTTTGCATTAACGTTGGGCGTGAACCCTGATGGGGTTTGCGCCTGCGCAATACCGATCAAAGTAGCAGCCAACAAGGACGAAATGAATAACATATTGACAACGTGTATGAATCGAAACGTAAAAGTACAGGTAGAATTAAGAGAAGTCAATACTTCGTGAGTCCTTGGAGATGGTGACAAGTTGCTGAGGCTCTGTGAGCTCGTATATAAACCGGCGATGATGTACGCGGCCCTCAAACTGAGCGCGACGGCAGCGGCGTAGCGGAAGCACCCGTGGCATATCTTGTCACACGGTATTCGCAATGCAGTTTAAATCTCCGTCATTGATTCCCTGCGGATGCTGGGGTTGCCGCAAGGCTTGAAACGTACATTGCGCGAGGCAAGAATAGCCAGCCTTGGCAATGGCTCTTTCATATTAAGCCGACACCGGAACCAAAGGTAGGTTGATTTATTCGCAGCAGAGACATGTTATCGAACGGTAGCTAATGTCGGTGGTCGAGGCTCCGGTTGTTCAGCCGACAGTAGATGAGGCGTCGGAACTGAGATATCGCGAGATACATAGGTATGACGTATCTCCATAGATGTGAAACTCACCTGATTTCCATGACAAAACATTGATTGAAAACCATAAGGCTCTTGTGAGTTCATTGTATCACTCACATTAGCTTGGTGGTGGGAAAGCTCCTGCGCCGGCTTCTCTGCGGTATTTTCGGACTCCAAACCCAAGACACGCCAGGAACGCTTGACTGAACCTTGGTATGGCAGTGCGGCGAAACACCAAGAGCGGTGAGACTGTGAGCGAGCCATGAGGTCGACATGGTTTAGATGTGCGAAGCCCAGTCATGGGGAGAAAACACCTTTTCAATTCCCCATGAAGGATCAAACCAGTCGTTGTGGCAGAGGCGCAAATTGATCATGTGGTTCCCCCTATATGGTAGCTTGTGTGATCCAGAGCATTTGATCTTGCTGCAATTAAGTAATGCAGCTGTCGAGTACCAAATGATGCTGGTGTATTCGGTCGGAGATCATGGCGAGCTAATGCCCTTCGAAATCGTTGCAACTTCCGTCCTCACATTGAGCGTACACTTCTCAAAGCTGTACATCGACAGACGGATCATAAAAATTCGGAGAAACACAAGTAAAACCTCCAATTGTAAAGCAGGAACGTGTCTACCACAGTAACCAGAGAATTTTTGAGCTTCGGCAGGATTAAGGAGCCGTTTGCGAGGTAATCCCCATGTCCAATCCGTTCATGGTATAAGCTGAAGATTAGTACCATTCGTCGATGACAGCTGCTTCCATCGAGGCTGTTTCACCCATTCCAATCGTGTCATAGCGTCTTGCAAAAGTGTGGGGTTACGCGCAGCCATCGATGCTGCGTTTCATCACTATGATGGGATGCTTCATCTTCCGCTTGGTTCACTACCTATGCGCAGCGCTGGAGAAGTGCTCATACAGGTTCTATGCCGCGGCTTCACGAATGACGTTGGTAGGTTTTAGTAGACATCTGGAGCTACCAACCCAGAGGGACGGATCCGCTAGGACGCTATGCATGGGAACATCGAACACACGAGAGTATGCGGTCGCGAGGGCTGGAGGACATCTCGAGTCGAACGAAGTTTGAGTTGGAATGTTGCATTCGTAAAGTGGAGGGATGATGAATGGTTGGAGGGATCAATATTGAGGTCTGAGAGGCCCGATACTTTAAGAAGCTAGCTCTTCACGTGAACACGCGCCGTTTGTCTTGCGCGCGTCCGTGCGACCTTGGTCGACCCCGCCTGTTGCATTAGACGATCACCTCGCTCCGGTTGCGAAGTTTTGGAAACCTACCGTGGTGTTGGACTCGTCCTTTGAGTTGGAATATATCGGGATCTGTATCATGACAGAACGAACGGTCCCGGCAAAGGAACAGAACGAAGAGATGCAATGGCCATTGTCTTATCGACTCAAAGTCCCACAGTACCAGGCCACCCTCGATGGAAGCTCTACTAAGATCTGGTGGAGCCATCGACTCTACCGCGGACCGGAGAACCGCGAGGTGAAGATCATGTACAGCAAAACGAAGGAAGAGTCAGAGAAGATTGCGAAGAAGTTCCTCGAGGAACCAGTGCTTGGTTTCGACATGGAATGGCCCTGGGATTCCCATTCACGGCACACTTTACAAGAGAAGGTCAGCCTGATTCAGCTTGCGTGCGAGGACAAGATTGCTCTTTTCCACATCGGGGCCATTAAAGGGAAGACGACAGATGATCTTATCGCTCCTTCGTTGAGGAAGATCATCGAAGATCAGAAAATTGCTAAGTGTGGAGTTGGTGTACTCAACGCCGATTTCTCCCGACTGGCACAACATTTCAAAATTAAACCGCGGGGCGCTTTCGAGATCAGTCATCTTCATCGTCTTGTTTCCTTTGGAGCTTGGAAACCGGAATTAATGACAACGAAATTGGTGGCATTAGCGCAAATTGTCGAGAAGCAGCTAGGATTCCCACTGTCAAAGGGCCAAGTCAGGACAAGCGATTGGAGCAAGCCTCTCAACTGGAAGCAAATCCAGTATGCAGCGACCGATGCATATGCAGGGTTCATGGCATTCCAATGTATGAATGCGAAAAGAGTAGCCATGCGACCATGTCCACCTCTACCGTGCCTAGCAGACACGTATCTGCCCATGAAGTTTGGGATGCCAGTAATGAGCGTTCGACTGGAGTCGGTGGACGACAACGGAAAGGTGTTAACAGCTGAAGACTTCTTTGGCTCCAAAAAGAAGGATGAAGAAGATGCGGACGTCAACGCAGAGGGACAGGATGCAGACTCAACGGAAAAGACCGAAAATCGTGATGCCAAAACTAAGATTAAGACCCCGGACAAACAGAAAGCAGACCGACAGCCTTTCGATGATGTCTCCAGGAAAATGTACGACCAGCTGGTACAGCGTCGCAAAATCCTCGCGATGTCTGAGAATGTTCCGGCATATCGCATTGCTTCCAACTCTGTGCTTGAAGGTCTGGCAAGTCAGCGTCCCACGGACGAAGTAGAACTGCTGAAAGTCAAGGGTCTTGGTAAGGTACAACAACAGAAGTACGGACCTCAGTGGCTGGAAGTCATCAAAACGGCCATCGATCTTTCTGCTTTGCTCCCTGGTGCAGAAGACCCCGTCCCAGCAGTTTCAACAGACCCGAAGATTGAGCCGATCACTGTTACATCGATCGGACATCCCCAGCCTCCAATGACGCCCAAAGGACGGCGAGGACCCCAGAGCGGAAGAGCTCCGACCAGCCTAGAAGAGTCACCCTCCTCCTCGCCAGCATTTGGGAGCCCACTCAAGCGTACTCCACAGCTGCATACTGGGCTCTCTTTCTCGCTGGCGGAGACGAAACTGGACGCTCTAGTGGCAGCAGCGACAGAGCTACCTGAGTCGTCCGACGATGACTCTGATATATTCGTTACACCGCTGTCAAGGACAACCTCTCAACGAAAGCGCAAGCGAACGGAGAGCCCCTCCAAAGGAAGTAACATAACGCCAGTGCCGATGGCGACGGATCTAGCAGTACCTCTAAGCCCCAGTCTTCGGATCTTTCGCAACAAGCTGCTGGCTTTTAGTAAACGTGTTTCGACAAAACTCGGACTTCCGCCGACGGAACGTCTCGTCTCGGACCAGGCACTCGATCGGATTGTTGCTACTTCACCTCGCACAGACAAGCAATTGGCGCAGGTGCCTGACATCAAGAGATTTGTGACCGCCTGTGACGAGGCTGGCATGGATCTTCTCAAACACATCATCAGATTCGCTCCGGAATCATGAGCTCTCAACCGTAGGAGCTCCCCTGGAGAAATTCTTGTTTTACCTCTGTTAGACAGACATTCTTCTTTTATGATTTGCATATTCCTTGGGTACTGTTGTAAGCGATTGTACAATACTCCTTTATGCTTCGAGCGAACTGATATTACTCCTGGGAACGGGTTCGGTCTGGCAAGATTTGGATCACAGTACTTGTCGGCATCTCTATTGTTTGGCAGCAATTGTTGAACATATGATCTCTGGCTTACGATTGACGATGATAGATACCCGGTTTTCCTGTATTTTCAATACATCACATTCATATTCTATCTCGCATGTGAATGCGGGTGGAGACAGCCCGGCATGTTGGCATTGGGAAATCGCCAAGAGTGTTGCCGTTGGTTCGCGGTAGCGATGGACATCTGCAGCACCTCTGGTTGACGTTCCTAGCGCATGTGGGGCTATCGTGAGATGTCAGTACTGTACCTGGAACTCTACGCATCAAGGCCCAGAGCATTGTCGCAGCACTGGAAATTAGAGCATCATCTGAGGGTTCTATCCGTTGACTGCGAGACACACACCTTTCTTCAGATCTGAAAATTCTATCGGTGTGAGCTTTGTCGTGTTCATCTCAGTGTATTCGGCCTGTCAAGACTACCTAGTTACCGTGGTTGAACAATACGAACCGTGGAATGCGCCGAATAGGCGTGTGGCTCCGCACACGTGCCCGTTCTCCACTCGAGGGTTTTCAGCACTTGAGGGGCTGTATCTGACCCGGTGTGCAGTACGTTCAGATGCGAAAACTTCCACGTCTGCAGTCATCCTCACATCGTCCAACACTTGAAAGGGGTTGGGCGGAGGTGAACGTGATCAACGTAACGATGTCCAGAAATGCAAGCTGTTTCAGAAGTGAGTCCTGGCGTGCGGAAGATCACCATCCGCCCAGGTGCGCTAGAATCGAGTCTCCTTCGACGTGCTTCAAGGTCCACTACTTGACGAGCAGGATTCACATACAGCAAGCAGCAGTAGCCCACTGGGATATGTATAGGCTACCACTCCCTACTTTCAGAAGTTGCAACTAGAGGGCACACATCTTATCGCACCGCTTATGCTTTCGCGGCCTCAAGACAAAGGGCGGCCATGGACTCGGCGCGTGTGGCGTAGGTTTTCCTATCTGTGCTGTCGGCATCGGAAAGCAGCTCCTCCACATGTAAGAAGGCCAATCAGATGCCGCGAGCCACGTACGTAAGCACGGCTGGATAGCCCTAGCCTGTCACATGCGAGCATCGATGGCTGCCATGTGAAGGAGGGCGAAATTAACAAAGTGTAGCCAGGCCCAGGGACACTCGGGCGGCCGTCTTACCCAAGGGCGCCAAAAAGCACGACAGCGCTCGCCACCCGGACGCACACCTCGACAGGCGCCATGCACTGGTGAAGCGTCGTGAACAGTATCGCAAGACGTCTTCGTCGTCGTCGTCGTCGCACAATCGAGTCCTCGCCGCCGAGGCGCACGGATTTAAAGCCGCCCTGTCACGACGTCACAAGCCGTGCGAGCCCCCAGGGCTGCTCCCACGGTTCTGGCGAGACTCCAGAGGCTGCGCCGATCCATGTCCTGAGCTGCGGTATTCCTCAGCGTGTATTGTACAGAGTCGGTTGCTCTGCTCGAACCATGAGCATGCAGCAAGAGCGCCCCCCGCCCCCGGCCTATACACAGCATGAGCCCGGGTCGCTGAACCTCCCCGCCGTGCCCACGCACCTCCCCTCGCAGAACCATGGCCGTCTCCCAGGCATCCGATCGCTCGACCTCCCCGAGACGACTGCGTCTGCGCGCACCCAGCACGCGCACTCGACGGTCGAGCTGAGCCCCAAGAGTCGCTTCGAGCCGGCGCAATGGGGCAGTCTGCCGCCGCTGAACAGTGCGACTTTCACTCGAGTCCCGGGCGCAGTACCCCGCAGCAGCGCTGATGTTGACATGGGCAGTCCCATGGACACGGCGAGCGTTGCGAGCGCCCAGGACGAGTTTGCGCGCAGGCGAGAAACGAGTGTCGTTAGTGTAGATGACCCGGACGTAAGACTGGCAGCAGAGGCGCTGTCAGGGTTGGGGAATCCAGGTGGGTGGACATTCAGGTCTTGGACTGTGACCCCGTGTCGAATGATTTTTCTGGGTTTCAGGAATCCACGGCTGCAGCCAGTAAGGCGCAATTGCCTAAAGGCATGGCAGTGCTGCGTTCACTCAGCTGTGGAATTTCGAGAACTGGACATTCATCTGGCGCATTGGGGGTAAATCAACGCAGGTTTCGCTACGGACCACCAGCAAACGGACACCCCCTTGCAGACTTAACTGACTTCTCCCTCCAGACTTCGCCCGCTCGCCGACCTCCCGCTCCCTCACCATTCCTCGCTCGCCCTCCTCTCAAACCGAACCTGAGCCCCTCCTCTCCCTCATAACCTCGAACCACCCCTGGCTCGGCGGCACCATCAATGGCTCCATCTCCGCCTACAATACGACCAAGACCTACTCGCCGCGGTTCGTCAAGTACGGTGCCGAGCTCATTGAGCGCAACATTGGATCACCCGTCGTCAATACCGTATCCTCCGTCGGAAGACGAACTGGCGTAGAGCAGAATCTACGACGCTATCTCGGCGAAGTGCACCGGCGGCCTAGCGATCTAGAACAAGGCGATGGAGACGATGCTGCGAGGAAACGCATGCGCGTCATGAGTCCTGCGGACGATGTGATGGACATCGAAGAGGCGTTGACAATGTCTCATTCGTCGCGCACGCGCGGAGCGTCACATTCAAGCTATGCAGAGTCTCTCCCTGCGTACGACGACCAACGGTCGCCCAAATACGAAGAGAACGCCGTTGTGGCTATTGATCCGACGACAGGCAAACCCGTAGAAGCCCAAGACTCCACAGATACCGCGAGCGGGTCAGATCGAAGAGTGATAAACTGGTCCACTCAGCTCATAATGACCACTTCGGGGCTCGGTGTCGCGCTTTCAGACGCCTCGTTGCGCTCCCTCAAAACCTGTCTCGGGCTCCTCCGCAGCGCAACAAGACACATCGACAACGTCATGCACGCTCTTAGTCTGCTACTGCAGGAATACGAAATCGCGATGCGCAATCAGAGGCAGAGCGATGGGCAGGCTACGGCATCTGACACGGAGAAGATGGACTTGACTCTCAGCCACGAGAACGGAGCGCTGGTACAAGTAGGAGAAGATGAAGAAAGAGAAGCCCAAGTCAAGCGCATAGCCGAGCGCATGAAGGCGCTCAGCTCCGACATCTGGGCGACGTTGCAAAAAGTCGTGCAGGCCGTGTCCCAGTACACAGGCGGCGCGCTGCCGCAAAACGCAAGCCAGGTCGTGCGCACCCAGCTACTCAGCGTCCCGCAGAGGTGGCAGGTTGCGAGTCGCAGCACCGCGTCCCAGCCAGACCAGGGCGAAACTGGGAGTGCGGCGCCGAGGGGCGAAGAGGCGAGGGGCGCGAAGCGCATGCTCGCCTTTGCGAAGGAGGGGCTCGATATGATGGGGCAGATCACGACGGTTGTGGATGGCACGGTGCAGAGTGCGGAGGGGTGGTTGGAGAGAATTGGGAAGAAGGCGGATGCGGGGGAGGGGCCGCAGGGGTACACTGTGGAACAGAGGGACGAGAAGGGGTTCTTGGTTGAAGAGCAGCGGTAGACGGTGCTGTTGGTATGGCTGTAGGTATGGCTGTGGTTGTGGTCGGGTAAAGGGGACTAGGGAATTGAAAGAAGCGCTTTGAACATACACTGGGTACGGCACATAAAGAAAGAGGAATGAGGAACGTGGGAGGAGTGTCGCCAAACTCATTTCCCTTTTCACTTAGACATGAGTGTGCAAAAGGGGTCTGTCTGGCGTCTTGTCTGTTGGGTGCGCTGTCTAGAGCGTGGCGTCCGGGTCCGGTTTTCTCTACATATATCTCTGGGTGTTGCAATTCTTCTAGTCTCTTCGTCTCACGGCTTGAACTCGTTGCTCCTTCTTTTGTCTTGTCTCATTGCAGTCTGTTGTTTTACCAAGGGATCGTGAATCATGAATCCGTGGCAACGACTGTGCGTGTCTGGGTTGGGTTGTTTTCAAGTATAGGATTTGTGCGCTCTGGCGTGTGGTTTTGGCATGGGTGATGGGGGAGTTTTGAGGTGATAATCGTAGGGTAGCAATGGAGTGTCGTGCTTCTGTCCCTGTGTCTGTGCATGCTCGTATGAGACTTGTCCCAAATGCCCATACCATATCCAGATCCAGCTGGACTGTAAGGCCAAGCGCCATCGAAAGGCGTCTTGAAACTTCTAGGTCTTTGTGCCTACATATCACAGTCCTACGCATCGTCGGCAATCTGACCACGCAGAACGTCTCGGTCTTGCAAGCATCTAGTACATACTCCAAGGCTGGACCCAGTATGCATGCATACTGTGGCACTGATCCTCTTCTCGTCGTCCCGCTATCACGGTGTTTGTGATAAGAGTCGATACACTGAATCTTTTTAACTCAGTGGCTTCAGTTATTATTCATGTACATATACTTGCATTGCAAACTTCGACATCCTACATGGCCAGCACAATCCTTGCCAAATCGAGTCAAATTGCTGTAAGTTATCGACTCCCCTACCGATCGATATCATACCGGTTGGAGAACGTTGGTGCGAGTCTGCCTTGTCGTACGCGAGCCCGCCCGTAAATCGTGTCCAGGGGATTAGCTGACCTGGCCAAGTAATACGACGGGTGTGATGAACATCGGATGCGATTGTCGTTAGTGCGTGTCTGTCTGCATGTCACTTGGGTCTTGTTGTGGTTTCCGAGCTGTAGTGAGTTGTGTAGCGTGCGTGGTCGACTAGACCTCACCCAACGGATGGTATAATTAGATAGCAATGGTGAGGAGGGTTTGGTGCATGTGCGGATAGAGGACACTGGTTGGGTGATCAATTATGCGTTGGAGAAGAAGGCTTTGGGTTTGCAGTTGGTCCTTCGAAAGTCGAAGGGGAGATCGTTGTGCATCGCAGGTGTGTGTTGTTTGATATCCCGGTTTGGCGACTACGTAGAGCTGGAGTTTAGTAGAGTAACACTACCCATACTTGATTCAAAGGGGTAAGATTGGTGCTTATTAAGCTTTCCAGCGTAGCTAATCATCATGAAGTAGTAATTTACTGAGTAGGACTGTGGTATCATGAACTGTCGGTCTAGAGCAGCAATCAACCAGGTCTGACAACACGAGATGAGTGTGAATTGCTTCCGCGATCACGGGCTGGGTGGATGATCGATCTTGAAATCTCAATGCGTTATTATTTCCGATTAATCAAGATCTAAATTTTGATCAGATGTGCTTGCTAATCAACAATTGAAAGGGAACGAACGCTGCACAAAGCAAAAGGACAATACATATGATCGACCCAGAAAAAAAGGTGAAACTAGAGATAATGGTACGTAAGAAACGTGTGCAGTGAGTGATGTGGTATAGAACCCATAACTCGTTCGCGAACCACAAAAAGCAAACGTTTGTCATTTGTATCGCTGCGAAACCGAATTCATCGACGACGATTCCATCATTTTGCGACAAGAGGGCGTCCACAGATGCGAGGAAGCTCTGCGTAACCAGGGCAGATTATGCGAGATGGTGTAGAGCCGTTGATGGTGGCGGTGGCAGTGCAAACATATCCCGACGTCTCTCAAGCGACCTTCAATATTCCTTGGTCTGCGACTTGGGGATTCTGCCTTGCAGTAACACAAAGCCCCACGCTAATTCGCCGTATACATAGGGGGGATTCTCGGTTGCTGCTACTCTCGGTTCTGCGGGCTGGTTGATGGTTGCGGATTCGATGAACTTGATGGAGCAGGAGTTGTCGAGGTCTGCGGTTGGAAGAAAGGATGCTGGTTACTGGCAGTGTTTGGAGAAGGAACGTTGACAACTTGAAAGGGCGCGAGACGGATGGGTGCCATGAATGAAGGCATGTTGTAGTAACGGTTGGGGGATGTAGCGTGGATTTTTCAAAAGGTAAAATTGGAACGAACCATGAGCTGCAATAGAAGGATCTGTAGGAGCACCCGAATTAGATATAAAAGAGATGGGAGTCAAAGATTGACTGAACAGAGAATCGTATCTGCCGCGATAGATTGAGGATATTGATACTGCTTGTGGATAGCTTGCAGACGAAGTCTGCCTCATCTGCCACCGTCGCGCTTGAGTAAATACGACCACGGTGCAGACGCCATAACACATGATACCGCGTCACCTACACATCTGCCTTACGTCCCTATAGCTGTCGGGCTGTCGCAGCCTGAAGATGCCAGATTGATTAGTAACGCTAGTGAACTGTCAAATCTTCCGGGTCGCTGTAATCTGCAACCATGATAGAAGGCTTGACTAGGCCACGCCTTTCTTTCTTAGAGAAACCTTAGATGGTGTTGCTCCACTAGATGTTGCTCGCTGACTGGAATATCAAACGAGCCTCTGTGGTACCGCTATGGTGATAGGCAGGGACGCTTATGATGCAATTAGTGAATGCCTGGACACAGGTAAGAACGGTTTGTCTAGCGTTCAGGCTGCATGCAGTAACTGACTGCGATCTTCTGCACGCCCTTCGGGAACTTGGTGAGTCAATCGACCCCTCTTCTCCCGTGTAGCTGAAATAATCTTGGCTGATGGGTCAACCCAGGTCTATCAGGGTCGATTAGTCAGACGCTCAACATGCAAAACCTGATAGCCCGGATATGGATGCGCAGCAATCTGATGGTCCTCGACAAGTTCTTGGCCCGGAGCGCAGAGGAGCTTCCCCATCTAGAAATCGGCGTATTCGGCTCCCGAGCCTCGGTGATCGGGCGCAACCCACGTGTGCTATATGTGCCCAGATTGCTTGGGTATCAGCCGCCAAATCGGGATGTCGCGGTAGCCAGGCTCTTGCTCAATTAGAAGCTTGACGGACAAACTATCTGGCCGAACGACGGCATAGACGATAATTGTGGAAAGCATCGGATCCTATAGGACTGAAGGTCCTCCTTGAGTACACTTGAAAACTTAGGGGACTGTTGGTGATGATGAGAAATAGGAGTGTGTATTCCGCGTTCAAGATACGGTGTGAGGTCTCCAAGACCAAATGTTGGGACACGCATCGAAGCGGTGTGCACCACCAGGCAGTGGGTCATACCAAAGGGCTGGGGTTTGGTCAAGGAGATGAGAGCGCCCTTTTTGGAGATCTTTGAGAGGTCTTCGCGCGTAAAGAGCGGGATGCCGAATCGAGACCCGTACGCCAAGGACCCGAGTGCGGCATACGGAACATCCACCCTTCCGGTGTTCGGACATCGTTCCCACGGTTCGACGGGCCATCTGAGACCTGTGCAGTCACTTATCGTCGTTCAAGATGCTCTTGCGCAGTCGTACATCGCTTATACTGTGTAGGTAGTCAGCTACCACTTGCACTCGGTACATGGGCAAGCTTGCCTTCCGGTGACGTGTCAAATATTCACGCGCAGAAAGTCTCCTTGCGAAGAACGATTACAAACATAAAGTGGTCCTGGTGGGGCTCCAAGGGTTGCGTCTCAGCCCTACCGGTACCTTCGTACATCCACGTGCGTAGGCGGGTGCGGCGTGCTGAACCCGGATTCGTTTGGATCCGTATCCGAGGCCAATTGACAGATTGCGACATGACATATCGAACGCGGAGTTCGAAAGAGAGTGTTCTGTAGTCACTCAGTGCTGCGGCGTGTGCTGCGGCGTTGGCACAAATGAGTACGTACGAAGGTAGCTGGGCACCGTGCAGCAGACCTAACTTTTAGCACAATTGGCGCGTGGTCTCAGGTCTTGTTGATGTTCCAAATCAGTGCCTCGGAGCCTTGTGGCATAGTGTCCGCTCTAGTGACTCCTCAGGATGAGTCGAAGTCTCTCCGTCTGCATACTAATCTTATAAGGAAGCATTCGTCCGCAAGCGTCCGCTGAAAAATATCTCTAACACTTCACAACCGGTCTGAAGGCCCATCCCGTTCCGGCCTGATCTGCCGCAGCCGTCCCGCTTGGTATCGTCACCTAGTCCTGCTCAGGGTTTTTGACCCACCACCGCGTTATTTGACGCCGGCCATTCCGGGGTTAAGGCAGAGCCCCTACTTCCTTTATTTCAACCGCGTTTTCGCGATTCCACTCTTTGTGTTGGCCTTTGTTTTCTTGCCATCCCACCAACGTGCTCTCTGGGAATTCTATATTCCAATTCCGTCGCTTACCAGTTTTGGAGCGGTTCGTCTTACTGCATCGCTAGGTTGCGCCATCCCGTAGGCTGCGCCGTGCGCCGCCCAGCGACTCGACTATGGAGAAGCCTAACGTCCCAATCAATCACTCTGAAGTGCGCGAGGATACAGCAGGCGCGACATACGAAGCCATACACCCCGAGCGACCTCACGTCCAGCGCAGCAGAGACAGTGTTTCCACCATCGCGAGCGACAATCACACGGCCTCATCTGAAATTTACAACGAGAAAGGTGTCAGTAATGTCGGCGGTGGTGTCAATGTTTCGAGAGCGGAGAAAGACTTCGCGCAGCTCAACAGAGAGCTTTCGCATACCAGCAATCTCTCGCGTAAGATCAGCCGTGTGCAAAGTCATCGGAGCCGCAAGAATGAGACCGCTGCCGATGTAGAGAAGGCCGCGGAATCGGAAACTTCCAGCGAAGAACAATTCGACTTGCAGGCGGTCCTTCGAGGTAACCGAGATGAAGAAGAGGCTGCAGGTATCAAGTCGAAGCGCATTGGCGTCATGTGGGAGAACCTCACAGTAAGCGGTATCGGAGGTGTGAAGAACTATGTCAAGACGTTCCCAGACGCCTTTGTTTCCTTCTTCAATGTCTACGAGACATGCATGAGTCTGCTGAAACTCGGTGGCAAGGGCAAGGAATTCGATATCCTGAAGAACTTCAAGGGCGTGACTAAGCCGGGTGAGATGGTCCTAGTCTTGGGTCGGCCCGGTTCCGGATGCACCACCTTCCTGAAGGTCATCAGCAATCAGCGCTACGGATACACCAAAGTCGACGGCGAGGTCCTGTACGGTCCGTTCGACAGCGACTTCTTCAGCAAGCGCTACAGAGGCGAGGCTGTCTACTGTGAGGAAGATGAGAACCACCACCCCACACTTACTGTTGGTCAAACTCTGGACTTTGCACTGGAATGCAAGGTACCTGGAAAGCGGCCGGCTGGCTTGTCGCGACAAGAGTTCAAGGACAAGGTCGTTGACTTGATGCTAAAGATGTTCAATATCGAGCACACCAGAAACACCATTGTCGGCAATCCTTTCGTTCGTGGCATCAGTGGAGGTGAACGCAAGCGAGTTTCGATAGCAGAGACAATGGTTACAGGAGCATCCGTCATCTCCTGGGATAATTCTACACGTGGTCTGGATGGTATGCCGTCTAGTGTGCTCAATATCACTCAGTACTAACAGCTTGCAGCGTCGACAGCTGTTGACTACGCCCGCTCTCTGCGGGTCTTGACCAACATCTATCAGACAACCACTTTTGTCTCGCTTTATCAGGCCTCCGAAAACATCTACGAAGTGTTCGATAAAGTGTTGGTCATTGACAGTGGTCGCCAGGTATATTTCGGCCCCGCAAAGGAAGCGCGTTCGTATTTTGAGGGATTGGGATTTTTGGAGAAACCCCGACAGTACGTAATCCCATTGCACACAATTCTTGTCGTAGAGAAGATGGAGTCCCACCCAAGTACCAAGCAGTGCCAAGAGGCTCCATCCACCTCTGCCATGCTCTCATCAAGAGCCCTCCACTAACTTTGCATCCTTACCTCTAGGACTAGTCCGGACTATCTCACCGGATGCACTGACCCCTTCGAACGAGAATACCGACCGGGAAGAAGCGAGAAGGACGTACCGAGCACTCCTGATCAGCTAGCCGAAGCTTTCAATAAGTCCGAAATTGCCATGCGCAGTGTGCAGGAAATGGATGAATATCGACAGCGCATGAACGAGGAGAAGCATGTCTACCAGGATTTTGAGCAAGCCGTAAAGGACAGCAAGCGTCACGCACCAGCAAAATCCGTGTACTCTATCCCATTCTATCTGCAGTTGTGGGCTCTTTCTAAGCGCCAGTTCCTCCTCAAGTGGCAAGACAAGTTCTCTCTGGTCGTCTCCTGGTTCACCTCTATTGTCATCGCAATAGTCGTCGGCACAGTCTGGCTCAACATACCACAGACCAGTGCAGGTGCTTTCACCCGAGGTGGTGTGCTCTTCATTGCTCTTCTGTTCAACGCTTTCCAGGCATTCTCGGAGCTAGCTTCGACTATGATCGGTCGTCCAATCATCAACAAACACCGAGCCTTCACGTTCCATCGCCCTTCGGCCCTTTGGATAGCGCAGATTGGCGTCGATCTGCTCTTCGCGTCGGTTCAAATTTTAGTGTTCAGCATCATGGTATACTTTATGACCGGATTGGTCCGCGATGCTGGCGCTTTCTTCACATTCGTCCTGATGATCATCACCGGATACTTGGCCATGACCCTCTTCTTCAGGACGGTTGGCTGTCTTTGTCCCGACTTCGATGTGGCGATCCGACTTGCAGCTACCATCATCACCTTATTCGTACTGACGTCTGGTTATCTCATCCAATGGCAATCCGAGCAGGTCTGGCTTCGATGGATCTTCTATCTCAACGCCCTGGGTCTCGGGTTCTCGGCACTCATGATGAATGAATTTCAGCGCATAGATTTAACTTGCGAAGGCACTTCACTTATTCCGTTTGGACCTGGCTACAATAATATTGACCACCAGGTCTGTACGCTTCCCGGTTCGCAGGCAGGTTCAACGGCGGTTCGTGGAACTGACTACATCCAAACTTCCTTCTCGTACGACCCTAAGGATCTATGGCGGAACTGGGGTATCATGGTCGTGCTTATCGTAGCATTCCTTATCGCTAATGCATTCCTTGGAGAGTACATCAAATGGGGTGCCGGTGGGAGAACGGTTACGTACTTCGTCAAGGAAAGTAAGGAATTGGCCGGTCTTAATGCAAAGCTTCGCGAGAAGAGGGATAAGCGACAGCGCAAAGAAGAGGACACCGATGCCAGCTCTGGTCTCAACATCACTTCCAAGGCTGTTCTTACCTGGGAGGATCTCTGCTATGACGTGCCCGTCCCGTCGGGTCAGCTGCGCCTACTTAACAATATCTTTGGCTACGTCAAGCCTGGCCAGTTGACAGCGCTGATGGGTGCTTCTGGTGCAGGCAAGACTACTCTTCTAGACGTCCTCGCTGCGCGAAAGAACATCGGTGTCATCACGGGTGACGAACTAGTGGATGGTAAACCACCAGGCATTGCCTTTCAGCGAGGCACGTCGTATGCTGAACAACTAGATGTCCATGAACCTGGTAAGTCTAACAAACAAACTGTAGGCACTTCGGTAATGTAGGCTAACGCTTTCACAGCTACCACTGTTCGCGAGGCTCTTCGATTCTCTGCGGACCTCCGCCAGCCATATGAGACGCCTCAGGAGGAAAAGTATGCGTACGTAGAGGAGGTCATCTCTCTTCTGGAGATGGAGGATATGGCCGACGCCATCATCGGTGAACCTGAAAGCGGTCTTGCAGTCGAACAGCGTAAGCGCGTAACGATAGGAGTGGAATTAGCTGCGAAGCCTGAGCTTTTGCTGTTCCTGGATGAACCTACCTCAGGCCTTGACTCGCAAAGTGCCTTTAACATCGTTCGTTTCCTGCGCAAACTCTCTGCCGCAGGGCAAGCTATTCTCTGCACAGTAAGACTCTCCCTTCCGCAATGCCATTCTCACAAAATGGGTTCCGGCTGCCACAGCACCTCTCAGATAGAATCGCTGCTGACGTCATGCTGGAAAACAGATTCATCAACCCAATTCTGCTCTTTTCGAGAATTTCGACCGTCTCCTTCTATTACAACGTGGCGGCCAATGTGTCTATTTCGGCGATATTGGCAAGGATGCCCACGTCCTTCTCGATTACTTCCACCGCAACGGCGCTGACTGCCCGCCCCGAGCGAATCCAGCGGAATGGATGTTAGACGCCATTGGGGCTGGCCAAGCTCCCCGTATCGGCAAGCGTGACTGGGCTGATGTGTGGAAAGACTCTGAAGAGTTTGCCCAAGTCAAGCAAGAGATTGTTCGCATCAAAGAAACTCGCATTGCTGAAGTCGGATCTGCGGAGCCTGCAGTCCAAAAAGAATTCGCCACTCCCCTGTGGAACCAGATCAAACTTGTCAACAAGCGAATGAACCTTTCGTTCTGGCGGACACCGAACTATGGTTTCACAAGACTGTTCAACCACGTCATCATCGCCTTGCTCACTGGTCTCATGTATCTCCAACTCGACGATTCCCGATCATCGCTGCAGTACCGCGTCTTTATTATCTTCCAGGTTACAGTGCTTCCAGCCCTTATCCTAGCTCAAGTAGAGCCCAAGTATGCCATTGCGCGCATGATCGCCTTCCGGGAACAAATGAGCAAGGCCTACACGACCTTCCCCTTCGCCCTCTCCATGGTCATTGCAGAAATGCCATATAGCATCCTCTGTGCTGTGTGCTTCTTCCTGCCGATCTACTACATTCCTGGTCTCAACTCTGCGAGCTCCCGTGCTGGTTACCAGTTCTTCATTGTTCTCATCACTGAGATTTTCTCCGTCACTCTTGGTCAGATGGTCGCGGCGTTGACACCGTCACCCTTCATTTCTTCTCTAGTCAATCCCTTCATCATCATCATCTTTGCACTGTTCTGTGGTGTGACCATTCCGAAACCTCAGATTCCAGGCTTCTGGCGTGCGTGGTTATACCAGCTCGATCCTTTCACGCGCCTCATCGGTGGCATGATCGTTACTGAGCTCCACGAACGCCCCGTTCAGTGCACACCTGGCGAATTCAACAGCTTCTCTGCACCACCCGGTCAAAATTGCGGCGCATACACAAGCGACTTCTTCTCTAGCGGCGCTCCGGGGTATCTGCTCAACAACGCGACCGAAGCATGCCAGTATTGCGCGTACAAAGTCGGCGATGAGTTCTATCAGCCGCTTGGATATGAGTTCGCGAACAGGTGGAGAGATCTGGGTATCTTCGCTGCCTTTATTGGAAGCAACCTTATCATCTTGTTCCTTGCTGTAAGTCGCCGTCTGCACACCCATACCGAGACTCTGCTAACACCGGCCAGGCCCGATATCTAAACTTCAATCGCCGCTAATCTAATCGCGGGCTCTGCTATCTCTGTCTCTAGACTAGATATTGCCAGGTGTACGAGTACACTTCTGTACGCTAGGATTTGTGTGCAGCTTCATTACATGTTTTACTAAAGTTATAAATTAGATCAAAATAGAGATTGTTTATATATATAAATGGCACCTGCTATAAAGGACATTGTCACTAAAGAGTTACTTCAGGTCTCGCCTTGGTGCCGCGTCGGGCCCACACTGTGGAAAGAGTGCGAGCAGAAAATTACTGCCCGACAGACAACAACAAAAGTAAGCATACACCATCCATGTCTGTATGCCATCTAAGTAAACTCAAACAGAAGGCGAGGCAATAAAGCGAAAACATCTTTGTAATAAATCAGATCTGCAATAAACGGCAAACTCGCTCAGCTGACTATAGTACGAAGGAGCTGGTTTTTAGTGAGGCTTCGTGAAGGTTGTTATATTATATGTAGACCTTATTATTGGGTAAGGCGAAGCCTAAGAGAGCCTTTTGAACAAAGGCTGTATGTGGGTGTTGAGTATTGCTCAATAAAAACCAGCCCCTTAATAGATTCTTTCAGATTTTTACAAGGTAAGGCTATCTGTTGCGGTCTAAATCCGCCAAGTTGTATACTTTACTCACACTGCGTAGCCAACGTTCCCACCCAGCGAAAGGAGAAACCCATAGTCGTAGAAACCGACAATATGGTCATTGGGCGGCCTTTAGTGACAGCCAGCCTGTCTAGTCACATAGTGGTCATACTCACTGGGTGACATTCTCTGTGTGTGATCTTGCACGCATGCCTGGTTGAGTTGTGAAGTCCCATCGATAAGGTGAAGTAGTTCGCATGTAGAAACAGTGCCTCGTATGAAGCACATCGTACCCACAGAACTACTCAAGTCCCTCGCCTCGGTCGAGGATGCTTGTATGCCTTCGCACTGGTCAGTCATTCAATTGATGTTCTGTCGGTAAAGTTTCACGCCAGGTCTTACAGTCATAGACATGGCATTATTCAATCCACATGTCTTAACTACAATTGCCATTTCGGTGTGCGCCATCGCACCCAGTTCATATTCCTTTCTTCCTACAAAATAGATTCTATGCACGACTGATAGGTCGTAACGACGCAGTTTGACATTGTCGCCGACTGGAAAGTGTTTCTGTCGACAAAGTATTCTGTCAAAATTGTCGCACTTTTACCATCTTCATAGGAAGGCTCCATGTCGATGTCGGTGATTTCAACGGTGTGGACTCCACCACCAAGATTTACGTACGCCCCAGAACACGAGGATTTGACTTTAGAGACATATCCGCAGTCATCATTACCAGGCGACGAAGAGACGCAGGAACCCAGTACCATCACGGTCGAGGAAATCATCACGCTAATATATGGTATTCCGACGACGATCACAGTTTCCTCCGTCGAAACACAAGCACCTGACAATGATGTCGCCTCCCTGAACGCTACATACGCAGGCGTAGTTCCCGGGATGCCAAAGCGCATAATTCCACATCCACCAAGTGTCGAAACATCTCGGAACCTCTCTGATAGCACAGCCACAGTGAAATCTGCAGCACTCGTACCCAGAGGTACATACGAAACCTTTCACTCTGAATCAGTACCACAAACCCAAACGTCGACGCCACAAACGCAAACAACCTTTCTGTGGCCAACTAAAAACACACACGCTCCCCGCCACCATTCCCATTTCCATTTCCACACGCTTGGACACAGACACGGCGCGTACCGCACGTTACAGACACACGCATTTCGAACTCTACCTACACGCGCCGCAGCTCCATATTCGCACTTCCTCACTCCAGAGCAGATGGCTCAAGAGCGTGACATGGATCTGAATGAAACGTACACCACTGGATCAGATGCGCTATCACGTCTCGGCGAAGCGCTACCCTACCCGAACGTTGCGTTCATGGTTTTTATATTTGCGTCCATAGCGCTAGGTTTCGCGTGGGCAAGTCTAGTGTACCACGTCAACTTTCCCGACGTGTGGATTTCCTGGGTCCCTCGATCTCGCCAGGACACGAAGAAGGATGGGGGAAAAATAGGGAGGGCAGGAGCGTGCACGTGGTGGCCCTGGCCACTCAGTATCCTGAAACGCGGGAAGGAGTACACCAAGATCGGCACCAAGGGAAAGAAAGCAAAGTCCGACAAGCCAATCGACAAGCCGTCGAAATACATCCCGATACCTCTGAGCTCGACGTCAACGCTCAGCTCGACATCTTCTGGGTCGTATGAGTCTGCGACGCCATCTGCTACTTCGACGGCTACACCGACGTACCCTAGTTTTCGGGGTCACGGTACTAGTGTGAATGGCGAGTCTGGGATTGAGTTGCGCTCTCGGAATCGCAAGCGTTCGAATCGATATGTAGCTCCGCCGTCTCCAGGTCGAGAGGATTTACATGATTCACCGACACCTATGCATTCGTCCGCTGCCACCGCGCTGCCGAATATGACGGCTTCGGCGCTTGGTATCAGAGAGTCAGACGAGCAACAACTTCCAACTCCGGAATTACCATCTACCGCCCCGGTTCCCGGAGCAGAAGGATCCTCGTTTCTTGTACGAACAACCTCTGTAGAAGGACGCTCCAGCATCGAGCACGACCTGACTCCACCGCCCGCCCCAACAATCACACTACACGTGCACGACCACAACCAAAACACCAAGTCTTCGTGCAGAACCAAGCCTCAGGATTCCTTCTCCTCGCCCGAAAACCCATACCTCCCCCACCCATCATCCTCCTCCTCCCTAGATAGAAATATCAATATCAGAACAAGCGAAGAGTGGCTCTCAGCGCGCGCTGCGTTTTCCGATGGCCGGCGGACGCCGATGGGGGGTGGTTCTGCTGGGTCGTTGGCTGCTTCTGCGAATGTGAATGGGAATGCGAGTGCGAATGCGGACTACAGGGATAGATATACTGGTAGCTCTAACAATCAAGGCCATGCTAACTCTCTCGACATCGAAGCCCAAGATCCCCACGGTTCCAATTCCGGTAGGCCGTCGAAGCGGAGTTCGTGGTTGACGTTTGGGCCTGCGAGTAGCGATGATAGTGCGCGGGTTACGAGCTATGACGGCGGAAATGGGTACGGAAACGGTAATGGAAATGGGAATGGGAATGGGGTGGGATACGGAAATGGCAATGGCAATGGATGGCTGAACAAAGTCGATGATGCAGTCACGGGCTTGGTAGGCAAGGTGGCGCGGTGGACGGAGAATGCGGATGGGGAGCAAGGCTTGCTGTTGCCTGTGTCCAAGGGCGACAGGTTGGAGTAGGTATAGGAGAAGGGGGTGGATGGTTCTTGACGAGAGGGCTGGGATGGCGTGGCGTTTGGTGTGTGTTTTGACTATTGTAGACTGTTAGCGATTCAAGTGTATACGTATAAGCTGGTCATCATGGTCGAAAAGAAAATGAAGGAGCACCAGCACCAGGGTATATAGACTTTATGACATACCAAACAGCACGCAATATACCTAGTGAGACACTCAAGAAAGCTAGGATAGTCTATCCTGATAAGTGACCAGCTTTGAGTAGCAATGTAAAACCAGTTCCCCCTATATATATCAAGATCATTCATTCCCCTCCATAGACGACTTCAAACGCGCCACCTGCAACGCCAGAACAACCAGTATTTAACAACACGCTAGCATCAAATCATACAAATCACCACTATTCGTAGATCCAGTCTCCTCCCCCGCTCCATCCCCTGCCCCCTTACCCCGGACTATCATAAGGGTTCTTCCCCCTCCCCACCGCCCCCTTCGCCTTCCCCACCTTATACGTCCTCCCCTTGAGCAAATAAACCATAATACTCGGCACCCTCCAGCCATAAATCACGCCGACGCCGCCAAACCGCTTGATGGGTATGAGCTGCGTGTCCGTGGGATTCTGCACATAGCACGCGTCCTCCAGCGCCTCGATCCTAGCGCGCGCTCCGTCCGAGGTTAGAAGCGGGGTTCGTGCGGTTTTGGAATAGAGGTGGGAGGTGGGAGGGGGCATGGCGGGGGTAGACGTTAGGCTGGCGGCAGGATTGGAGTTGGAGGGAGAGGTGGAATTCGAGGTGGGACGCAGATGTGGTGAAGCAGAGGCTGAAGCTGAAGTATACGTAAAATCCTGATTCGGGATTGGCGACGCAGTTTTCACCCCCGGACTCGCTCTCGCCGACTTCGTATGCGCGGGCGGTGTAGGCGTAGGCGTTGGCGTCCGCACAGGCGCCGGGAACGAGATGCGCGGACCCAGCGTGCTAGATATCGAGGGTATCGGCAGGGTCGGCGAAGGCGGTCTCTCATGAGCAGGTCGCGTGGCTGGACTCGTAACTACTCGCGATAAATCGTGCGTGGGACCGTCGTCTTCCGTACCCAAAATCTGCCGCGCCTTCTCGGACATGAGGGGGCGCTCGGGGGTGGACATTGAGCGGGAGAGCGACTCTTCGGTTGGCGCGCTGGTCACGGTTTGCAGGCGGTACTCGTGCGATAGGAGGTCGTTGTGCAGGTTCTTCATCAGCACGGGGATTGCGTCGTAGACGTCTAGCACGTAGTTTTTGGAGTAGGCGGCGCAGTCGCCGACTGCGTAGACTCGGTCTCCTATTCCGGGACCGTGGATGCGCAGGGTTTCTGGGCTCGTCACGACGTAGCCGTTCTCGTCGAGCATGTGGTCTGGGAGGAATTGGGAGTTTGCGTAGACGCCAGTGGCGGATATGAGCAGATCTGAAGTTATTGTCATGTCGTTGTTCAGAATGCAGTTCGAGCTGCCATCGCCGTTGAGAGTGTTGCTCACTTCACGTAGGTTGTGCACCACGTGGACACCGAGTCTTTTTAGTTGTCTTTCGGCTTTCTTGCTGATTGCCGGATGAAGCTTTGGTAGGAGTCGAGTGTTGCCAGAGAGAAGAGTGATGGTCTTGGGGATCCTCTGCTCGGGAGGGGGAGGTGTAAGACGGACTGGCGGTGGCGAAGCAGGTTGTGTGCTTGTTCCAGAATTGCGTTTACCCTTTGAAGGCAAAAGGACACGATGGGCTCGTGCCAGTGCTTGGGCGGCAGCAGCGGTCCTTGGCTGTGAAAACGGGGAAGTCCACTTGCCCTTGAACCTGCGCTGATTGAAGTATTGCGCCAGTTGCCCGGCCGTCTCACACCCTGAAGGACCGCCACCTACGATCATGACTGAGTGTGCATGCTCGAGTCTTCGATGAAAGTCCCGTAGCTCTGCCATTGTCTGCTCGTGAGTGCCATGAAGAGAATATAGGGGCGAGTACGCCGAACTTCCCGTCGCAATAACCAGCGCATGATACTGAATAGTCTGAGATTTGCTGTGCCGCTCTGCCTCATTCGATCGATATTGCATATCACGCGTGACGGGCGATGTCGGTGACTCGATCCCGGCTGTGGAAGAGCTTGCTTTCGATACGCCCGAATGGCGTTTACTGCTCTGATTTCTGACTAGCTCGACGGTAACCCTCCTTGCGCTCGTGTCGACTGAAGTTGCCCAACCTTGCATAAACGTAAATTCATTGAACGGGTGTCGGGCAAAGGCCGGTTCGATTGGGATGAACGCATCTTCCGTGTGGATAAGGTTCGGTGTCACCAACGCCCTGGGTGCACATACGTTGAAGTATAGGTGAGTGGAAGGGCTGACCAAGACAACGCGGTAGGTAGGGGCGTTTTCGAAGGTACTCAGCTGATGTATGATGTGGTCAAGGAAATGGTGCGCAACAGATAGTCCGGAAAAAGAGCCTCCCAAAACCACGATGTTCAATGGCCGCGGCATGATGAGGACGATCTGGTATTACGAGATCTGGGTGCAACGTTTCAGGCAGCCGGCTGTGTCTGTGGCGACTGGCTGTTGTTGATAACTTGAAGTCTGGAGTAAGACAAAGGACATCCCATGACTGGGGGCAACGCAAGATGCGGGACTAACAGTGTGGCGACGGATCAGTTTAGTAGATGTCATCTGGAAATGGTGCGTTTTCAAGACAAAGAAAATCGGCCATGCTCCCTTTGCGTGCAACATTCCAATAGGGTGTAACAACGATGCATCCGGGGAATGCCAAGGAACCCCTTGGTTGCGCGAAGAAAAGGGCCACTAGCATTGAGAGACACATGCTCTCTATAAGTTGAAGAAAAGGAAAAGATGATCGAATCTTTGGGTGGAAATTTTTTGAATCTACCTTATGCGCCTCAAGTCTCAGTGTCAACACCAGCCGTCGTCTAGTTTTGCAAACGAGAAAACCTAGGAGCGATCCCCTTCTTGTCTAAAAGCAGAGACACAATATAGTCGAGGCAACCCAGATGAAAGTATTGGTCTATAAGAAATACATGGCGAAGAAGAGGAAAGAATGATCAAGGAATGATGGGACTGTGGCAGCGAGCAGGGCCACGGATGTGAAAGACTGGTCATGTGAGCAATGTAGACATCAAGCAACGTGGCTCACTGACATTCTGGTTCCCTCACATTGAGGATTCGATTCAGTCCAGAAGGGAGAAGCTTTCATCCATCTTGATTGGCGAAATATTAGCGCGTTACACTGGAGTGGTGGTACAACTCACCAACAACGTCGTGCCAAGGTCTGATATAGGACGAGCCCAACTCGCTGGGCTTGGTGGAGGTTGAGGAGGGGGAGATGGTGGGTCATCTCTTGACATGTTTTGGATCGAAGCGGAGGCTGAGCAGAGGAGAGCAGGGACTTTGCTGGTGAGGGTCATGATTGGAGAGAAAGATGGTAGGGCAGTAGTGAACTGGAGGCTGAATCGACAACTGCAGCTATTCGATGCTGAGAGCGTAGAGTGATGCTACGACGATGAAAGAACGTCTCTCGAGCAGATTATAAGCAGGCTGGAAGAGGCCCTGTGGGAGAATGACTGGGGTAAGCTTAGCTGGCAATCAACGTAGGAGTCGCTACAGGCAATCAGCGTTGCAACGGCCCGGGCGGGAGCGGATGCATCCAGGCAGAGAAGTACAGTTTAAAGTGTGAGGACTGGAATGAAGTGCTCATTCGCAAGATGTACAAGCATGAATGTCCAGCGCCCCGGTAGAGTGAAATTGGGTCAAGATTAGCATTCTCAACCGCAGGCAAACAACGTGGTGATGTGTACAGCGAGCTTATACCTGGTTGAGACGGAACTAGGCAGGCTCACGCAGTGACCCTTCTTAAAACTGGAGCACGACGTGATGGCGGACCGTTCATTTGACGGGGGCCAGCAGCCGGTGCCGGAGTGGACATATTAGACAATTCTAGAAGTCTGATTACGATGTGCTCGGAAGGGTGCCAAATGGCGGTCTGCTGTGCTGGAGCCAGTTGCGAGGGGTGCGGTGATGAGCTGCTCGAGAGGGTGCATGATAACAGTGGGGACAAGAGAGTCCCTAGCCAGCCGGGAGGGAGGGTGCAAAAATGCGCAATGGCTTGCATAGCAGCGCGGCGCTTGTGGGTGAGCGGAGGAATCAGCGTGTTTGCTGTCTGGGACCTCATCAGCGAGGGGCGTCAAGCAAACCCTCGCTCATCGGTGAGCCTGCCCATGTATGACTGCGAGAAGAAACGGGAGGCTCTGCATGGGGGGTGGAGAGCTGCGAGTGTGAGAGCGGGGAAGATGGACATGTGGGGGGGGGGCATGCAAGGCGCTCGAGAGCGACGATCCCGCGGTGAAAGGGCGTGCCAAGGCCCGGTGAGGTGAGCTTTCACGACGCGGGGAGCTCTTGCCTTCGCTGCTCTCCGCTGCCTTTCACCTCCCAGGCCCACCGCCCGCGCTGCTCCCTCACGACGACGCCGCGAAGCCAGCGAACATTGAACAATCCCGCCCGCACCCACGGGACGCTTGCGTCGTAGGCGTTCACCGCGCGTTCCCATTTCCCCCCATGCGCCCACCCGTATAATGCGCTGCACCAGCACCTAGGGCTGGCTGTCACGTCTTCCAGCGCTGCCATCACCTATTTTGTGCAACCCCGGCGTTCCATTCCCCTCCAGCGCCCTGCAGCCTGCCACCGCGCCCAGTCCGCCCGTCCATCCTGCCCCGCCGCCACGACACCGCCGCCAGCATGTCCACGACGCAAGTGACCGAGTCGAGGTGGAATCCGGACAATGTCAAAGACGTCGCCGAATCCGTGGGCCTCGCATCGCTCCCCGAGCACGTGCTCGGCGAACTCGCCCAGGACGTCGACTATCGGCTCGCTGTGGTGCTGGAAGAGGCCACCAAGTTCATGCGCCACGGCAAGCGCACGACCATGAGCACCGCCGACGTGTCCAATGCTCTCCGGGTGCTCAACGTCGAGCCGCTGTTTGGCTACGAATCGACCCGCCCCTTGCGCTTCGGCGAGGCGTCCCTGGGCCCGGGCCAGCCGCTGTACTACGTCGAGGACGAAGAGGTGGATTTCGAGAAGCTCATCAACGCGCCGCTGCCCAAAGTGCCACGCGAGATGACTTTTACAGGTGCGCTTTCCTCGTCCCAGAGCCGCTTTGGGCGAACTTGCTGACGACTCCCAGCACACTGGCTTGCCGTCGAAGGCGTCCAGCCATCCATCCCCCAGAACCCGACAGCAATCAACCACGCCGACCTTCTCCCGAAGGGCCCCAACGCCAATCCGCACCTTGCCGCTGCCAATGGTCTTGACAATGTCAACGTCAAGCCGCTTGTGAAACACGTCCTTTCCAAAGAGTCCCAGGAACTATTCGCCAAACTCTCCTCGGCCCTCATCGACGAGACAAACTCGGAATGGCAAAACGCGGCATTGGCTGCTATCCAGACGGATCCCGGCATCCACCAACTGACAACGTACCTACTAACCTTCATCGCAGAAAAGGTTACGCACAGCATGAAGAACCTGTTCGTGCTGCGGCAAATGATGCTCACCACCCATGCCCTTCTGTCCAACCAAGCAATCTACCTCGACCCTTACGTCGCCTACATGGTTCCTCCGGTACTGACGTGTTGCACCGGCAAACACCTCGGACCCCAGACGCCCACCGTACCTCCGTCGAATGCGTCTTCTGAAACGCTGAATGGCAACAATGGGAATGGCACCTCATCGAACTCCTTGAAGCACTTCGAACTACGCGATCTCGCCGCCTCTATCCTGAGCCATATGTGCGTCAAATACTCGGCGACAAACCAATCGCTGAAGACCCGGTTAGCACGCACGTGTTTGAAAAATTTCCTGGATCCTAACAAGCCGCTGGGCACTCACTATGGCGCCCTGAAGGCTCTCTTGGAAATCACCGGTGTCGAGGGCACGAGATCCGTCCTCTTACCCAGTCTCCCGCTATATGACACCATCCTGAAAGAAGCGATGACCGACGAGATCAGGAGACCCGAAGCCGAACGTGTGGTTGGGATTATTCTCAGTGCGCTGGATTCGCTCGATACGCGACATGGGGCCGCACCAAGGGTGAACGGCATTGCCAACTTGGATGGTCTGAAAGACCGCCTAGTAGAACGAGTGGGGGAGGTTGTCGCCGAGAAGATCGTGGCCAGTGGGAGGTCGTCTGTCGCACAAAAGATACTGGAAAGTGAACTTAGCTTGTAGTGATGACTAGCGAGCATCCGAAAGACTTAGCTCTTGGTTGTCCCGCGACGTTCCTCACAGGGCGCATCACAATATAGAGGTAAGCTTATTCAATCATGACTCAACTCATAACCCACTCGTGCCTGACTCACTTCTAAAAGTAGCTGTCGATCAGGAGGCGGACACCTTGTACTTGTTTTATGCTTTACTGGGGATCAAGAACTAGAATGGCGTTTTTGGGGCAATGAGTTTAGTGATACCACATGAAGTGAATGAGAACTTTTCGAGAGTGCTGAATGCAGCTAGAATAGTCTGTCCTCGAGTTTCCGTAATCCGAACATTATGCATGTGCCTCGAGGAGCTGAGTCCATACAGGAGGAGCTAGTTTCGATAAAATCCATAACAAGGCTCGCGCTGAACATGTAATACGTCCTGCGAGAAATACTGTAAAGGGTAAGTAACGAGGCCAACAAAATCTTCCGGCTTCGGGCTGTTCTCGGTGCTCATAGCTGACCACAAGAATTGAGCAGAATGAGTGAGCAATGATATTCCAGCTGCACGTTAAACTACGCGATTTCGTGGTAAGTTTTCCCAACCCGACTACATCAGGTCCGCACCATTCATTCAAAGACAGCCTCCAACTCAACACTGCGCAATAGTACCAGCGGCGTAAATCTGTTCATTTCCAACAATGATCCAGACGCTACACGCCCGTCCTGCATCTTTTCCATCAAGCACCGTCTGCATCGACACCGATGGCGGATATTGAGAAAAGCCGGTCCTCGTTGGCCGCTTCGGAGAACCACTCACTATGCTCGTCTCCCTTTGTATCCTCAGTTCCGTCGGCGTATGAGCATAGCAACCATGTCTTCATGTGGGAATATGAAAATACCGAGGGCCTTCAAAATTGTTCTTGTCGTCGTCGCCGACGAAGCTCTACTCAAGCATTCCGTTTGCTGGCTAGCTTCACACTCAGCGCTATGATAGCGACACTTGTCCTCTGGTTGCTGTACGAACAGGATAACAAATTCGGGCTCATCATGCGGGGCATGACAACTACGGAGAAGGTGGACTTCGTTATGACGACTGAAGAGGACCTGTTTGCTGAGCTCCACGGAAGTGACATTCCTCAAGTCGTGCCTTCTGAGCTGGCTCATGCGACGGAAGAGCATCATGCGGCAGTTATGATCGCGTCTGCGGTACCAGGACGAAGGGTCACAAAGCGAGCCATTGAAGAGGATCCATCTCCTTCTCTCGAACCAAACACTTATCTCACTGACGAACTTGATACCCACGTCGATGCTGACACCACCTCTGGCGGAGATAAGCTGGTCTTCGATATCGACGAGAACGAACTGTCCAAAGTCCGCACCGCAGATGCCCAACTTCACCCCCTTCTGATTCCCGGCTGGCTGCCCGGCCGTCCGCATTTCCCTCCTTCATGGCAAAGCGCGTTCAGAAAGATCAAATACAACAGCACAAAGAGTACAAACACGTCCGTTGCCGCCACGCCTATTAGCACAACGTTCGTCGTCGAAACCAACGCCTCAAGAGTCCAGGATGTGACGTTCAAAGGCTGGCCTGCTTCCACTCCTTTGTCATCGTCTCGATCTTCATCTGCACACTGGGGACCGCCGACTTCAACTGCACATGGAGCACCGCCTACTTTCACCGCACGGCCAACATGGACCTACGGCAACAGACCCTGGGGCGGACGGCCGCCGTGGTGGAACGCTACGGGTACTGGCAGACCTGCATGGGCCACAGGAACCGGACGCCCTTCTTGGGTTCCATGGACAGAATCCGGCCCGCACGCCTACCCCACCGGCTACGGGCATTCCAACGCGAGCCACTACTCTGGAAATTCCACGTATACGCACTCTAGCGGAACAGCACCATTCGCGAACTCTACAGCTCACTCCAACCCCCAACCGCCCATGGTTCCTCCCAACCGCCCAACACCGCACTTCACCACCTGTCTGATCCCCCATCCATCCACATCTACATCCTCTGAGGATCCCCGCTCGACCAACACCCACGCCCACCCTGCCCTCTCCCCCCGTGGCGGCAGCCCTTTCAAACGCCCCTACCCACCTCTCATCCTCCCCCCCTCAACCATCACCCAGCTAACCCGCACCCTCGGCGCCCTACCCATACACCTGCCATCCCGCCCTTTCCCCATGCCCCTGCACTCCCTCAGCGCCTCAGACTGGGCCGCACTGTACGAGGAATACGCGCACGACGCGCGCATCCAAGCGCTCATAACCGCCTTCGCGACCGCACTGTCACCGGAGCAAGCGGACGGCCGCGACGCGGCGCAAGTACACGCCTTTCTGGATACGCTGGCGCGCGTGTGGATCCCTGTTGGCGTGGGTCGTGTGCGGTTTGATAGGTGGGGGGCGGATGCGGCGAGGGTGCTTAGTAAGGTGAGGGGTGGGGAGGAGGAGGCTGAGGGGTTTTTGTTGAGGGCTGTTGCGGGGGGATTGGTGCAATTGGGGAGGCCGGTTGTTTTGTGTGGGGGTGGGGGAAGGGCTGAGGTTGATGCGTTGGGGATTGAGGGGGGTGGCGGGGATGGAGAGAGCGAGAGGGAGTGCTGGGCTAGGTTGTTTGATTGATTAGGGGTTTCTGGTGGGAGCGTCGAGGGAAGCGGGAGGGTGAATGGTGAAGGTATTTAGTTGTTTTTGAGGAGTGCTTATGGGGAGCGTAAATCTATTGGGGCTTAGCTACAAATCAGCCGCAGACTGAACGGGTCTATTGGACCCTGTTTTACCCTCGAAGATGTTGTTGAAGGAATGTATTACACTGTTTGTGCAAGCCCTACCTTAGGAAGACATTAATACGTTCGATACACTCATGGGAAGCTTGAGGAGAGCAGGCGCGGGGACTGAAAGGAGGATCGATACTGAGATTGATGGTGATGACAAGTTCCTGGACACTGTGGAGTATCTGTACTTTCAAGTGGTTGAACCTAGATACAAGATTACATGTCTTCTAACATCGATGTTCTGTACACGGGCAGAACTCTACTCTCTCTAGATGTTCTGTATGTTCAACTTACTAATGGAGTGCCAAGTCCATTTCCTGGACGTACAGTCACACGAACATATATGACATCTTGAAGTACGTGCTATGAAGAATGTTTCCAAGCCTTCTAGGCCTCTTGTAGATTTCAACATGCGGAAGATGACTCGACGGTATTTGGTCGTGTCCCCCAACTTATCTCCAAGCTATTTCCTCTCTGCGAAGCTCAATTTTAACAGCTTTGTAGCACGACACTCTGATCTAAAAACAACACCAATTCCTGGAAATTGTACGTACTGGGAAGGAGTCCGTGACTTGTTGCGAAAAGGTACCTAGTAACATTTGTACATGGCTCTGGAAACTACTATTCGCGATAGTATAATGCGCAATCGTATAGCAAAATTCTCATGAACAAAGAACCAGCTCCTGTCAAGCCATGCGACAAATAGCGCTTCATGGTATACTAATGAATCATTGGTGTTGGCAAGCAGCCTTGACGTCGCAGTCCGGACGACTCACAGGCGCCGAGTCGCAGGGTCCGCGATTACTAACAACTTCACTCTTCACGAGCCAAAGAGCCTCGGTTCTCGGCTGGTTTCTTCCCCACACGTAACGTCTGACCGCGTCCGACGACCTCAGCTCGCCATGTAACTGCACCATCGGCCAGAGCTCCATACGCTCTCTCCAACCCTCCGATTCCCTATATCCCACTCTTATACTACAATTGTTCATCCCTCGTAGCCCGTGACAGGACACGCGGTCCAAAATGCCTTTCAACACCGAGCTCACGCGGGCACTGGGCATCAAAGGTACCTCCGCCATCGCACGCACCTGCACCCTTATACATCACTAACAACACCACAGTGCCCGTAGTCCAGGGCGGCATGCAATGGGTCGGCTACGCCGAGCTCGCCTCCGCCGTCTCCAACGCCGGCGGCCTCGGAATCGTACGGCTCTACCCATCCTCCTCCGCACCTCTCTAACCCCCCACAGCTCACAGCCCTAACCCAACCCACCCCCGAAGACCTCCGCAAAGAGATCCGCCGCTGCCGCACCATGACCAGCTCCCCCTTCGGCGTAAACCTCACTCTGCTCCCCGCCCTCGTGCCCCCCGACTACGCCGCCTACGCCCAAGTAATAATCGACGAAGGCATCCGCATCGTCGAGACCGCCGGCAACTCCCCGGGCCCCGTGATCAAGCAACTGAAAGCCGCCGGAACCACCATCCTGCACAAGTGCACCACAATCCGGCACGCGCAGTCCGCCGTCAAACTCGGCGTCGACTTCCTCTCCATCGACGGCTTCGAGTGCGCGGGCCACGTCGGCGAGACCGACATCACAAACTTCATACTGCTGAGCCGCGCGCGGCAGACGCTGGGCATCCCGTTCATCGCGAGCGGCGGGTTCGCGGACGGGCAGGGGCTTGCGGCTGCGCTGGCGCTGGGCGCGTGCGGGATCAACATGGGCACGCGGTTCATGTGCACGGTGGAAGCGCCCATACACGCCAACATCAAGCAAGCCATTGTCGCCGCGCAGGAGACGGATACCGAGCTCGTGCTGCGGCGGTGGAAGAACACGAGCCGGCTGTTCAAGAACAAAGTGTCGTTGAAAGCCGTCGAGGTCGAGAAGAGCAGCACGACGGGCAAGTTTGAGGAGGTGGCTGAGTATGTGAGCGGGAAGCGCGGCAGGCAGGTGTTTTTGAATGGCGATAAGGATTTTGGCGTCTGGACTGCGGGGCAGGTTATTGGGCTTATTCATGATGTGCCGACGTGTGAGGCGCTGGTCAAGCGCATTGAGACGGAGGCTGTGGATGCGCTGAGGCAGAATCAGGCGCTTTGGGTTGGGGAGAGCGGGCAGGTCCCTGTTAGTGAAACGGGCACTGTGGGGAAGAATACGAATAACCCGCAAGCTGAAATCTGGGGTGTGGGAAAGAGCAAGTTATAGAGTTTAGGTTTGATAGAGAGAGTATCTAGATGCATGCATGTACGAATTCTTGGTCTGTATACGAGATCATCGCGAGGCAAGGGACGGCATTAATCTGAAATCTTGAATATACAGGTTAACAGTGTATTGCCATTATTCATTAAGACTCAAAGTCTGAACCAGTAGTGCTAGATCGGAGAATGGACGCCAACCGCAGTGCCATGCCGCTAAAGATATGATTCCCTAGATGTAAATCTCCAAAAGCAGCCAGACCCATCGTGCAAAATCACAAAGGCAGTAAAACTGTCCGAGACAAACCAAGGACAGAAAGACTTGTTCCGGTCTCATCCTCATCAATTCTCCAACCACCCTCCTCACCTCCGAGACGACGGATCCTATCCGTTTCTCAGCGTATTGACTCGATCCCTCCCTCCCATAGGACTCGCCGCCCTCGACCCAGCTTGCCTAGGATTCGGGCTTCTCGGCAGACTACTCCCTCTAGTCCCATAACTCCTCTGACTAGGTTGTTTCAATCTCGCAATCTCCTCATCCTTCCTCTCCATCATTTTCCGCAGCGCTTCATTCTCATTTTTCCACTTATCGGCCTGGTCCTTGACGAGGTGCCACGACTTGTCGAGTGTGAGTTTCTTGAGCTCGACGGCGACGCCGGACGCCTGTTGCTGCAGCTTGGCGTTGTCGGCGCTCAGCTGCGAGTTCTCCGTCGTAAGTTCCGAGGCCCGATTTTGCGCGTTCTGGTACTCGCCGCGCATGTACTCGATGTTGCTCTCGGCGGTTGCCTTGGACGATATGGCGCGGCGTTCGGTTTCTTTCGCCTTTCCGAGATCCAGCCGTAGCTCCACAATGGTTTTGTCTTTGTCGTCGTCCGAGGAGGCGTGTATGCGATTCATCTCTTTGACTTCGGCGCGCGCTTTCTCCAGCTCGGCGCTTTGGTTGTCGTATCGCTGTTGCAGCGACTTTAGCCTTTGGGCTCCTTGCTCGGTTTGAGCGGTGAGAGTCTTCTCTTTACCGAGCGAGCTGAGGTACTTCTTGTATAGGTCTTCGAACTCATTTTGTCGCTTATCCCACGTCGCTGCCTGGGAGCGATGATGCTTGACCCACGCTTGAGCGTTGTCAAGCAGTTTCTCTTTCTCTTTCACCGCTTCCTTCGTCTCGGCGAGCTCCTTCTGTAGCTGTGAGATTTGCGCCAGGGCGATTGGCAGGGGCATCGGCTCGGCCGCTGTACCAGGCATTGAATCACTGACGTGTGTGACCTCAGCAGCCTCATTTGCGCTAGGCGATGAACGAGGTGGTTGGGGTGTAAGTCGCAAGCGCTTAGACGGGTCGAGATGTTCCTCGACATCCAAAGGGCGTTTGGAAATCGCACGGGAGGATGCATCGGGTACAGCGACGGGGCTCGCAACTTGTTCAGGCGAGTCCTCTCCCAGATAACCTACAACGTCTCTGATCGAACAGATAGACGGCAGTGGCCAGTCTGGGAATTTTCCATTTGCGCTGTTATTTGGACATGTAAGATACTGGGCAACGAGTACTGCAGCCTCAGGTGCTCGTGGTGAAGGGACTAAAGGGCGGCCGATCTTGTCATGGATCTGACTCAAAGCGCCAAAAATCGTGTGCAGACGCCTTTTGGCACCCAACGTGGTTGGAACATGACGCTCAATGTGACTTAGAGATCTCGGGACGAGAGGGTGAATGACGGGTACAATCCGGCGATCAGGGTGGACGGCCCAATTCTTTTTGCGGATAGTGGATGTTTCCGCACCATTCAATGAGATGATGACGTCTGGTGGCCGGACGACAAAACTCGAATGAACAGATAATATTGTCATTGTTACGCGTCCCTCCGTTTCAGAGTTCTCGGAGGCATCGGAGGGATCAGCTCGCCGTCCTTTTGCCGGATATATATAGTTGATGAGACGGCCTTGACAGAATTTCTCGAGCATATCAAGGAGGCGCTCATCGTCTTCCTGAACAACGACTACGATATGCATATCCTCCTCCTTTAGGGCATCGAAGAGAGCACCCAGGAATTGGAATTTGACACAATTCTCATAGTCCCATCGAGCCTGGGTCTGCGGGCCAATGGCCTCTCTTGGCGACTCCGTACCAGCGTAAATAAGATCAACATGCGCCTCGACCTGCTTCAAGCGTTGAAATACTCGAGTCACTTCGTCTACTCTGTCGAAATCGTGATACTTGTAAAGGAAGTTCGTGAGGAGGTCCTTGGCTCGCTGGATCTCATGAACATACCACAACTTCTGACGTCCATCCATGGGTAATGGTACGATGAACTCTCCGGGCTGAAGTTGAACGTCGTCGTCCAGGACACTCCCAGTGTCCTCATCATCAGACGGCTCAGCCATGCCCTCATCAGCAACGTCGGCATTAGGGATCTCCTCGGCTTGAACCTGACCTCGATTGATTCCACTCTCAGCCTCGTCATCGACCCGGCGATCAGAATCGATCTTCGGGGTTTCAGGAGATTTGGAGAGCTTGGAAATTCTGGGAACGGCCGACGCAGGTGCGAGAGAGGGTGCCTCTGGAATTTGGGTAGCAGCAGAATTTACCAGCGCTGCGTTTCTTAGTGAGATAGGCTCTTGTGTCTGCTGAGGTCCCCGGTCCGGTATGGTGGAAGGGGATCTTGTGCCCGCGGGTGATGCCGTGAGGAATGTCCGTTTTCTGGCGACAAAAGGATTCGTACTTCGATGCACATCGTAATCATCATCCCCACGCTTTGCAGATCCTGACTCCGCATCTTCGGCCATCTGGGCGGATAGCGAGGACGTGTTTACTGGCGTCTCGGGCCGTGGCGGCAGAGCCGAATCTGGCGTTTCTATAGAGTGTATTGGTGGAAGTGGTAAAGACTCTGATAGAGCTGAAGAGGCTGCAGAGGATGTGGCAGACGGATGTTCGATTGGAGACTTTTGGGACGTGCGTTGTCCAGAATTTGATGAACGTCCGCAGTCGCTGGCTCCGGATTGTGTTTCTATCGACAGACGAACTCTGTCTCCCGAGTCACTTTGTGAAATTTGAGAGATATTAGTGGGAACGATTTGAGCGTTTTGCTCCTGTTGTGTCTCACGCTGCTCTAGGTGTGACAACGACTGTTGGGTGGTGTTCTCCCCGGTGACAGAATTCGTGGCCTGCGAGACCGTCGCAAAGTCTCGGCGGCGAACCCTCTGGTCTGTCTGTTGTTGGTGTGAGAGCTCTTCGTCCGTGCCAGTCAAGGGTTGATCTTGCGTCTGAACGGGTTTGGGGGATTCCAGTGGCGGAAGTTCAGGCTCAAACAGAGGGCTAACACTTCGTCTTGGAAAATTAGTGAAGGTAGGAACTAAAGGATATGGGAGCGTGGCAGAAACGTTTTGTGTCTGTTCGTGAGCGCTGGGTGGTTCGGAGTGACGCGTATCCACGGGAGTGGCTCCGGTAACAGTGGGTGAGCCTGATGATGCTTGTGGGACAGAGGTGGCGGTCCCTTCTCCAAAGCTAGCATGCGTATGGGAGTTCTTGTCCTGCTCCAATAAAACCGGCTCCTGTTGCGCAGGGCTTTCCGGAATTTCGAGGACTTGTAGTGAGTCTTCCTGGCTCGGTGAATGTGGCTCGGGCTCGGGTGGCACAGCACGACCTCCGGTGCCGACGTTGGCAGAAGCAGGGGTCGGCTGCAAACTTGAGCCAGACGTGGTCGTGACCGTGACAGAGGGATTGTAGCTTCCAGACCCGTTCGAGCTCTGCGAATCTAGAACGACGCCTGCCTCTTCTATGTTCTGGCGTTGCGAGCTCTGGGCTGTAGTCGAGGTCGAAGCAGGTAATTGCGAGAAGCGCTCGTACTCGGTCGGTTCGAAATCGCTCGGTGGTCTGATCTGTACTTGCAGCGCTGGCCGTCTGGAGAGACGTGGTGTAGTCCGGGCCGCGAACGGAGACGCGCTCCCAGTTCGCGACTTTGGGGTCTCAGTCACAGTAGCGCGTTGTGTGGTGGGGGTGGAGGGCGCCGAACTCTCAATCACCGGTCGCGTCCGTTTGACTGCCGGGCTTGCTGCCGGCCTCTTCGAGGTGGGCTTTTTGGGTGTATTCTTCTCCCCCTCCTTCTTCTTCTTCTTCTTCTTCTGTTTCCAGGCAGCCGCTAAAGCCTTTGTCACATTCTCTTTCGGAACCCAATTTGGGGGATATGGGTTTCCGTTCGAGTCCGGCTCGAGCCAGTCGATGAAGTACTCCCCCGGTCGCTCTTTCAAAATCTCCTTCGCCGTGAACCACCGGGTCTCCTCGTCCAAGTCCAAGTCGTCCTGTAAGTCGTCCTCCGACTCGTCTTCGACGTACGATGTGACGTTGGTCTTACGTTTCTTTCGGTTCGAGGTAATGGTGCCAAAATCGGAGGCGCCACGGCTGGTTTTGTATGCGGTTCCTCTCTTCCGCTTAGTTGGGGCTGTTGGTTTTACTGGCGCCATCACGCGGATAGACCGCGCAAACGATACTCGGAGCTACAGTGAATTCCCATCGTTAGCATGGCAAAGTCGTGATGGGGTGAAAGCATCAAGTAAGCGGGTGCGGCATGAAGGCTAACCGCGGGACAATGCATGATCATCGGATTGCGCCAAGAGATATCACTTACACGCGCGGATGTCTACCAATGGTCGTTCGCCCGGAGTCGATGCGTCCAGATCCTTCAACGCCTTCAAAAGCCGAGCTCCCCGAGGCAAAGCAGAAAAGTTGGGTGAGTTGGAGGTTCTAAAAAGAGCAGGAGGGGACGCGACTGCCACTGGAGGGCGGTATGCAGAGGCTGCCCTCGAGATCAACTCATTTTGCGGTGAGCGCTCATCTGTTGACCGGACTGAGTTCGTAACGCAGCCGTGGTAACACGCAGCTGCTTATTTGCGCCAGTGAGAGGATGGGTTTCTTCGTGAGTCTGCAGTTTGGTGGCTGGCTAGATGGGTACAGCGGAGTAGCGAGCCATCCAGGTTTCAAGCACGCAGAGGGGTCTACAGTCTTGTTGTATTGTGTTTTCGCTTTATGTTCCCATTAAAGTGCTATCTGACATCAAATCCACCCGTCGTCTTATTTTGTGTGCCTCGAGTCTCTTTGTCCGTGTGTCTCGTGGCATTTGCGAGGGGTTCGGTTTTGACGCGTGCTAACAAACTTCTCCTACGTACACCTGCCTACAGAACAGGTTTGATCTACTGATATGCTTAAGGTCTTTACTAGATGAGGACCGGTAGTTTTTTTTATAACAACGGAAGTAGTAGTGAAGGTTGGAGCACCGTAAATCACAACGCAATATTGCTTAGATGATAAAGCCTCTCAATTGTGGGCTGTATCTGGCTATTAAGAACTCGACCATGAAACCAAGCTCCTTCGCGTGCAAGCTTGGAAGCTTACATTTTAATTGCATTGGCATACACTTGAGACGCGGCCCGCAAGACCTAGAGAACACTTCAAGTTTCAACTGCACTTCTCTAGCTCAATAGACTTTATTCTTTATGAAGAACTATCCTGAAACCAAGCGTTCTCACTACAATGCCTAAAGCAAATCATCAGAACATATAGTACAATAGAGGCTGATCGAGGAATTCGATATTCCGAACAAATCTAGACCTTGCCACATTCGGCTATATGCGTGGCACCGGACCTAATTCCATCTAGAACTTGCGCCTCGCTGATTGCTCCCACGATAGCTACCACGCCCATTAGAGCCATCTCCCTGGAAACCCCCTCTATTGAATGCACTGTAACCTGT
Organism: Lophiostoma macrostomum CBS 122681; assembly: GCA_010405375.1. Lineage (NCBI taxonomy): Eukaryota > Fungi > Ascomycota > Dothideomycetes > Pleosporales > Lophiostomataceae > Lophiostoma > Lophiostoma macrostomum. The sequence continues at coordinate 53,198 of MU004328.1, read as the reverse complement.
GTTATTACCATAATTAACATTGTTTCCAAAATTGCCATATGGCTGGTTTGGAATTTGACCCATGGGTGGAAACGGAATGTTAGGAAGCGGTGCAGGCATCCCAGTCATGGGTACTCCCGTAGGAAGTGGGAAGGGAGGGGGATATGGCGGCATAGGGAAAAGAGCAGGAAACGAAGGTGGGGGCGGGGGGAATGAATTGGCAGCCATGTTTGTGGTCGGCGGTGGTGGGACAAAGTTTGCCGGGTGATAAGGCTGATTGTGTGATGTTTGCGGGAACCCCCGGGGCAGATCGTGCGCTGGCAGGTACTCGCTGTTTACGGAAGGGTATAACGGTCCTGCTGCATCATGAGAGCGCGGATCAGGGGCTGGTCGACGAACGTCGTCATCGTCGTCGTCAGTGAAGCGAGAGGGCCGTGGGAGCTGGCTATCGCAAGATGAGGATCTGTCGCGGCTCCTGTAAGATGACCCTGAGCTTGACCTGCTGTCGTTGCGACCACGATATGGCTTTCGTTGATATTCAGAGGCCGAGGACGAGTACCTGCGACGACGAAATTGTGGAGTGTGACGATATCTTCCGTGATGACCATGCTCATCCTCAGGTTCATCGAGGTCCATCTTCCCAGCATGGTTTTCTCTCACTTCCAAGACCCTCTCCGGTAAGTCGTTTGCCTGTATATCTTCGGCAAAAGCACCGGACCAACCGTAGCCGTTGTTCGCTGTGGAAGTAGCAGTCGAGCCTTGGGCTTCCTTGACGACACGTCCCAACACGTCTGGCCGCATATCTGGCGATATGTTCCCTATCTCGTTGATATCATCCACCGGCTCGTAGCTTACTGGGGTTTTCAGGAGGTCAACGGTAGCGAAATACTCATCCAGTAATCCAGACACGGTCGCGGTAGGGTGCTTCTTACTGAACCTGTTGACACGCATACTATCGGCCGGGACAACGCGCGCAGGCTGTTTGATCGTGCGTTCAAGCATGTAGGAGGTGGGTGCGTTGTGCCATGATGCGCTTTGCTCGCCAAACCAGTCCGGTAGAGTGTGGACGACCTCCTTTACTTCGGCCGGAGGATGACCTTGCGCAACTCGAATGAGTCCACTAGCTCCTTCTATGATAGAGTTGAGATGCTCAGGATCGAGGAATGCATTGGCGTGCCAGTACTTGATCAAGCCCTTCAATTTTCTCTCGATTTGTGTATCCTTTGTGGTGAGACATATGCCGATGAGGCCGACGAGCTCTTCAATGTAGGGAGCAAAATGGATAGGAGCAGACGTCCCTCCCTCGGTGTGGAACTTGAGAGTGTGGAGGACATCGCTAATGACCAAAAGGATGTCCAGGCGGTTACGGAGGGATTTTGCTGAACTGGCGGCGGGATCCACGACGATCGCTTTCGACACAGACACCAGGAATTCGCCCAGCAGAACAACGCGAGTTTCTGAGGGGACTATATTCTTCAAGATCCACTGTTTGCACGTCTACGATTACAGCTATTAGTCTGCTCGAGAACCAGGGACCGTTCGCCGTCAGATGTAGTTACCTGTATGTTCTTCGGTGTGTCTTGCTCGAATACAGCGTCGATATGGGCGCAAAATTGAGTGCTGTCCTCGAGTGGTACTGTAGCTAGATTGGCGGGATTTGGGCCGCCTCGCGAAAGCGCCTGTTTGAATTTCAATTGGGCAATGCGCGCATCGGTCGCTGCGCGATTGAAAGCTTCTGTGAGGGCCATGACTGTCAGCGGGTTCGCAGGTGCGAGGCAGATGTTGTGGAAAGGTTGCTCAGGTGGGTTGGGCGCGTTTTGGCATCTGCGAAGCTGACTAAGCATAGGACACGCCAAGCCTTTCCTCATGACCTGCATGTTCATCCAGATGTCACCACCCGAATGCTTCAAGGCGGCACCGGAGCTTTCCATCGCCCTCGAAACAATAGGCCGTACCGGCACGGCAGTCTAATTATCAAGGCATCTAGTAGTGCACAAAATACCCTCTTCAACGCGTCTGAGTAGTAGACTCATTATCTTGCATGCTCTTGCGACAAGGGCCAGAATGCATGTTTTGGGTCTTCATTGAGGACGAGTAGCTAGGAGCTAAAGGGCTTCATTGACCTTCGCTATTCTCTCATATACAGCGTATTACAATGCTGGCGCAGACTCTTCTATACCTATTTATGACTTGATCATTACTAGCTCCTCGTACGTACGCTTGACCCGAGAAAATTTCATGAGCCATAAGCATATACTGCACGCCTCAAATGGTCATATTTGATCATGAATTTGTAGGGGACATCCCCAACTTCGGTCGCAACCCGTATATCTAAACTGGAGACGAAGACGTATCGGACTGTTTCTCCTAGGTGTGATGCGCAGAGTTACTCCGTACCGCTGTCAATAATTGATCATATCACTCACAAGATGGTTCAGGCCTGCAATACCGAAAGAGTGCACCAGCCAAAAGTATACCTGCACTTGACGGATATGCCCGCCGACTCACAGATACCTCTACGACGTTGCGATAAAAAACTGGGGGTGATGGCCAGATGCTTGACTCAGGTTTCCAAAACATTACTCGTCCACTCGACAGATTGCATCGATCCATGTGCATGATCGCGATCGAGAAAAGAACAACTCTTGTTTGTCGCCTCACTTTCGTGTGTCCAGCATCTAGAGAAAGCATTGTCATGCTGGTTTCGAATAGTAGAGTAGGCGCGACGCATCGTGATGTCTAATGAGGTGGGACGGGGATAACGGAGCACATCCGACGCAAATCACCATCCCGCGTCCATGGATTAGAGTCCCGTCCCGCAAACACCCCGGACACTATGGCCGCAGAGAGGCTCTCGGTAACCCGCGCTTGACTCAGGTGCCGAAGAGACGAGGTGTTGCTCGCGATGTCGGGCAGGAGTAGCTTGCAACGCAATGTTCCGTGTCGTGAAGCGCATTGCGATTCGTTGCCCTGCAAAATTCTCGACAGTGAAGACGTCCTGTGCAACGTTAAATTTGCGGACCAAAGCTAACACAAGGCGCGGACAGATGCCGGCAGACGGCGCCATGAGGGCTACTGCTAGACTTACTGCTTGGAGATAGCCACATGCTTCCGCGCGCGAGACTGTTCCAGAAGGACACCAGCGCGCAAACAGCTGCACTCACAGAGTCAGGTCGTGCAGCGCGAGCCCAAAGAGGGAGGCGGTTTGCAAGAGCGCATGTGAAGTGTGAAGGCCGCACGAACCACGATGCAAAGCGACGGAACTGGTGAACGCCAGAGTGACGCTACAAGTCCCTGCATTGCTGACTTGTGGAAACGCCAGGGACCAGGTCAACAGGTTTGGCGACGCCTCAGTTGCTCGGCTGGGATGGAAGTCGAGAGGAGGCCGCGAGGGCGGGAGCTTGGGCAGCAGCGTGCACCTCGACTATTGCCAATATGGGGTTGCGAACGAGAACCACCGGCACTAGAAACGAGGCCTCGTGGCTCAGGGGAAGCAAGAGATGCACACAGGAGGGACATGCCGCCTCTATTTCCATGCGCTCTGTGTCCCTAAGCAAACGACGATTGGCCGCGGGAGGGCGGAGTGTGTTTGTACACAAATGGGCAAAGCTACCTCGAAGAAGAAGTTTAGGCTAACTAAGCCGTTAGCCGCTGCCGGCTTGCTTTTCAGGGGTGGCACGGCGTGGTCTGTGGCCCGCAGGCTGCCCTCAGTGTGCTGCACTGTAGAAACGGTAGTGCGTCGAGAGGATTCATGAGAAGGCCGCTGTCTGCTGCTGCTGCTGCTGCTGCTGCATGCCCGCCATAAGCCCGGTGTGCGCTCGCAGTCCCGAATCCGAGTCTCTCATCCACGCACGCCCTCGCGGTTCTCTGCACAAACAGTGACAACAGCGGGCTTCCTCGCTCCTCAGCAGCGCGTACCTGAGCAGCTCGTCGGCGGAACGCTCCCGAGCAGGCGCCAGAGCATTCCTGCGGCGGCCAGGCCTCTCCACATCGATCCCACCAGCCAACCAGCGCTCGGGCAGCTGCGCGGCCTGTCATCTCGCTCCATCGGGAGCTCGTTGCTCGTGCGGATCGGCCTTCTTTGTCTCGACCGTGGACCGTGGACCGTGGCTGACCCGAGGACGACTTGCTGCCCGCAAAAAACACTCCAGCTGCTGCACTCCACTGCACCTGCCCACCCCTCCAGCGCGCCTGCCCTCCGCGTCACGATGCGTCTCTTCCGCAACAAAAACAAGCCCGCCATCTCCCCCGGCGTCCAGCCCAACAACTCCAACGGCTCGCTCAAGTCGCCAGTCCCGGGCTCGTCCAATGGCTCCAAGACCCCTACCGTCTCCTTCCCCGACGTGCCTCTGCCCCGGGCCCCGGACCCAGCGCTCGATCCAGCAGCCTACCTGCGCAGCATCTATGCCGTCCGCGAGCGCTCGAGGCTCGTCCTCGAAAAGGCGAAGAAAAACCAGCTCAAGCACTTTTCCGTGGACATGTCCAAATTCCAGGACACGGCCGCCTATGTGGTCATGATCATCAAGGCAAGCTCTTCCCTGCTTCACCACAGGACTCTCCCGGGCCATTGCTGACCTCGACGTAGCGGGACTACGCGCCAGACTACGCCTCCATTCCACCCCACGGACGATGGCAGCACTTTGAAGTGGGAGGCCGACCGCGCGTAGACCAGCTCATGCAGTCGTGGCCCAAGACGGTCGACAACCAGGAGCGCACGCGCCGCTTGATTGACCTCTTCCTAGTCTCTGTGCTGCTTGATGCCGGCGCCGGAGCAAAATGGCAGTATCGCAGCAAGGAGTCTGGCAAGATTTACCGGCGCAGCGAAGGACTTGCTGTGGCTAGTTTGGAAATGTTCAAGGCTGGTCTCTTCAGCAGTGACCTGAACGAGCCCTGCCAGGTCGACAGCGCAGGTCTAAAAAGGCTGGATGTGAAGACAATGGCTCGCGGACTGCAAGTCACTGACGACAACCCCCTAGACGGTCTCTCGGGACGCACCGGGCTGCTGATGCGACTGGCCGATGCTTTGCAGAATCAAGAAGTTTTTGGCCTCGAGGCTCGACCAGGGAACATGCTTGGTATGCCATTCTTCCTCTTAGCTGGGTCTAAATTGACGTTCTATAGACTACTTACTGTCACATCCTTCGACACAAGCTTCATCTGTCCCCATCATTCCGCTTCCCACTCTCTGGAACGTTCTCATGGATAGTCTGGCTCCTATCTGGCCTTCTACCCGCACCCAGATTGACGGCATTCCTCTCGGTGACGCATGGCCGTGCTCGGTCATGCCTTCACATCCTACTCACCCCTGGGAGAATATCGTTCCCTTTCACAAACTAACACAGTGGCTTACTTACTCATTGATGGTCCCGATGACCAAGCTTCTACATGTGCATTTCGCCGGGTCCGAGCTCTTGACTGGTCTTCCCGAATACCGAAACGGTGGTCTCCTGATTGATACTGGTCTCTTGACTCTCAAACCTGAGGACGCCAAGCGGGGACTCGCCCAATACCAACGGAACGCGCAAGTCAAGGGACAGCCCAACATGGAAGTAGTGCCGCTTTTCACTGCTGACGACGACGTTATCGTTGAATGGCGCGCAGTCACGGTTGGATTCCTTGACGACCTTCTTGCCGAGGTAAACTCTCTGCTCGGCCTGAGTGGACGTGACAAACTGAATTTGGCACAAATGCTAGAAGCTGGCAGCTGGAAGGTATTAGATCCCTGTCACCCCGCACCAGGGGTCGCAGCTGACAAAGTTCAAACAGGGCGGACGAGAAATTGCAGAGGTCTCACGGCCAAATACGAAAGAACCCCCGATCATGATCCTCTCCGACGGAACCGTTTTCTAATAAGATACCCACCCTTGAGCTTCTGTTTGTTGTCCTGCCTTTATTCGCCCGTCTGACTTTAGCGGTGCGGAACCCAATTTCCGCGCGCGGATCCTTCAGCTCTCGAACCCCAATCACATGTCGATGGGTCTTCTGGCAGCTTTTTCCTGTCCATATATTTGCACCCCAATTTCACCTTGTACAACGGCGTCCTCTTCAGTAGAGCGACTTCTGCTTCTGCCATTTCCCTGTCACGGAGGAAACCACCAGTTCTTGGATTCTGCACTGAGCAGCATGCCAAAGAGGCTCTGCTCTAGGGATTTTACTAGAAGTAGGCATTAATGAGATATTCAAGTATTCACCCTAGCAAAGTATCTGTCACAATTCTGTGCGGAGCACAGCGCGAAAGGTTCACGTGTTTCCCATGGGTGCGAGCGGCGATGTCCGACTTGTGATGACCAGAATTGTCGACTGTGACCAAGCTTATCTGGCGGACTGTCTTGGAAAGCGATAGACAGGGGCGCTGGGGCACTGGAGAACGCGTCCGCGGCATCCCAGTTCAGCCTCGGAACATCGCCATGCCAAGGCCCTAGCCCTCGGGCGTCTAAGCTCACATGTACAGCCTCACGTGAGAAGCGTCACACCTCATCGCGTGTCCAGACTTCGTCGAAGCCGCAAATACTCGACCACGCATTGACTGGCTGCTCCACTGTCCGCGCATGCGAGGGAACTAAGCAACTATACCGACCATGAATACGGGTAAGCGGCAGAAGCAGCGCAAGGTGCTGTTGATGGGCAAGTCTGGGGCGGGCAAGTCATCGATGCGGAGTATTGTCTTCAGTAATTACGTGGCCAAGGATGTAAGGCGGCTAGGCGCGACAATTGATGTCGAGCATAGCAACATCAAGTTCATGGGGAACTTGATGCTGAATCTGTGGGACTGCGGTGGGTGAGTAGGCCGTACAGCTCTTCTCCCATCGCGGATGCCCCATTGATTTTGTTTGGCGCGATGGAGATGTTAATGCATGCATAGACAAGACGGCTTCGTCGAGAACTATCTTACCCACCAACGTACCCACGTCTTTGGCAGCGTCGCTGTCCTGATCTTCGTCTTCGACATAGAGTCCCGCGAGTTCCAAGCCGACGTCATCTCCTACTCGAACATCATCCGCGCTCTCTCAGAATGCTCGCCGTCTGCTAAAGTCTTTGTGCTGATACACAAGATGGACCTAGTGCAGGCGCGTCTACGCCAGCAGCTCTTCGACGAGCGCGCGGAGTACATCAGAGCTGCATCGGAGGGCTTCAGGGACACAGTGGAGTTCTGGGCAACCAGCATCTGGGATCAAAGTCTGTACAAGGCATGGACGCAGATCATCTACTATCTGATTCCGAATGCGGGGAGCATAGAGGGTTTACTGCGTCAATTAGCGGAAGTCATCGACGCGCGAGAACTGATACTGTACGAGCGGACGACGTGTCTGATGGTCACACACGTCACGCGGGGTCTGGAGGCGCAGAACCCATTTACAGATCGCTTCGAGCGCATCAGCAGTATACTGAAGACGCACAAGCAGAGCATGGCGTATGTTGTCCCGGTCCCCATCACCCCGTTCATAAAGACATGCGAGCTAAGCACGGAACATCCACAGCAAACACACCAACCTTCCCCCCAACATCGCCAATTTCGCCGAAATGCAAATCAAAACCGGTCGCTTCATGTTCTTCATCACGCGCCTGACCGAAAACACAAACCTCGCTGCCTCGATCCCTCCCTCGGAGCAGGTGTTCAATGCCGCTAGAGTCAATATCCTGCTCGTAAGACCGAAGTTTGCCGAGCTGGATATTGCGAGTAAACCGCGGCCGGGTATCCAACAGGCCTTTGCGCATTCCGCGGAGAGTGAGAGTGTGCTTGGTAGAGAGAGACACAAGGAAAATGACGAGTGGGAGGGAGTGGGGAAAGGGAAGGGCAGGGTGGTGGAAGGGAGAGGTGGCGGAGGGTTCGACTGAGTGTGCATGCAGTAGACGGTCTGCTCGTTCGCGCCCTACTTCTGTGTGCGTTGAACACAGGGATGGTACCCAGTGGGGCAGGAAAGAGTTGCGGCAAAGAGGCGTTCGGAGTTGAGGGGAAGGGAGAGAAGAGAGAGAAAGGTGGAGGATCCTCATGATACCCATGCTTACGTGCGTCTTGTCTTTCTGTCTAGCACTTCAGCGAGCATTTCTATCGGGGCTGTATTGTAACTATCATTTCCTTTCTTTTTTGCCTGGCATTCTTCCATCTCCTTTAGTATATAGGTATCGAGCATCCCATGCACCCAATTCATCATGTCGACATCTAGACTGTAGTTCTTGTCCCGCATTCCGTGATACCAGGCGTTCCAAATTCTCGTTCGACCCGCACTGTGGCGTGGCGATCATACAGATACCGCACCATATGTGGATAAAATTGAGTCTCAACTGGGCGGCCAAGCAGAGGGACGAGATGCATACGGGCTGGTCCAAACGATATTGGTCATGCTTCGCTTTGCCTACAGCGTGGGGTTTGAGTACTAGTTTGTGTGTCTATGTTCGTGTACTTATATCCGTGTGAGCGAAGAAAGCGTACTCGTACTCGTACCCGGATGGGATGAACTGTGGTAGTCAATCAGGTTGGGAAAGTAAAAAGCAGTGCAAGCCTCTCCGAACCGACTCAAGCCGGTGGTAAAACCCGCATTTCCAACACCTCCTGTTCAGAATGGGATCTAAAGAAGCCCGCCCGCCCGCTACACAAGCAGCCTAGCCTGGCCTAGCAGAACTCTCCGCTCCACCGTGAAACATGTAAAGATGCTGTGCATAGGGCCCCTGCATGTACAGTACCAGGAGGCCGGTGGCTGGTGGCTGGTACCAAGCATGGTATCGATCTTGGCGGTCAAGGCATGAAGCATCAGGCATGGTGTTGCAATAGATTCCAGATTTTTCTTTCCGCTACACGTTCCTTCGACTTCGATTTCCACTTCCACTTCGGACGCTAATGGTTCAGACAAGTGGTGCATCGTATCCCAAAGTATAATTTCTCGTATCGCGAAGTATAGTCTTCAGGCGAGTAGGAATCAATGTAGTCGAAAATTTCCTGTGCACAAGAGAACTCGATTTTTCATTATCACAACCCAACCTCGTTCCCTCCCGCCATCCTCTTTTACAGAAACTCGGAAATGGTAAGACGGATCCAGAACGCCGTCATTATAAGCAAGTACTCCGAAATTTCGTCTCGTAGATATCGTACAGGTACCGCCGTGCCAAAGGAGATCAGATGGAAAGAAGAAGATGAAAAAGACAATTAAAAGGTGAATAGATAGATGACAAGTCAGCAGTATGAAATGCGCAGCCGTGATATCATTCATAGATCCAAGAGCTCTCCAAGAGCAGGGCCCCGCTTTTTGAAAGTCATGTTCATGTCCAATTTTTTATGCCACAGGAAGGACAAAGCGTACTAGTACACTCATTACATTAGGTTACGGGTTGTGACCGTCCGGGAAGTGGAAGTGGGAGAGTATCGGTAGTGGTTATCGCACACCTTTGGCTGTTCAAAGTGATATCAGTACGTCCGCGATGGTGAAGTGCGGTGTCGTGATTTCCGCAGGGTTTCCATTGTCCATGAGTGCGGGACGCATTTTGGGCGAGTATGAAGACGCCGCCCGTGTGAGATCGCCTTGTCAATGCCACGCGAGGCCCGTGGTGCGGGAAGATCATGCTTAGGGCGCCAGGGCGCCTTACTAGCCACGTGCGGCTCCCTTGTGTCGCGACAGCGGATGTGGAGGTGGATGTGGCGTTGACCGTGTGAGATGGCGGGCTGCTTGTCGTGGAATAAGCGTTATGTCTGTAGCAATCAAGAAGCTGCGGTTGAGGCCGAGCCAAGTCATGCGATTGTGCTTGAACATTGTTATCGCCCGGTCAGACTCCCGACTACCTCAAACAAGACCTGATCACTCGCTTTGTAGGCGACGTCGTCGGCGCCAAATGCCGTTTCAAGTGCTTCGTTGATCCGCCAAAATTGGCCATAGCTGCCGTTTCGGACCCCTTGTTGTTCCTGCAGTGCAACTTCTGTTAGCTGCTTGATGCGGGCAGTAATGGCTTTCTGTTGAACCCGTGCAGAGGCCCAGAAAGTTCCCAATTCTTCCACACACGACACAGTTGTTCCCAATGTCTCAATAAGAGCTGGCAGCGTAGAGACAGTACCGGCGGAGGTGAGCACATCGGTAGAAAGCATGAGAGCGTACCCAGGAAACGGCGTAGAGAAGAGGAAGCTGGTTGCTGCATTTGTTGGTAGGCGCCGTTGTCGATTCGCTGCAGCCAATGAGTGCATCATAGAAAGGAAGTTCGAAGCATTGCGAAAGGAGTGATCGATATTGCGGCCAACCTTTTCTATCGGGAGTGCACTGATGCGGACGTGGCGGTTTAGTCGAATGACCGTGGTGTGATATAGAGCATGTAAAGAGACAAACGTTCCAGCATACCCATCAATGATACTTTGGTCGAGATTCTGCGGGGTATATTGTAGGTTGGCAGGTAGCATACCATGCCAAGCGTCCAGCCTCTCATATGTTTTAGCATAAAAAGATTCGTAGAGTCGTTCGTAAACAGCTTCAGGACGTCGCACTGCCCGGCTAGTGAAAGTCAACACTTCGCCCCAGATTACTGAAATTAGAGTTAAATAAGCCATATGTCCGAGAGGTGGGCCTGTAGGGGCCTGGCGACTCAGGAGTTCAAAATCAAAGAAGGGGGTATCGCAGGGGTTGGAAGCTTCGTAGACAGTCTCTAGGCACGGGAGGCGGAGGAACGTGTCCTCGATGTTGATAACGCACAGGGTTCCACCACAGAATCCATTGTACCGCTGTTGGTGTATTAGGTCTAGGGTGGTCGTCGCCGTGAACGCGGTAGAACTTACATCCATCAGAAACCCAGACCAGAAGGTACGACGACAGCATTCTTCAAGGGTTCTGTGGTCGAAGCCATAATCCAGATCCATGGATGTGTCGACAAGCTCTGTGATGCCTTCCTCTGTGTTCAGCTTCAGTGCACTTATAGCACGCAAACCAGCACCGCAGAAGTCCCATGCTTCTTGGGCCTTACCGCGTGCAAAGTTGTAAAGAGCGAGCATCAGCCTGCTTTGACACAGCTGCAGCGTGAATTTTCCGAACCGTTTCTCCGTGGCATAGGCAGCGATACCTGCAAATTGTTTCCCCAGAGCCTTCTTGTCTGGATCACTGGAGAAGACGGAGCCCATGGCGAGTACTGAATACAGCAGCATACGGTGATCTTGGTTCTTCTCGCGGTTGGCCTCTACCCACGTAAGAAAAGGCTGCCGGGGAAACATTCCATACGTAGCACGTCCTGCATGGAGGAAGTACAGGTCCAGGAGTTGCATTGTCAACATCGGATCCGTTTCATAAGGGTCCTGCTCCCATTGGACAATCAATTGATCCTGGTGCGAGCCACGTCTGGGATCGTCTGTATCCTGGTTGTTCAAAGAGCCGCTCCAATCTGATTCCACCGAATGAACTGACATGTCTCTGGAAGTGGCGACCGAGTTGGGCCGGAAATTTCGAGCTTTGAAAGAAGATCCAGTAGTCGCATTCCAGGCTTCTACTGTTCTAGAAGGATCGCGATGCTCTTCGAGAGCTCTTGGTTTGTCGGGGCCAGCCACAGGGCTCACGAGTTCTGATGACTGGTTCTTAAATAGTACTGCCGACGATGAAGGCGATGTTTCTCCCGAAGCATTGCTCATGCCTAGTTGATTGAGGCCACTACAATCCAAGTCAGTATTTGTCATATGAGTAACACGGCCGCATTGTCAGCGATTTGAAATCTACATAAGTTCATGCATATAAGTCCACAACAACGTACAAGTAGCAAAAAGTAGTACAAGAGTCCACTCACCCTCTACACGCCCTCTGGGATTTGGCGCATTGATGGCATTTTGGGTAGCCGGGCTCGCACTTGATCTTCTTCTCCCGACATGTCAGGCATGCTTGAGCGAGCCTTTTGCGAGGTTTGCCGGCTTTGGTGATTCCCCATGATGGGTTGACGTGCTCGCCATCGATGATGGCACGACAGTATGTCCCGTCTTCATATATGTAGCAGAGACCTTCCCCAGCAATCTCGCGCTGGCCCAAAAGTCGTGATGCTCGGACTGAGGCGCGAGAGGACCCTTCTGTGCGTCTTCTAGCGGGCTTCACTATCTCCATTGGGTCATCATGCACTTGCTGCGTTGCAAGAGCGCCAACGGGATCAGACGATGCACTCATCGCTGAGGCCGTCGACGGGGGTCGAAAAATACTACCAGCGGGATCATTGTGCGACAGGCGTCCAAAGCTACCATGACGTGAGAACTCCAACGGTTGGTTGGCGGGTGTGTGGCCGGGAGTCGAGAACGTCAACGACTGAGAGGCAACGGTGGCGCCAGTATCGGCATGACGATGGACGTGCGAGGCTCGAGAGACGATTGCATTACTTTCGGAATTCTCGTGGCTGTAACGGTCGAAATCATGCCGCCTTTTCAAGGTTGGGCTCGAAGATCCGTACCGCACGGGTCCACTGTGCGGAAGACGGGCGCCACCAGATCGTGCGGGTAGATCAGACGATTTGCTTTCCAAAAGTTCAGGTTCCAGAAGAGTTCGAAGGCTCGGTAGCTGTTGCGCATTACTTTGGCTTCCATCAGGATCCCGGGGTCGATGGTGTTGACTTGGCGGCACGAACTCCGGCCGCGATGGTGCAACAGCTGATCTCTGGTAAGGACTGTAAGAGGAGTACGGCTGTGAAGGAGCCGGCCGCGAGGGTATGCTGGGCAGACGGTTCATGTCGACGGAGAGCATAGCAGCGGGAGGAGACGGTGGTCGGTCGGCGCCTGAGGTGGGATGGCTTCCACGATACATTGGTCGACAGACCACATGGAGGTATAAAGAATAACACCAGATATAAACTAGGGCACTTTAGAGATTCAGGCACGGCCCCAAGCCCTGACACTGATGCAGGCACGGCATCAGCTTGCAGTCAAACTATCGGGCACATGGAGAGAGGTGTGGAAGGGTCGGAGAGATGGCCTGTGACTGCAGAAGCACGATTGCGTGCGTCTGTATTGTAATGGAATACCCGCTCTGAGGTCTTGCAGCGCCGGCAAGGTTCTGAAGAAAGAGCCAACGGAACTCACTGTCCGTGCAGGGCTGACGTCTGACGACCGTCCACACCTCCGGCTGCTTCTGGGCCACAGCCGAAGCAACAAGGCATGTAGGTAGGGGTCTCGAGGGGAACTCGGGAGGACTCACAGGCACACGGCGACAGCCTGCGAGGTGCGGCGTGAGACTGAACGGCTCCTAGGCGCAACGAGTACTGGGCATCGACGACGATGGTCCAGCGTGCGAGGGTTCAACGATGAACAATAGCAATAGATATAATAATAATACCGGGTAGCAGAGATCACAGCAAAAGAACGGAGACGAGGGGAATCCGTGCTGCGGCAGAGAAGACAGTCGGCCAGGACAGGGAATCAATGCTGAGAGCTCGGGGCCCGCCGCAGGCCTCTGTGCCTATCCCAGTAATTCCAGCGTGTGAAGAGTCGAACTGCCACAGGCTCCGCCAGGAACATGGTCATGGAGCCTTTGCTGTTTGAGAGCCGAGCGAGGAGTGCTGGGGAGCGTCCGGGGCCAGCAGTAGACGTGCCGTAGCGGCAACATGGGCCGCGGCTGGCAGCTTTCGAGCGAGATTCAGCAGGCCAAGTGTGAAAGATGCACTTCTGCACGCCTGAGGCCGCAGCATAGCGTGTTTGGCTTCCTGCGGGAGGTGCAGGGCTGCTGCAGACAAAGGCAGAAATACGGACTTGGAGGGCGCGTGGGCGGTTGGGATGCCCTTCCTCAAAGCCTGCGACGCTCAGATCTCGCCAGCAAGCCAACAGCGGCCCCTCGCGCGCTGTCCAACCGCGAGCAATCCCGTTGCTGACTGGTGCCGATCATGCATGCGTGGGAGCGACGGCGGGATGCAGCGAACATGTCCTTGTTATTGCGGCAAAATCCCGTGATTAGTGTCCCAGCACTTCTCCAGACCGGGCATCGGGTACTCGAGTGCAAAGGATCCTAGCATCCAATAAGCTTCACATAGATGAGTTTCAAAGTGCCCCGATGCACTTCTCAGACTGCAGCGTGGCCTGTCCGCGACAGCCATCGCTCCCATCGGCCCTCTGCTCCAGTTCCCCTCCCCCTACACCACGCGCTCCGACCACACCTTCGCGTTACTCCGCAACATCAGACGAGGAAGACGGCATCTGCCAGCAGTAAGATTCTGCGAGAGCCGCCCGGCAGCCGCGAGGACCCAGTGAACAAGTGGTTGCATGTCACACCCACCTGCCGGAAGCGCGTGCTTGGATCTGAACACTGCGCTCCCGTGGCCGCTAGCCGTAGAGCGGCGTCGAATCGGCTGGAACGAGGCCTCACAGCGGCCGTTGGGCGGAGCGCGCGAACCCTCCCCAGGCGTGCCTTATCCACGCTCCCCTGTCTTTTAACGCCCGCCTATGGTCTTTCGTGCATGTAGCCATCTTGGCATGCGCCGAAAGCAATCCATGCCCCTCTGTCGGTTTCCCAGACATGCAGTTTAGCACTTTATGCGCAAGCCTGGTTATAGCAGGCCTGCTATATGTAGATGCATACCGGTGCTTCTCGGTTCCTCTCAGTAACTGCATCCAAAGTAGACAGGCGTTGGCATGAGACTAAAAGAGGTGTGATTGCGGGTGGAGTGTCACGAACACCTGCAGGTTCCTTGCTGAGGTCGTTGCCATCCCAATGCTTGTGCGAATATTCGAGGGGCACTGTCCAGGAGCCGTGGGTGATCCTTCATCATAATGGCGACGTTTTGAATTCCGATCCGCGGCTTTTGTGGCATTCTGCCTGCATGTGAGTGGCTCCGGAGATGTACTGGACTCTGTCGGCATTGCACGGCAGCTGGAAGGAGGCGTAGAGATAGGGCCCGGTAGGGCATCTTGTAAAGGGGCTGTTTCTGCCCTGTTTCGAAGACAGGCGTGAACTGTGAATTGAGGTGAGAAATCGGGACCAGGAAGGTTCACCGTGGACCCCCAGGCGCCTGCTCGTTTCATTGATCACGTGAAGAAGTAGTAAGCCGTGACTAACTGTACCGTACCAGAGTGCCAAGCTTCGAAGGTTGAACTCCAACCGCACTGATCGTTGACTACCAACTTCGACATCCGCCTACAAACCCGTCTTCCATAACCCGCCGACACTCTAATCCTTACTTGACTCATAACTTATCACCGCAATGACGTCTGATCGTGGCGACGGCCATGTGACGCGCCAGACTTCAGAGGGTCGCGGGAGCCCGCTGGCAACAACAAGACATCGCAGTAGTAGCAGCGTCGGCGACGATCGCGAGCGGAGTGCCTCGCTCTCTGCAGAGAATGAGCGCGCCCCGCTTGCAGAGAGCGACCTAGTCTCAGCCAACGACCCCCCTCCACTTCCTGACGAAGCCCCGCCAGCAGACGATGGATGGGATGCCATATGGGATGAGAGCGCACAGGCGTTCTATTTCTACAACCGATTCACTCAAGTTATCCAATGGGAAAATCCTCGTATCTCAGAGGCAAACACTGCCAGTCACGGCTCATACGACAGGTTTGCTTAGAACATGACAATGCCCATCTGCCTGCTCAGCCTAATCCGTTCCGAACACAGATATGCAAACAACGGCGCTCCCGGGACTACGAGTACGTCCGGACCACCTGGTACCTCTTCACCGCCCAGGAGTCGTGCTGGCGGATATAACCCTGCCATCCACGGCGACTATGATCCGAACGCGGACTACGCTCAGGACGCGCAGAAAGAGGAAGAAGAAGAGCATGCCGCGGTGGCTGCCGCTGCCGCAGCTGCAGCTGGCCTTCCGGATCCAAATAAGGACTATGCAGCAACTGGCCACTTCAACAGGTTCACAGGCCGATTCCAGGACTCCACAGTCAATCCAGAGCTCCACAATGATGAGAACAAAAGCCGCCGGCAGATGAGTGCATTCTTTGATGTGGACGCTGCGGCTAATAGTCACGATGGTCGCAGCCTCAAGGCCGAACGACGTGGCAAGGCCCTATCTAAGAAGGAGCTCAAGGCGTATAAAGACAGGCGGCGCGAGAAGAAGGAGGAGAAACGCCGTGCTTGGCTGAGGGACTGAGTTCCCGGTGGTAAGCATGATTGATCGTAATTTACACGTCAGATCGATACGACCACTAATGCAGCGCTTAGAACAGGGCACTAGTGCTGTTGATAGCACGCAGCGGAACCTCAGGATTCGGCAGGAGATCCAGCTTTGAGACATCATGAAGATTGCCCTACTTTCTATCCATGAGCTTCGTCCAAGAGCCAATCAAACTCCCTGCCCGGTCATTTCTGACTAGTCCCTTCGGCAGAGTAGGTCTCATTCGAGTGCACGGAGGAACAGGCGCGGTGCCTGTCCCGTGCCACGTGGCCAGCGCTGCCGCCTTCCGGGGGTTGAATATTGCCTTCTTATCATTTCGGATAACACGAGGTCCTCAGTGGAACACAAGGATTGTCAGCAAATATAGCTTTAATTTCGGTCACCCTTCTCTCGTTCATCCATCTTGCGAGGTTTCGTCTCTAGTTTGCATGGCTTCAACTTGCTTCCTGACTTCTTCGACAGCCCTTGCGCCGTCGTCGACAGGGACAGTCGTATTCTTGGCCTCGGACTTTTCTCCCACATCCATAGTGTGCTCGTCATGGTCTGGGGTTCCCTCTTCAGCTGAGCCGACTCCCTTCTCCAATCCATCCACAGCTGCGAGCAGCCAATCGCCTACTTCTTTCTTGTCGTTAATCTCGGCTTCAAAGACTGCATCATGGCCCGCCTTGTTAATGATGGTGACGTCCGCTCCCAGTTGGATGAGTAATTTGACGCATTCCAGATGCCCGTTCAGAGCCGCCCAATGCAGAGCAGTGTTTCCAGCTTCATTTACTGCGTTGATAAGCCCCGGGGTGGATGTGGTGACCTTGTCCAGATTGTGAGAAAGTAGAACTTTGACAACATCTAACCGACTGCGGTCAGCATTTCGGGCAGCCAAGAGGTTTCGGATTCTCGAAACTTGCCGACATGTCCGTTTGCTGCGGCATAGTGCAACGCGGTATTCTTTGAGAACGGATCAACTGCCGCAGCGATCAGGTCCGCTTGCGCATGTTTGGTGTGTGACGATAGCTCGGAGAGGTAGCCTCCCAAGTCCGAAGTCTCATTTGCACGAGCTAGGTACAGAATTTCGTCTATAGCATCCTCGTCTAAGGTAATACCGGACATGACGGACAGCTGGATACGAGTTATATGTGTTGGTCAGTAGTGGCCGTGCCTCCAGCGACCTAGGTAGCCATCACGATCTGGTTCTGTACGAAATTTCTGGTGGGATGAATTACGTCGGTACAGATGGCGCTAGCTTAAATGGCTTAGCGCAAGTTGCGCCTCAATCTCTACCTTCACCCACCGCATTACCCACAATTCCACGCAACCGACATTGGATACAGCCTCAGCCTTAGGCCCATCACGCAGGCAATACCATACCGCTACACATTTCGCAATCACAGAACCCCAGACGAGAATGTTCATGCTGACGTTGAACATGCAAAAACCCGCAATTCTGTCTTCTTGGCTACCACCTCTCACTACCCCTCCAATCTTGCAACCTGGCGATAATTGCGGGATCTTCTTTGGATTCGGTCACCTCGATCAGATGATTTCCTTACTACATGTCGTTATTTTGATTGTGAGTTGTTACGAACCCATGCGATTCGGTCTGCACAGTCCTCACTGCCAATACTGCTTAATCTAGTTCGGCGCTTCAACCTGCAAGGGCTGCGTATGTTGGAGGAGCCACATGTACCGTTTCGCCTCTTCCTTCTGACGACCTAGGTGTATTGGCATTTAAACGACGCTTCCACTTGCCTTTGGTTCAGGTATTTGCACGCCACAACTCTATATGTTCCTGCATGATCTTTATCCCGCCGGCCCCATCCATGAAGCTGCAGTTCTACCAGCCGGGCTGTCTAGACCGGAGGAACCTGATCCCTGGGCCCAACGCGTTCTTTTCTCCGCCCACTTCAGGTTTACGCAATCACACCATGCTCAGCAACCGTGCGTCGAAAGTATCCTCGTCGCTGTTCTTATGAACTATAAATCCC
Source organism: Lophiostoma macrostomum CBS 122681 (assembly GCA_010405375.1). NCBI lineage: Eukaryota > Fungi > Ascomycota > Dothideomycetes > Pleosporales > Lophiostomataceae > Lophiostoma > Lophiostoma macrostomum. Next base: position 35,193 of record MU004328.1, on the reverse strand, counting down.
GGCCCACGGACCTGGTTCTACAGGCGATGATCTCCGATCTTAGTTCTGCCACTATGAACTATCGGACAGCATCTCGTTCCATGGCATGGGACAAGCTAGCTTAGGCCCTTCGTTGTCGATTCGAGCTTAAGAGCCACTTATTCGACATGATACTGGCCTGATTCTCCAATATCTTTAACCGAAAGCAGAGGCTCTATACACAGTCCATGCGGATCAAAGCGCTTAAGGTATTTTCACTTCTCAGCTGCGCCTAGATTTCACTCCAGAGTCGATACCAGAATTGATACCTCGAGCCGACCCCCGCTCTCCAACCACTTTGATCGATGAATATGCTGCAGGTACCCAACCACTTCAGCCTACCCGAACATCGACATTCGCTGCGATACCTGACAGTTGGTGCTACCTGCCAATCTAAGGTGCATCGATCTCGACGGCTATGCATGATCTGATTCTCCATCTCTCCGATCCCCAAAGCCCGGTCGGCATGGCTTCACACTCTCGCAAGGACGACGTTGTTCTCCCAACAGACCCGTGTTCTGGGGCCCACTCGCGTTACACATAGTGGATAATCGCGAATAGCCTAATTTACGCATATTGCCGAGTGCATGTAACATGTGATTGTAGCGGATTCTCGAACTCGATGGCGTAGTCAGCGAGGCCTAGAGCTGGTGAGAACCTTTGTAGGATACCTTCTTCCGCACTTCTGCATGTTACGAACGTAATTCCTCCGTCATATTGCTTCTGATGTGCTTATAGGGCCACAGCAACGCGCGTCGCAACATCAACTTCTTGCTTTCGATGCATCGGCTCGTAACGGAGGACAACTGGCAGGGCCACGACTCACAGAGACTGACTCTCCATGTTTTCGATTCTGAAGTTGAGAGAACCGTTGTGCTGGGACTGCTGCGTTCTTTTCCTGCCATCACAGATCTTCGACATGCAATGAAAGATTCACATTTGTGCAGAGATAGCAAGCTAGATCCTAAGTCTCTGAGCGTGTTAGAAACTAGATCCTACAGCTAGGGACCTCAGTCTTTCCTGGGCTATTGCTGTTTTCAGATACTGGGAACATCTCTTGACTGTCCTTCATCCACACACGTACCCACTTGTGGATACACATCTTCACACCGTCTATAACTCCGGTCGTTAACAACAATCTCAGCCATGTGCCAACAGATAACGTGTAGACTTAAGTACAGTATAATAATACCAAATCCTGTTACTGGAGCAGAATTTTGTCCAAGTGTGATACTATGTCATCAACCTGCAAAGTCATAATTCCTTCGTGAAGGAGCCTCAAAGGAGGCAGGAGGTGTCAATTAGCTTACGCAAGCAACCGGAGCATAGTGGGCTCATCCATTCCATTATTTGGTAGATGACAAGCTTCCTCCGATTGTATGTTGCTAATAAAGAGTCGATTATCTCTCTTTCGAATACACAAGCACAGAGAGTCCGTCCGCAGTCTCTCGTATCCGTGAGGCAGATGAAGTCAGACTCCCTTGTCATCGTATCTCGAAAACGCACATAGGATTGTAGGCTATCTAATGGTAGTAATACCTGTGCAGTCCTAGGATAGTTATGAAACTTACTCTTGTATATATTATGGTATGAAAGGACTACCTTCCAGCTACATGTCACCTCATTGAGACACGATTGGTGATAATGTGCAGTCACAAAGCGAAAGTATAAGCAATAGTAGAGAATCCCACAAGGGAAGCATTAGCATTAGTCATTATCGATCGGGTCTTAGGAGCATGGCGGGTGTTTCGAAGATACGTTGATACTTCGGCAACGTATCATCGTCATGTCTTGTAATAGTTAGGCCACGCCAGTATCGATTAAACTGAAGCCCCTTCATACCTGGTGATTCTTTCATGTTAGCAGAGAGGACTATCTGAAGCTACTCGGAATCCAAGATGCATTGCAACACTAAACACAAAAACTGAATTTGACAACACGTCCTCATGTACTTCCTTTCCTAAAGGGATCAAGATCTCATCTGTTGGGTTTAAACTACCTCGTTCTGTAGTACGTACGCTTCGGTATAGATTGACGCGACAATGAAACCCTTCTAGTACTGCTAGTACTAAACACTGGTACTGAACACCTCTTAGTACCTTGATTGGGCTGCATCCCAGATGTCGAGATCTGCAAGAGACGGCTACAACGACGAATATACATGTTGTTCTACTACCCTCTGACGTGCGATGAATAGCCTGAGTTTGAAAAGCTTGCTGTTCACTCATATGGTGATGAGCTTGATCTCAGTGATGATCAATCGTGATTTTACTATCGAATAAGAAATTGGAATTTCAAGAATTTGACTAGCCTCATCTGCAGTTTAACCTAGCGGATGAACATCCAGATGGACGATCGAGCATAAGGGATAAAGCATATTACCTTTCGACACTACCTTACACTGCCGTGGTACGTACATAGCTCACTTTCGTGGGATAGGTGCAGATGTAGTACCACGAGGTCCCAGAATAGATACTCGAGTCCTAGTTCGACACTAACGGTTCATGATCGCAGGAAGAGGCTCTAAGAGGTTCGGGATTGCTTGCCCTCTGTTACATCTGCACTATTGTATGGCCCCGAAATAACTTCTGTTGCCGGTTAGTATTCCCGGAGTGATCGCGAACAGGTCTTTTAGGCGCCAGACGTCATCAAGGAGAAAACATAACCCAGGAAAAAGAGGACAGTGCAAACATCGAAGCTGATACCAAGCTTCTAGACGATGAGCACGAAAGATTCCCTCACAGAGCTTCACTCGGCTCCGCAAAACCATCGTCGCGGGTTCTAGGCCCTATCCTCCCATCGTCATTGGAGTAGTGTAAATCTGGCGCTGCGTGGTGAATCGGCAATCCTCGCCTACCGGCACAGCTGCTCAAGCGTCGGGCTTTCCCACTTCCCACTTAAAACGGCTGCCTCGCGCGTACCCGGCACGACTGGCGAGCTCAGCTCCATGATTCGCCGGCTACCTTACCGACCTTGCAGGACTCCCGCGCGACGAACGTCAGTGAAAGGGGAAAACCGGAGGTCCCTGCATAGAAGCCATGCGGCTAGGGAGAGAAAGCAAACGAGACAACTGCTTGGCGACTGAAAAGTGGAGTGTTTGACGTGCGCTGGGGGCTGGGTGGCGAGTATATCGTCATTGGGGAGATCCTGGGAGCCGATCACCAGCGAGGATGTGAGAACGAAGGTGTACGAGGGGAACCGAGACGAAGGTCTAATATGGACGGATAATACAACGTAGAAGTGAATACTGAGGCAAGGCAGATGTAGCGTGACTGTCAAAAACGATATCCCGCATCAATGATGATTGAGAAGTTGACCAGCAATAAGTGAAGATGCTGAAGGCTGAACAATGACGAGGCTGCAATGAAAATCACAACGAAGGATAAAACCACGGTACGACGGAAACATGAAGATGGGCGGCTGAGGCGCATCGTGAGTGTACAAGTGCACGTCATCCTCGTAGCGCTTCCACTGCACAAAGTTCTAGGGCTGACAGTTGCCTCGAGGCTCCAAACTCACCACAGATGGCATCGTGAATCTCGAGTGTAATCGAAGCAGTGTTTCAAAATAACCCCTATTGACACTATGGGGCCCAAGAGTATGACATCGTTCCGCGATGATCTTCAGGTGGTTTGTTGAGGTGAGTGTCTGGGCTCGAGAATAAGGAGTCACTGATGATGCACGTTGGGGCTTGAGGCTGAGAAGGATGCAGCACATGCCTGTCGCCGTCGTCATTTCACCTCAGCACGGTGGTTGCACGGAACCCAAAGAACGCTGGAACCATGGGCTATGGTCGAACCCTGCATAGCGCAACAACGGCTGATGCAGGGATCGCCCCACAAACTTCTCAAAACGGCAAGATGACTTCATCGTCCGACGTCAACGCCTGCGGAAACGCCCTCTTTGCAGATTGTCCATCGCCAAACGCCGATACACAGGTACCGCGCCTCCGGAATTCCCATATGGAGATGACGCTTCACAGCGAGCCGTGCGATTGAGGCTGCGGTTCTTTGCTGACCTGTGACGTCTAGCTCCCAGGGCCCTGTCGCCACCAAGGCGGCTCTTGCGCCAACGCCCTGGCCCGTGTTGCATCACGCTCGTCATGGTTGAGCCGCCTCAGAGACTGTGTGCCGCATTGTCAGCAGAGCAGTCTACCAGATCGGTATCAAAGTAGAGCACTCGTCACTGAAAATGTGACTGTGGAACCGGATGTCAACTCTGGAAATGCGCCAACTGCTGAGCTGTTCAGGCTACGGCCACCTTCCAATGGCATTCTCAGACCGTGCTGATCCCATACCAATGAGCCCACGGTGGCCTAGTGCAACTCCGCCCGCAGGTCTGGGCAGGGCTTCGCTAGGCTTCGCTGGACCCTGAGACGGAGAGTAGCGCCCACAACGAGGCATGATCCCCAGCTCTCTGCCACCTGACAGCCAGGGCCTCAAAATCGAACGTCTGTGAGTGGCCGACCGGGTACACCACTTCTCGAGTTTACGACGAAAGAAGTAGGACCCTGTAAATCTCTCTGACGCGCAAAACCTAGCGCTGAGTGGGTCAATGGATATCATATCTTGTCGATCATGACTGCAGTTGCAACCACTGGAGGCCCGTGTTAAGCACATGTGCAGCTATTTATCAGGTCTCCCCGCTCAACTGGCATCTCTCGCATCCACATCAAACTCCGACATCGAACAACCAACACACGCTTCATACCCATTTCCCCAATTTGCATCTGCGTCGGCGTCTTTTCCTACGGTAAAACACCATACACATACATCTCTCAATATGTCTCAACACAGCGCTGTGTACGTTTCGGGCGAATTCTCCGAGCCAATGTCTGCCCGACACAATTTCACGAACCAATTCGATCTGGACAACCCTCAGATGGCCATGTCGTCGTATGCTCGGTATGTTATCTTTTATCTACACACAACTCATCTCAAACTAACGTGACTTCAGCATCATGCACGAACACACTAAGCGCCAGCTCAGCACAGCTACGAACTCTGCCCGTCGACGGACTGAAGGCATCACATCTCAAACCAGCCTTTCATCAGAGTCGTCGGACAACAGCGTCAGCTCAACCGATTCATAGTTTCGAGAACAACTATCGATCACGTATACTCGATGCTGCCGTCCGTGACGCAGCCGCACTTACGGCAACTTATCATTTTACGAAATCTGCGACATAAGGCTTGAAACAACACTATTATATGTGGAAAGGGCGTTTCGGTCTATCACATCTTAGCGGGGTTAATACTTTGTGGGATGGTTGGCGTTAGACATTGTCATTAGATATCCGAGTTGGAATATCTTTCTGCTCCACCGCGAGCGATTCCTATCAATCAATATTAGCAGCCTCCCATAGAAGGGAAGGCTTTGGAACTTTTCATCACCATACCACGTCGTCGACCGTGAGCCTTTGCATGAAGTATATCATTCCATCATCAACATCAAACTATTCAACCACTGCTCTACATCCCTAAATATTACGATGAGCCGTATGGCATGCAGTAAACAGAACATTAACCCCACCGACTCTCCGCACAACACTCAAACTGTCCCCTCCCAAAACCCCGCAACACCCGCAACATCATCCGCATTCAAAAAGTCAACACCCTCATCCCACAACGTCCTCCAAATCGCATTCCGCGTATTGATCGGCCACGCCGGCTGATTCCAATACCTCACCATAATCCCCTTCGCATGCGCCGTGCTAACCTGCCCCCTCAGCGTCTCCAACTGCGTATCATTAAAGCCCTCCTTCCTGACCTCGCCAAACGAGACCTCAAAGTCCGTCGACGCAATCGGCGAGTCGTTGGCCGTAATATTCGCAAACGTCGAGCCCAGGTACGGAATCGGCGCGTCGTAGAAGGCGTAGCGCGGGATCGCGCTCTGCACAGCATCCAGCGGCGTGTTGCCGGTGCCGATGATGGTGATGACGCTCGGCGTGAAGGTGCTGCCGTCGTAGGTTGTTAGGTAGTCGAGGCTTTTGAGCGGTTCTAGGGCGGAGAGGACGGCGGGCCAGGTCGTGGGGCCGGGCGTCTTGACGTCGATGAAGAGGTAGAGGGTTTGGGTGGAAGATGTATCGTAGACGCCGTTTTTGGTGGGGCTGGTCACGAAGGGGGTGCTGGGGTTTTGGCGAGATATGGTGTCGAGGATAGGGTCGATATAAAGAGATTGGAGCGTGCGCTCGGTGGTTAAGGCTGAGATCTCGTGGCCGACCTGGTTGCGTCAGGAAAGATACGTAGGGTTTGGCGATGGAAAGAAGCTGATGTGTTTCTTTGACTCGCGACAGTGTTGTTGCCTGACACAGTTGGGATGAAAGTATTGCATGTTTCAAAGAAGGCCCATGCGTTTTATTCTGCACTTACGTAGAGTGTCCCATTTATTAACCATACATCTGCTTCTACAGACATGGCACCATAGCTAAGGGCTGTATAGAAGGGCACATCTCTCCAGTAGTCGTTATGACTATGGAATGCTTTCTAGTCCGGGTGAGCGCGGTCACAGAGCAGACAGAAGCCGGGATTACCGGAACTATTCCACGTGTGAGATCTGTTGGATACGTGTATTTGTTAGAATTGTCTGTGTTCTTCAGGATATTCTGTAAGGTGCTTGATACATCGGGAATTGATGTTGTGAACACCCTCGTCCAGAAGCAGAATGCGGCCAAAAGATATTGAAGCATCATGCTAGACTTCAGACAAATTGAAAGATCTATGAACTCCACTGACAGCCCTGGAAGAAACGGAGATTTAATATAGTAGCCATGAGACTGATGGTACCGGTAATCGAGATGCAGGAACCTAGGGTTCCGAAGAAATGCTGGCCAATGGACGGACCCACGCTGTTTTCTCCACAGGAAGCTTGGGCCTCGAAAGCTTGTTTCTGTCCCATAGCATTCGTTAAACGTCCCCGAACACCACCATATACCAAGGCTTGCGCATTGCTTGCGAAAAGCGTCGTTTATTCCTCTCCTACGAAGATGTTATACAAAGTAGTATGTGTCTGCTTGGAGTGCAGTATCGGGCACTATGAAGTAGTTGTGGGGACGATCCAAGGCGGCAAGCAAATGAAGGAAGGCTCTAGTGTAGGAAGACAGCCACAAGCGGCATGAGCTGCCCTCTTCTAAATCATCACATCGTTATCCAAACCTTTCTTCTGGAGCCCCCTCACTGACATGGGTGCCGTCCCGGATGCATCTGCCTCCAGCAATGGAACTCTCCTTACTGCTGTTGCGCTGCTCGCTGTCGCTGGACTTGTCCTTTCGCGTCTGTTTCGGCTCCAGGTAGACCCGCGAGAGCCACCTATTGTATATCCAACGATCCCGTTACTTGGCCATATAATTGGAATGGTCCGAAATGGTCCGCTCTACTTTAAGACGTTTGGGTAGGTGACATCCCTCAACCTACCATGGACAGTCGACTGATAGTGGCAGCCAAAAGTACACCCATCCCATCATCACCCTCCCTGTACTCACGAGCCGAACGTATTTGGTACTATCGCCGGATCTCGCGAGCCAGGTCCAACGCGCCTCCTCCACACTCGATTTCGTGCAACTAGCCGTGGAAGCGCTGCCGCGCATGGCCGGCGTAAGCAAAGAGACCAAGGAAATTGTAGACGATCCAAAGTCCAAGGAGGAGGGCCGCGAGCGGATGGTCACGCAAGTGATACATGGATTAATGGCACCGATGCTCAGCCCGAGCAAGATCGGTGACATTGCCAACATCCAATTGCGACACTTTACCAATTTCCTGAATGCCATTCCGAACGGGCATGAAGTAGAGCTTTTCCGGTTCCTGTCGCGAGAGATCACTCGTGCGAGTATGGAAAGCTTCTACGGTCCCGAGAACCCATTCGCGTTACATCCAGAATTGGTCGAGGAGTTCTGGAACTGGGAAGGTGGGCTCGTGGGCTATATGCTAGGCATTTTCCCCAAGTGGACTGCTAAGAAGGCATACGTTGGGCTGGAGAAGTGCGTAACGGCATTCGTCGAGTACATGCAGAACAACCGCCACTCGCAAGCATACGAACTCCTGAGGCGGCGACAGCAGTTTCACCAAGACGAGGGAATATCGCTCGAAGAGCAAGCTCGGCTTGAGATTCCCATGTGCTTGGGCATCAATGTCAACGCTGGCATAACCGTACTCTGGATGATGAATCACATCTTCAGCCGGCCCGTACTTCTCGCAGAAGTCCGCGACGAAGTGCAATCGAATGCGCTCCTCGCCCCCGATCTAATTTCTTTCACCGCGCTTAGAGATAAGTGTCCGCTAATCAATTCCATCTACAAGGAATCTATGCGCATTGCTGCTCCCATGACGTCTGGCCGCTATGTGGTAGCTGATACAATTGTTGCCGACACGTATCTCCTCCGCAAAGGAACAGTAGTTCAAATCGCTGGCCCCGCGCTTCATTCGAACAAGGAGATCTGGGGTCCAGACGCAGAGACATTCAATGCGCGTCGCTTTGTGTACAACTGGAATGGTACCAGATCATCGGAGGACGGAACAATAGTGGATTCCAAGGCCAACCAGGTTCCCGCTGCCGCGTATAGATCTTTTGGAGGTGGTTCGTCTCTCTGTCCCGGACGCCACTTTGCTCAGATGGAGATTGTCTCTCTAGCCGCGCTTCTTGTAATGGGCTTCGACCTCGAGGCACCCACGGGGCAGGATAGGGTACTTTGGGACCCTCCGATGGACGACAAGAGGTTTCCAATTGCGGTCATAAAGCCCCTAAATGAATTGAATGTAAAGTTCATGAGGCGGCCGGGTAGAGAAGATGTGCGATGGAAGCTAGAGTATTATTGAGTAGCTGCGGACGCCGTTTCATCACAATAGATAGGTCGAGAGCACACCCGGCAGATGGTTTCGTATTGCTGAGGAAGATTATACGCTAATCTGTGTCTTGCTAACCAGCTTCACCACGCAAGGGTATGCTGTTCAACGTGACCTCGGGAAGGACCCCTTCACGTGTCGGCCCAATCAGGAAATGTGGCTTGTGCGTCGCGCCGCAACCTCAGGTATCCTGAGCCAGCATTTGCGCCCACACTCACACAGACGCAGCTTGCTACTATGACATGACCCACTCTCCCGTCCTTCCGCGACGAACCCACCAAGCAGCTAAGCATGGACGACCTCTCCGGCCTTGACTGGTCGGCGCCGGCCAAACCCACAGCGAACCCGCAATCGAGCTTCCCTCCATTCCGCCAAACCCCTACGCCCCAGCTCTCTGGCCGGTCTACGCCCCTCTCAGCGCAGCAATCCGGTGCCCTCGCGAACAATCGGCCCTTCAAAGCGCCGTCAAAGCCAACAACGCCAGCCAACGACAGCTTCGCGAGCCTCGTCTCGAATTCCTCGAAGCCGGCGACCTCGAAGCTCTCACTCCAAGAGCGACAGAAGCAGCTGCAAGAGGAGAGGTTGAAACAAGAGGCCGAGCGGAGAAAGCAATATGACTCCCAGTTTGGAGGCGGACACTCACAATTCTGGGATACATTGGGAAGCGGGAAGAGCACACCTGAGCCCGCATCGTCGGGCGTACAGCGTCCTGCGGTCAATGCGTCAGGAGGCTCGACCCTCTCTCAGACCATCAACAAGCCATTTGCAGGCCTGAATACCCATGTCACGCGTCCAGTGCAATCACCACCGGCGGACGATGACCTTCTGGCAGCGTTCAATTCTGCCGCGCCAGTGGACTCGTCAAGTCACTTCCCTCCGCCTGCTTCGCTCGGGAGCGGACGCAGTACTCCAGCACACGGTGCTATAGGCTCCAGAGGTCACACGCCGCTGCCTCAGTACTCGACATCACACGCCCTGGCCGACGACGACGACGATATGTTTGGGCTCAATCAGCTGGCCAAGAAGCCCGCCGCCCATGCTGCGATTGTACCCGCTGCGCCTGATGACGATGACATTCTGGGGCTTTTGAGCAAACCTGTCTCTGAATTCGAGAGGAAACCGGAGCCAGTGATCGAACAGCTCCCTGCTGAGACTCTTCGCGAACCGTCCCCAGACGAGATGAACCCTCAGGCTAAAGCTGTTGGCGAGCTAGTGGACATGGGATTCCCTGCAGAGAAGGCCGCTATTGCACTGGCAACCACCGAGTCTGGGCTGGACGTGCAGGCTGCTGTTGGATATCTGTTGAACCAAGCACATGCCGAAGCGAAGCAAAAGACACAGCAGCGTGGAGATAGTAGATCAAGACGGAATCCCGCCGAGGAGGACGAAGACCATTCCAGAAGAGGCAAAGCCCGCAATACTGCTAGAGACAATAGCGCTAACGGTTCGAAGCCTTCCTGGATGCGTGAAGAAGACGCACGCAGCCGCTCAGGTCAGCGGAGACAGGAGGCGCAGGCAGATCCTCAAGAGAAAGATGTATCACAGTATGCCTCGGAAATAGGAAGCACATTGTTCAAATCAGCCAACTCCCTCTGGAAGACGGGCAGAAAGCAGGTGCAGAAAGCAGTTGCCGACTTTCAACAAGACGGTGATCCCAATGTGCCAAAGTGGATGAAAGCTACACAGGGCGCGGAGAATGGCCAACGCATGGCACAATCTAGTAGAAGGGATAGAGGCGCTGCAGATAACGTCACAGACGAAGCTATGGCGCTAGAGGCTGGCGGACGTCCTGCGAAACCATCACGCCCTCATGAGGGCCGTAACACACCAGAGCTCGCTAGTCCCAGACAACGACAAGATCCATTCGAGGGCAGAAATGGCACTAGACTGCCAGATAGAACGGCCTCACAATCGCCTGCTTACAGACAACAGACACCAACACTCGACAAGAGACCCGCTGCAAGACTCACTCGCCAGGATGTAGAAGAGCAGACTCAACAAGCGTATATCAGTCCTGCCCGTCGGAAGAAAGCAACGCCCCAGCCACAACCGCAATCAGATCTGTTCTCTTCCGACAAGCCAGCTTCTTCCGCACCTCCTCCACGCCAGACACCCCCAGTTCAATCTAACAATCCCTTCCTCCAAGTATCGTCAGCTCCCAAAGCGTCGACTCCCAAAGCTAGAAGTCCAGTGGCCACGCCACAGCCACCTAGGCCAAAGGCGCCTCCTCGACGCATACCTCCCGCTTCATCGTCTGCGCTGAATTCTTCTGCGAGTTATCGTCAAAAAGGATCAGAGGCTTTCAAGCGTGGTGACTATTCAGCTGCTCACATTGCTTATACAGCTGCAGCGGGGCCTCTACCTGACGATCATCCAGTCATGATTGTGGTACTCTGCAATCGTGCGGTCACCAATATAAAAGTTGGAGATCCCAAAGCTGCCGTTTCCGATGCTGATGCGGCCCTGGCGATTATCGGCGTGTCTCGAGGAGAAGGCGAGAAAATTGCCCTGGGAACTGCAGAGGGAGAGAAGGGTATGAAAGAGTTCTACGGCAAAGCTCTGATGCGAAAAGCTGAAGCGTTAGAAAACATGGAGAAGTGGTCCGATGCTGGAAAAGTATGGAAAGAGGCAGTGGAAGCCGGCGTGGGCGGGTCAATCAGCATCCAAGGGCGGAATCGCTGCGAGCAGGCTGCTGGCGGGAGTGACAAACCTGCTTCGGCAATACCCAAACGAGCACCAGTGCGGAAAGCGGCAGCACCGAAACCTTCTGCACTCTCCGATCTGGGTGGTCCATCAGCGGACTCTGAAGCCGTGAAGAGAATGAAGGCTGCCAACGCAGCTGCTGACAAGGCTGATGACGAGAAATTCGCACTGACTGATCAGGTGGATGCGAAGCTAGTGGCATGGAAAGGCACAAAGTCAGATAATCTCCGAGCGCTTTTGGGGTCTTTGGACAAGGTGCTATGGCCTGAAGCGGGGTGGAACAAGGTCAACATGGGCGATCTCGTCATGCCGAACAAGGTTAAGATCATATATATGAAGGCCATAGCCAAGGTACACCCCGACAAGGTAAGCTACGTACTCATGTCATCTTACGGACCCAAGGTGGCTAATATGCCCTAGATCTCGCAAGCAGCCACGACGGAGCAAAAGATGATCAGCGCTGCGGTTTTTGCTACTCTGAACGAAGCTTGGGATAAGTTCAAGAAGGACAACGGGCTATAAATGATCATGAGGAATTGAAAGTGCTCCGGTGAGAGCCACTTGATCGAATGAAAACAACTTCCTGAGCTCGATATGAGCTTTGCTTTGACTCCAACGCGATTCTCACCCCTTGATTTCGTGAATAGGCTTAGCCTAAACGAGATTAGCATGCGGCTCTAACCTGGTTCCTGGCCCTGGCTTCCCCAGATTTTGTCCATGCACGTGCGTGCTTGGCATTGGTCATAACTCAATTTTTCGACCGCTGTCTGAACAGTCACAGTAAAACACCAGTCCATCCCGTCTTTTCGTCACATACATACTGTCATAAACACACATCGTGCAATTGGGTCATTTGCATTGCGATTACTCTCGAGACCGCTCCTCCTAGCTTGAAGAAGCCACCAATTGGGTGCTTCGCTTGAAAGGCTATCAGTATCACATAGGATATTGCGCTCCTTTTGCTCCATATAAACACGTCCATCAGACCTTTCTACACGGGAGTTTCTCGACCTTGTCTCACGCCTCTTCAAGTTGGTGTAACCAAAGGGACCACGCCGTGTCACGTTCAGACACCCGCATACGTCATAGTCAGACATGTTTCCTCCATCTCAAGGTTTGCGATTGGACATAGACGCAATCAGTCAAATATGCGGCTCGGTGTCGATAGCATGTTGGATTGGTTAGTCGTTCCAAGCTACCAGCTGCCACATAATGCTTACTTACCCAACTAGTCGTTTTCTCCCCACAGATTATCGAGAACTGGAGAAGAAGCTCGGCAGATGGATTGTCCGTAGTATTCATCGTGATATGGCTTCTTGGAGATTTCTTCAACATCTTCGGTGCCGTATTGCAAGGTGTACTACCCACCATGATCATCCTGGCCGTATACTACACGTTCGCGGACATCGTGTTGTTGCTCCAGTGTTTTTGGTACAAGGGCTTCACTCTCAGCGACAAAGTAGACAAGCCAGACGATGGAGACGAAGAAAGCGATGAGCATGTACCGAATGAACGAGCACCGCTTCTCTCCGAAAGCTCTCGACCACATAGTAACGGCAATTTTACCAATGGGTTCACTAATGGTCACTCCGCACCACCCCGCATCAGCGACATTGACCGCCGCCACTCGAATCAATCGCAAGCATCATTTCGTGAGCGCTTTCTCTCAATCGATGGGACGCGTCTTTCCCCAGCGACACCTATGCTCGCAGATTCCACCTACGCAGACCAACCCTCTCGATCCCAGTCCCAGACCCGGCCGCAACGATCCCGACCTCAAACACAATCTACGCTCCAAACAGTGCTCTTCAATCTCGGCATCATCGTCCTGGTATGTGCATCCGGCGTCTTCGGCTGGTGGCTCAGCGCAATCCGCGCCCCTCCAAGTCCACCCCCGGAAGACCAGGAACCAGAGTCTTTGCAGTTCAATACCTGGGGCCAGATCTTCGGGTACATATGCGCACTTCTTTACCTCGGATCCCGCCTTCCGCAACTCCTGCTCAACTACCGACGGAAGTCGACAGAGGGCATCAGCATGCTGTTCTTCTTGTTTGCGTGCATCGGCAATCTGACATATGTGCTATCTATTCTCGCGTATAAACCCATCTGCAGACATCCTGGGCATTGTAGAGAGGGCGAGGCTGCGGGGCTGTATGGAAGGTATATTGCGGTAAACTTCTCGTGGCTCTTGGGCAGCTTTGGGACGTTGGTTTTGGATGCTTGTGTCTTTGTGCAGTACTTTCTGTATCGGAAGGATGATGAGGGGGAGGATGAGGAGGGTCTGGCTTCGGCTTCGGCTCTATAAGGCTGAGTGGGATGTCTTGGGAGTTGGAAGGGACGGGTTGTGTATATATCAGCTGTGATCGATCGTGGTTGAGGATGGATATTGTACACACATGGGCAATGTATGTATACTAGGAAGAGAATTGGTCGTTGAGTCGTGATTACGGAATGACAGCAATCGAAATAGGATGCAGGGCAGTATTTACCCTCGCTGAAGCATTCCAGAGGTGAACTGGGCTGTGCTTCAGCGCTAGGTAATATAGACCGATCAAAGTTGCGTAGACGTTTTATGAAGCGCTGGCGTTTCTGGACTATACCCGCGAGGCTCGTCCGCGTATCGTATTACGTCTTTTAGAAGGTAGAATACGTCGTCAAAGCATGAGAAGTGATCTGAAGCTGGTGGGATTTGATCCTGACAGCATCCTTGGGTTCTGGTACAACCTCTCTGTCGCTTTGGTCGTCGATAGTAGTACATTGACATGCATGCGAGTATATCACACAGTCCATATTCGAAGCTGTCGAGGAGACACATTCTGTAAATCATTTTCGACATGCTATTGAGACGTATTGTAGCATGCGTCTTGCAAGGGAGCATGATACCCAGTAGGTTACATTTCTTACTATCCCAACTCCTCCGAGTGTTCTTCTCTAGACGACGTGGGTCCATCTAACCAGATGTCGTTGGAATTGAGGAGAGCGCTAGCTGACTATACTTCGTACCCTTGACACGACAGCAGGTGGGTCTGCCACATGTCAGGGGTACGTTTCAGGAAAGTACCTCGGCGCCCGTTGTGAAGCCATCAAACGTCCTTCCATGTTTAACCCACTGGGCGTACGCAGGTCGTCGCTTCACTATGGCCTTTTTGGTGTTTGTTCCGGAGACTGCTAATGTGCCCAGTGCCCTCGGCGTCACATTAATAAACATGGACTTTGGGTAGGGAAGATATCAGGAGACACTTAACCCCGCATGCGCCACCGTATTCATGTTGTGAGCTAAGCTTCTGCTTGCCTGACGTTCCACATATCAGAAAGCATATAACATCTTCTAGATTACGTTTCTTCGATTATCCTCTTGGTCCATGACTGCCCAGGGATCCTCAAAATGCCGTTCAAGCTCAAAGAACAACTCATCGCCGTAAACTCTACTCAGCCCTCCCTTTGACAACGGTTCCACTCACTAATGCCATCTGCAGTACGGCGCATACCACAACAACCCCACCAATGTAGCCATCCACATGACGTGTGTGCCCTTCATAATGGCCACGGCCTTCTTCTTCGTAAGCCCTCCATTCCTGCTCCTCCCCATGTCCAGATCTACCCCCAATACCAACCTAGCTCACACCCCACAGGCCTCCAATACCCCAACCCTCCGCACACCACCCTCCCTCATCCCCCTCCTCACCCGCCTCCACCTCCCCCTAAACCTAAACACTATCGTCGGCACCCTCTACGCAACCCTCTACCTCTACCTATCCCCGAACCTAGCCGGCCTCTCCCTCTCCCCGCTCGTGCTCGCCCTATCCTCGACCTGCAACCTACTCCTCTCCAAATGCGCGTCCGGCACATCCCGCGCGCGGCTCAATGGCGCCGCAGCCGCTATTCACGTCGCCTCGTGGATCGCGCAGTTTGTAGGCCACGGCAAGTACGAGGGGCGCAAACCCGCGCTGCTGGATAATCTGGCGCAGGCGCTGTTTTTGGCGCCCTTGTTTGTGTGGTATGAGGCGCTTTTTGGGCTGGGGTTTTATAAGGGGTTGAAGAGGGAGGTGGATGCGGGGGTGGGGAGAGAGTTGGCGAGGATCAAGGCGGAGAAGGAGAAGGGGGCGGAAGGGGAGTAAATATGTCGGTTGATTGAGTCATCTTGGTGGAAGAAGAGCGCTGGCGCGTGGAGGGGCATGTGGTAGGTTGTAGGTGGCGCTGTGTTGATGCGCAGCGCAGTACTGGTGGGCGAGGATCCGGATCGCGGCCTTCTCTGAGATTTCAAGTCAAGGGTAAAGGTGTAGAGAAGAGAAGTAGGTAGCGCTGTCCCGAAGCGCAGTGTAACCCGAGTAGTACCACTAGGGTGTCGAGCGTTTTCCTAGAACGTAGCTATACGTAGCTATAACATAGTACTCAAGAACACTAGAAAGAGCTATGCATCATACGCATCATACTCTCACATTCCACAAGTAGGCTCTGAGGCTTCACCTGATCATTGAAGTGGTGGTGCATACGAAATTAACGTTAGGTTGTGAATTCCATACCTAGGTATATAACACCGTCTTATGTTACACTTGTGGTATCTCAAATCGCACCCAGCTGCAACTCGTGAGGCCTCGTAACCGTCTAAGCCAGCCGCGCATTGCACATCCCATCCCGAGAATATTAAAAGTCAGGACCAACGCAACGTGCCTGTCGAGATCCATCATCCACAGTTCGCTCTGACGCTATGCTTAGTCCCTTCCAACCCTTCCGTTTCATCAACCCTTCTTATCCCCACCCACCGGCACCTCACCTCCTGCCATCAACCGATGCCCCTCCTTCCCCTTCTCCGTATCCAGCTTCTTCCCCGCCCCAATCGCCGGGAACTCAAACGTCTCGCTCTTGCCGCCCTTCAGCCCCTGCCAAACGCCATACTCCCTCCAATTAGTCCACACCAGCGCGCCGACCCACGGCTGCACATTCCAGCCCAGCTCGAGCTGCACGTCGGTCCGGTTCTGCAGCTTCCCGCTGATGTCGGTGATCTGGTACTTGGGCCGCTGGTTCTCGAGGTGCAGGATGCCGCGCGGGTACGGCGATTCGGCGGCCTGTTTTGCGGCCTTCTTGGTCTTCTTCGCGCTGGAGGATTTCTTGGGCGAGGGGTGTATGTAGTGGTTTTGGTGCCAGGGAGCGGAGGAGGCGGGCAGGATGGCGTCCCAGATTATGGCTTCCGAGGGCGGGAGCCCGGGTTTGGTTGCGGGGTACACGGCTTTGATGTAGAGAAAGACTTGCTTGGTGTTCCAGTTGAAGAGCTCGAAGAGGTCTGATTATTAGGTGGTATGTTAGTATGCTTGAAGTGGCTAGGGGCCCGAGGTGGGAGAGAGAAGGTGGGGAGACGTGGGTTTGGAGGCGTGTGAAGGGGAAGCGTGCCTGTGTCCAGATCGAACTTGATGTGCGCGTATTCCTCCTTCTTGTAGCTGTAATAGTGCGGTCGGCCCCTCACTCTAGAAATCTATTAGCAAAGCGCATCTGTCGTGGTGCGAAGAGTGCAATGCATACACCTGGACATTCCGGAGTTTAATGGAAGCACTTGGGGCCTGAGGGTTGATGAAGGTGGACAGCGCAATTAATGTCGCAACGGTGAAAGCTACCGTGGTGAAGAAACCGAAGACATTCTGCACTCGCACTAGAGCTGAGTGCATATTGGACGGGCACGAGAGGTGAGGTTGTGTTGAGGGTTGTGTTTGTAGAGCGCGCAGCTACGGAGGACTTCCGAACACGTCTCCGCAGGCATGTCAGCCCTGCGCAGGAAAGCTTGGCGTTATGGGACGCAGGCACATGCTATGTGTTAGCCACCATGGTTTCACGCAATTGTGATGCTTGCTAGGACTTCCAATGTCTATTGTCTACACGGAGTACCCTTCTACATATACTGTGACTTGATGTCCGCCGTCTACACAAACCTGGGCAAGCCGCTCCCGATTCCTCCTTAACCTGTAGTACATTTTCCTGACCAAAAGCCAATGTTTGAAAACCTGATGGGCCCTACATCGTACAGCATTGCATCGGTCGCCCAATGCAGTCTCACTCCTGAGGTGCTGGAGCCGCAGCAGCGTCACCGCGACTGCGTCCACGACCTCGGAAACCAGCACGCCCGCGACCACGACCACGACCGCCACCACGAGTACCATCCAAGCCTGTCGGAGGAGGAACATTATTGTATGACTGCGGGCGGAAGTTTGGGTTATTCTGCACCACACCTGCTGTTGGGTCATTCAGGTCGGTGACGGTGAATCCACCCCTGTTGGGCTTGGGTCCGCCACGGCCTCGAGGAACGAAACCGGGGTTACCTCGACCGTTCTGAGTCGAAGGAAGGTTCTGATTGAAGCCATTTGACTGACCGCGAGGCGCAAAGCCCCCGCGTCCTCCCCTCGGTGGGCCACCATGAATAGGAAGCTCTTGCTGATGCAGCTGTTGCTGAGCACCGTTCTGGAAGTGCGAGTTGCCTCGAGGGGCCATGCCTCCTCCGCGGCCACCTCGCGGAACTCCATTGGCATTTCCCCCTCCAAAAGCTCCACGGTATGAGCCGCGAATAGGTGGGGGCGTATTGGCAGGAACAAGCTGCGGCGCGCCAGGTGCCCCGACTCCACGGACAGTGAGCGCTTGAGCCGCTGGCTGAGGCCGCTTCGAAGCACCTGCACTGGTCCAAGAGACGACTTGCTTATCTGTCATGTTGAGTACAGCTGTCGCCGGGACAGTCGAACCACGGAATGGGGAACAACGGTCTCCAAGTGACGTGCCACTCATGAAAGTGGCATCGAAGACCACGTCCAACAGCATAGTCCTAGCGGTGCGCGTCTTGCCAATGATGGTACCGTGTGCCCCAATAGGCACACGTCCAGAGTCTTGCACATAGACGACTCTATCGCCAATAGTGAATCTCTGGTTTCCAAGACGCTGCTCTGCATCGGACGGCTTGAGGAGGGCGCTTCGCGGTACTTTGTTGATTTTCTTCACCTCAACGTCCTGTGTGAGGGCGAAGTTAGCATCGGCAGCCTCTTCAATGAGCTTGACAGCGTCCGAGTCGAGCTGCTCCGCATCCAGCGGGACTTGCTCGAAACTTTTTGTCTCGACCTCCTTCAGAAAGGCACCAATATCCTTGATTTTTTGCTTTGCAATCTCAGGTGGATAGAAATCGGTGTCATTCCATCCATCACCCCTAGGGTTGTTGATGATGCCGGCGAAGAAATCCGGAAATCGGACCATGTATTGCGCCAGCAAGTCGACGGCCTTTTGACTATACTCCCAGCCGTTTTCAGACTTCCTGGAGTAGCCCAGAACCTTCATTTTCTTGGCCTCGAACTTCAGATTTAACCCGAGGTTCACTGTCAACCCGCTCGAGTTGACATTGAAACGAGCTGTAATTTTTGACAAAGCCAGCGGCGGCATGGCGAGCCGTTTTGAGACGACGTAAGAGGGAAAGTAGGGGGTCGTTCTTTCTGCCTTTCGTACTATATCACGACCAAAGTCGGGCTCTGGCTTTCTCGGTCTGGCAACTGCAATGTTGGCCTTGTGGTCAGTGTGCGATATGACCTGCAAGGGGCGTCCGTAGGCAATCTCGCCAAGATAGAAAGCTCGAGCTGCTTCGGGAAATTCTTCTTCAATGGGCAGAGCGGCTTTCTCAAGGAATCGAGGATCCTCGCTAATAACCTCATCCACGATCGTCTGCGCAGCGTACTCAGTTTCTACGCGCGGTATTTCAGCATATTCTTTGACGGTTGCACCATCGTCGGTCTTGATGAGACCCTTGAGCATTTCCACATGTACGAGAGTTTCCACCTGACCGATGACCATGCCGAGCCGCTTGCTATATGTGTTTTCGATTCGGTCGCACTTCTTTTTCCATGCTTCGATCTGCGCAGGGCCATGGGGTATAGCGACCGGCGCAGCCGATGCCCCGCTTTCGGGCAGAACGTAATCGAAGAGTTCATCTGTGACCTTCACTACTCTGGCCTCTTGCAGAAAAGGGTAGCCGACATGAACAGCCTTTCCGAGCTTTTGCTGAGCATAGGCAGCAGAGACTCGCGCCTCAGTCTCCAGGAGTGTAACAATCATACTCTCGTTTCGGCTGTCCTGTTGGAAAACACTGACACCCGCAAAGTCCAGTTTTCCATAGAACGGAAGAGACTTCAAACTTGGAAAACTTGCGAGAGACGCAGCGCCAAGCTTCACACCATCCATTAAGCCAACGTGTAGTTCCAGTCCGTCCATGGTGGGTAGTTCGAAAATGTTTTCGATGCAACGACAGTGTGGCAAGTCTGGAAAGATACCTGGCAGCGAAGACGGATAGATGAAATCAACCTCTTCAGAATATGTGAACTTCAAGGAGACACCAAACGAATTACGGCCTTTTTCATCTTCTGTGAGCTCGGACTCTTTTGTCGCCATAGCAGGGAGAAGTCGGGTTTCGTCAATGAATGGGATCTTGACAACAGCTTCCCAGTCCATCTTTTTGCCGTTCATGTCCAGCTCAAAGTCTCTGGGATAAAAGTCGATGATAGGAGAGTTCGGATTGGTCATCAGATCGTGATACGCGGTTGGGACAATCTTCTTACTCCGATCAGGGAGCACACCCATGAGCTGTTGAAAGGGTTTGAAAGGCTGACCGAGTGTGAAATCAATGTTCGCACCCAGACCCTTCTTCACATCAGAAATCATGGGAGAATAATGGTAGCCGTAGAACCACGGCCAAGACGCGACTCCTCGGTAATAGTAATAGAGGACCCACTGCAGACCTTGGACATAATTCTCTGTCAGCTTCCGGAGCTCCTCCTCGTTACTTCGATCCCAGCCGTACTTCGTCTCGTAGTACTTGTTCTTCCAGCCCTGAAATTTTTCGTCGTACTTTTTGTCCATGGCGGATTGAGCCTCCTCGGGAGAGATGTCGACAACCTTGGCATTTTCGTACTTCTGTAGGACCCGTATTATCGCCTTCTCTGCTTCGTCGTCGTCGGTCTCTTCTGAATCGTCATCATGCTCGTCTTGAAGATCCTCCACGAGTTTGGGAGGAAAGGAAAGCTGAAGGTGGCGGTCTCCATCGTCTGTCTGCACCGACTTCCAGTGTAAATGCAGGCTGTCCGCAAGTTCTTGTACGAATT
Organism: Lophiostoma macrostomum CBS 122681; assembly: GCA_010405375.1. Classification (NCBI taxonomy): domain Eukaryota; kingdom Fungi; phylum Ascomycota; class Dothideomycetes; order Pleosporales; family Lophiostomataceae; genus Lophiostoma; species Lophiostoma macrostomum. Next base: position 14,519 of record MU004328.1, on the reverse strand, counting down.
TCCGATCAGCAGCATTCAGTGTCGCAGGGAGATCGTAAGGAGAGGTATCCTTTGAGGCTAGATACCTCCCTACGTAAGCCTTGATCTTCAAGAATATCTCTCGCTGTTCAGTGGAGACTACGGGGACCCCCCGCTTTTTGGTACGCTCCATTACATCCTCCTTTTCCAGGCGCTTGCCTTTGAACCAAGCAGCATCTGCATTTTCCGCTTCAAAATGACGGTACTCGACATGTGACAGTTCGTCGAGGAGAAGGGCCAGCCTCTCCATGTTGATGACTCCACCCTCATTAATATATCCCTTGGCCTTGGGCAACACCGTCTTGTAAACGTTGAACATGAGAGCCAAAGCGCCCTCGTTGATATGCAAATGCGGTAGATTCGGAAGGAAATCGTTGCCAACAAAGAAAGCCATAAGAATGAAATCATCGATAACACGTTCCATGTCGAACGGGAAGCCGAGGGCGCCGGGCTCCTCTAGCTCTTGAAACTCTAGTTCCAGGTACTCGCGCACGATGCAGAGGTGCATGAGATAGAAGTTCTGGTGCTCCAGCTCCTTTGACTTGGCCTTACTCTGACGACCGAAAGTGACTTCCTCACGGAGTAAACAAAAATGAGGATCATGGCTGAGAAGGCCAAGCATGATCAGATCGGCATCCAGCCCGTACAAACAGTGTCGACGATTCGGATCGTAGCCAGGCTGAGCCTTGGCTTGTCGAATATACTCCATGATCTTGTGTTCGCCTTCTCCGGGAACTTCATGTCCTGAAAGAACGACTTCCACGCCCTGCCAGTCCAAGTCCTCGGAGACCTTCTTGTTGACGAAGTACTTGAGTTGTTCCGTGAGCTTCGCCATGAACCCAGTACCCGGGGTGATGCAGTTGCTGTCAAAAGCATCCTCAGTGGGCATCTCTACTCCCTCCCGTATGGCCTTCTCTCGGGCCTTTTCAGTATCGAGAGCGGTTCGGAAGCGCCGAGCGCGCTGCTGGTTCATCTTGGCGCGGGGAGCGACGCCATCAATGGCCATGAAGAACAGCTGTTTCGGTTTAATCTTGCCAAAGAGATGCTCAATGTAGTTGAAGATGGCTATAAACATCTTGTCTTCCGTCATGCGGAACGTAGGTGAGTCTGAGTCATTATGAGTGCAATTATGAATGATGCCATTCATGTCGAGCTATCGTGTGCGTGTCAGTCACAAAGATTGGCGGAGTCTACATAGTTACTAACATATAGGCAGTCGAACTCGGGAATGCGATTCTCCGCAATCAGCTGCGAAATGGCCGGATACCGCTCGGACATCCAGCGGAAGAACTTAGGGACACCCATGGCTGCGATAGCAATATAGCAATATTCAGCGACCGGTGAAGCGAGTGCGAGAGACGATGGGGACGCAATCCAACGCAGCGAGCGGTCTCGGGGTGCGATAGACAGATGATGGTGAGAGGGAGGGGTTGTTAGTGTGTGGGAGAGAGAGCGCACGCGGCGCTTGGGCGTGAGAGGGTTGAAAAGGAGGGGGTTAGATTCGTGACGCTGGGGTCTTCAAAGAGAGCAAGTCAGAGCTCCGCGGTCCAGCATCCAGAGTCACAAAATGCCAAGACCGCCAAGCTTAGCTACACGTGACCGGCGCGAACGCGAACTTTGGGAAGGCGCGTCTCGCTTGCCATTGCATTGGGTCGTCACTGCCGGAGTCGTTGGAACTGTGCTCTCAACGCACTCCGCGCTCACATATTCGCATATCTCCTGCAAAGCGCAGCACATTCTCACACTAGCAGCAGCATCATGGACGACAATATGAGTGGTGAGTTCGCGCCTTTGAGCTAGACCGCCAAAGCTTGCTGTAGCTCACCCAACCCCACAGATGCGCTTGAACCCCAGGAAGAGCAAGAGCAGGAGGCCGTTGAGCAGAAAACCATCAACGAGGAATACAAGATTTGGAAGAAGAACTCGGTCTTCCTCTACGACCTCCTGTACGGGCGGGCGCTTGACTGGCCTACGCTCACCACGCAATGGCTGCCCGACAAGAAGGCGTACGTCTCTCTTGTGGTGCCCTGACCCCAGTGCTGATAGCATGCAGTGTCGAAGGCACCAACATGAGCACCCATCGAGTGCTACTTGGCACACACACCTCGGGTCAGGCCCAGAATTACCTCCAGATTGCGCACACCGAAATACCCGATCTCCGCACCCCAGACCTGTCGGAGCTCAATGAGCAGAGGGGTGAGGTGGGAGGCTTCGGAAATGCCAAGAAGCCGTTCGAATGGAAGATTGTACAGAGAATCAACCACCCTTCCGAAGTGAACAAGGCGCGATACCAGCCGCAGAACCCGGACATCTTGGCCTCACTGTGTGTCGACGGAAGGGTCCTCATCTTTGACCGGACGAAGCACCAAATTGACCCACCCTCCGATGGTACCATCAAGTTCGAAGCAGAGATGGTCGGCCATCAACAGGAGGGCTTCGGCTTGAATTGGAGCCCACTCCGCGAAGGCCATCTGGTAACGGGGAATGAAGATACCACTGTGAAGACGTGGGACCTCAAGGGCGGGTTCCAGAAAGGGAACAGCAGCATCACACCGTTGAAGTCCTACACAGGACACAGCGCCACGGTCAACGACGTTCAATATCACCCCATACATAACTTCCTTATTGCAAGCGCATCAGACGATCTCACATGGAGAATTATTGACACTCGCACAGAAGATACCAGCAGCGCCATGTACACGGCCCAGGCCCACTCGGACGCCGTTAACTGCGTGGCTTTTCACCCGGAATTCGAAATGATGATGGCCACGGGATCTGCTGACAAGACCGTGGCTATGTGGGATCTCCGCAACTACTCGAAGAAAGTGCACTCTCTGCAAAACCACAAGGACCAAGTCATGAACATCCAATTCCATCCTCAGGACGCTGCTATTCTCGCTAGCTCGAGCAACGATCGTCGTATCTGCATGTGGGATCTCAGCAAGGTTGGCGACGAGCAGACACCTGACGAGATGGAAGATGGCCCTCCTGAGCTGTTAGTCCCATGATTCTTTAACCTTGACGATACATACGTGTACTGACACTATTTAGACTCTTTATGCACGGGGGTTTCACCAATCGCATCTGCGACTTTGACTGGAATAAGAATGATCCTTGGGTCATGCTAGCTGCCGCCGAGGACAATCAAATGCAGATCTTCCGTCCGGCACGCAAACTCGTGGAGCCATTGAAAAAGAACGCGGCCCACGGAGAAGTGTCTGACTGACCTCCGATTTACTGTTATAATGCTGATGGACCTGACGGTGTAGGACCCGTAGAGACAACGTACAAGGACTGGAGAAGCAGAAGCCGAGATCTAGACACATTCCCTCTCCGCCGTGGCATTTGGCCAGAGGAGTATACACAATGGCTCCGGACTACATTATGCACCACACAACCTCTCCGCACCAAGAATCAGCTACAGCAGCCCGGCTACAAAAGCTCGATTTTAGACGTGGGGGATCGTGAGAAGACACCCGTTCTTTATTTCCTTGCTTGCATGAGGGAAAGGGAGGGAAAAGGAGTCCGGAGTCGAGACTAGGCCTCACGAGGCATTCTCGGGGTACTATTTTGTGTAGACAGCTTTAGTGCTGACCAGGAGAGCATAGATACCTTTTGCTATGCCAAAAATCCGTTATAGTCTTACAAGCTGTTCCCACTACGTTTACGTCTCTTCTAAATTTTTCTGGAGTCACATTCATCTTCCCTCTCTTGTTTCTTTACTTTTTCCCCTTCTTCTTGCCCTCTCCACCATCCTTGCCGCCTCCCTCTTTCGAGAACCCACCAAGCACCAAGGCATCTCTCGCCGCACTATTGATAATCCGGAACCGATCGGGCCCGAGTAACACACCGCCGTACCAGCGCGTCACCACAATCATGACATCCCAAACGTCCATCAACTGCATCAGATGCAGCACGCGGCCGCCAGCAGCCGTCTCCCCATCATCGTCGCAATCCTGGTAAGTAGCTCCGTTCAAACCGTGAATGCGCCATGCAGTGATGTTGTGCGTTGCCCGCGCCGCCTTTTTGTCAGTAGAGAGCAGATGTTGTATATAAGATTTTGCCTGAGCGGGCGACGACACAGGCGCCACGCGCGCTAGAAAAACAGACTTCTTCTCTGTGGTGGGCGGTGCGATTATCCAGGGTGGTTCGGGCCCGATGTCTTCCTGCAGGTGGGATGTTGGCGGTTGCTGGGAATGGTCTTGTTCATGCTCGACTTCATTGTTGGGGTTTAGAGAGGAGATGTCTTGGTCTTGGTCTTGGTTTGGGGAGTGATCTTGGGAGTGCATGTGGTGGAATGTACCTTGGTCCTCGGCCTTTTCAATCGCTTCGCGTACGTCCTCGAGTAGGTCGAAGATAGACGGTTCACCGGGCCGGTAAACTTGTGCGAGAACATCTCGGACGAGAGTCACGATTTGGTTGCCGGCGCCTTTGGGTACGTCGTCGCCGACGCTTTGGGTTCCGAGGATGGAGGGCGGTGTGTCGGGATAGTTTTGGGGGACTTCTAGGCGGATGGTGATTGATGGGAGTGCTGGGAGGCGGAGACTGCAGAGGAATGATGAAGATGAGGACGAGGGCGGTGACAGCACTGATAGTGTGTCTGAAGCATAGATGGAGTTTATGGATGTGATTTCGTCAGTAAGAGATTCGTTTTCTGCGGTTGTCATGGTTGCTGCGTGGTGAAGCAGATTAGGAAGGAATGGGTGGGGCACGTGAGGTGTGGTCGCCCTATGACTTATCGATAAGCACCAGGCATCTCATCGGTCTTTTTCGGCCTCCTTCATCAATCAACCGTTGGTGGTGATGCCGCACCTGGAGTTCTCCAGAAACATCTCTGTGACAATTCGCGTGCACGACTCATTGATCGAGCCTTAGTGTGAGTTGCGAGCTCGATGACGGCACTTGCCTGGAACCACGAATTTGTTGCCGTTGTCCTATACATATACATGGGGCCACGTATATCGTTCATATAAGATATGGACTCCTCGGCTGATATAGCAAAAAAGCACCCCGCATGGAAAATACGATGCACTAGGATATACAGCATCTAGTGTGCGCCGATAAAACACCCACCCCAACCGATATTTCCACGAAACTCCCTGAACAACAGAAAGAAAAGATTTGCGAAGGGCTCAAATGCGCTGAAAAGATTCCGTACTCTTCTCACTACTCGCATCCTCGACTGTGATGTTCACCTGCCTCGACACAACAATCTCGTTGGGACTCAACGCTCTCTGCCTGCCATCAGCCGTGTGCAGGATCTGCATCTTCATATCACCATTTGGCCCAATGTTCTCCTCGCTATCATTGTCGAAAGTCATATTGGTCATAACATCGCGTGCGCTCTGTGAACCTGGCCCGCTACGATTCGACGCACCAGGGCCACCGCCGCCGATCGTCACGAAACCGCTCCCAGGCTTGTAGGCTGCTTTGTTGTTGCTACTGGAACGGAGATTGCTCGGCAGGAAAGGTGTGATCCAAACCCTGAGAAGAGGAAAGACCATGGGCAGGTTTGTCGTGACGACTGCGATGAAGGTTTCTCGGGTACCCCAGGAGGCTGCTAGCTCTCCACCGTGCACCGGATCCTGGTTCAGTCAGATGGAACTCGGAAGCTAATGTTCTTGTACCCAAGGTTGATATAGAGACAGAGCAAGAAGAGACGGCCGGCAAGTGACTTACCACAATAACGTAAATGCTCTTCAAGGTTGCGCAGACGATGATGAGCAAACCACCACTAAGCACCATAGTCGCAGCAAGCTTCTTCAGTAGCCTCAAACTCGACTTCCACAGCATTGAGACAGGTAGTACGAAAAGATAAACATCAGTGGACACATTGGTGACGAACATTGTCCAGACGATCGGTTTCGATATCGCCGCCTGACATATGTTTCCGGGATCAGGATTGATCTGCCAGTAGTGGTTGAAGGGACGACACGAGAGGAAGATGGTCAGGATGAGAGCGACGAAGGTGGTGGCGATGAGACCCATGGCGATGAAAATTCGTATGCGATACCGATCGAGACCATTCATGAGCCGAAGGTAGAAGATGGCCACACAAATCTTGAGCGTCCAGAGGAGGCACGACGCCGCAGTCCAGCCTGCAACCTGGATTTTGGAACCCGTAACCCTCAAGTTCCTGTCAGTCAATCTTGACCTACGGTCTCGACTAATCGCCTTCACGGTGATAGTTGGACATTGAGAGAAATCCAAGCGTACCGCATATTGTATTCCGGATCATCATGCGCAAGTGCGCTCCTCTCGGCAGCGGTCAGACCGTTGTTTGCAAGACCGTGAGCAGCAGTCCCTAAAGTATAGCCCAGGCTGCATTGTGTGGTATAAATGAGCTGTTGGACGGAAGAGGTCAGTCTATACTTCGATACCTTTCGAATCAAGCAGGATTGAGGTCGTTGGGATGGGTTACGAACAACAGCAAGCCATATGAGATAGTCGTCTGCGCGCAGGTCCCTGACGCCCACTGCTACGATCCGGGCATACGTCCTGAGGATGGTGAACGAGACGCCCAAGGCGTACAGCGTCCATAGCTCTACGGTTTGGCTGCCGGGCATCGTGGGTTTTCGTGACTCGATATGGCTGATCTACAGAACACTGATGATACAAAGGTGTTCGCCAATGGCACAGGTGGGCAGATCGTATATATTAACAGACATAGATTGTGGCACTAAGTTACATAGGTGGTTAGAGATCACCCCTGTATACGAATGCAATTCCGACTTTAGCTATAGCTCAAACAAGAGTGGAATGACGGTTCAAGAGCCAAGCTACACCATACCGAGAAGTTGGTTAACTTTACGGCTCTCGGGAGGCATGTTCGATCGAAAGCGAATCATGGAAGCGAGTGAGATCGGGTGCCCATCTCCGACTGGGAGCACCTCCACATGGTGGACTACTAGGCCTAGTCTAGCTGCGCCCCTGCGGAGACACATGCAGGTGCCGAACGACGACGACGAGATGGTCGATATGAGAGATCCAACGATCATCCACGGCCCGGCGCCGGCGCCGGTTGGATCAATGCCAGCGAGCGGCCTCGGGGCCGGGACCTATATATTTCCCCGTAAGTGGACGGACTAGGAAGCACAAGTGTACCTTCTAATGCAGCCACGAAAAGTTTTTCAGAATCTCCACTCATCACAGTACCCACAGCAAGAGACCTCGGTAGATAGATAGTACCAGGGCAGTGGTCAAGTAGAAGATAGCGAGTTCGTCCGCCCCGCCAATCGGATCACATCACGGCTCAGCCGCCGTCCTTGCCTCTTGTATGGCATAGGTACCCACGTACTGATCATCCTGATGGAAAGGTAACACCCGCTTAGTAGGACCGACCCGCCAAAGACCCTCTCACCTTCACGCGAATTGCGACATTCCGCTTTGCGGAGGAGCCATCTTGCGGCGACTGATGCGATCAACCTTGGTACGCACGACTCAAAATGCCCGAGTGGCGGCTGCATCTGCACAGCAAGCAAGTTCCTGCAGTCAGGCCGGACGCGCCAATTGACCCTATGTGCGAACGGTGCCCTTTGCTTACACGATTTAAACACGCAGACTCCACTCTTGCACATCTTCTTCCACTCAGAGGTTGGTGCCCACGTGTCGAGGACCCTTTATCTTCCATGGAACCCTCGATGTGAAGAATCCCAGCATCTAGAAGCTTTACATTCTCCGCATACCATTCTTCAGGATGTTCTCACGTTTCTTGGTATCTGTAATGCTGGTTGCATGGTTGGGACTATCTTTCCTACCTCTGTCTTCTTGCGGACCTACTACTCCTCATGACCTTTTTCCAAGAACGCCTGCAGCGAACATCAATGTGAAAGCATTTTCCAAATATCTTAGCGCTTCCGCCGCGATATACCTGCCGAACAGTATTGAATTCGCTAATCATACGGTGCGCTGGTCCAACTTGGAAATTCCTACACCAAGCGTGGTTGTTGCACCCGGAACTGAGCAGGATGTTGTAGAGATCGTGAGTTCTCCCAGATCAATTGGCGAAAGTAATGTCTGCTATGACAAATCAAAACTAACTATGGTCGCTCAAGATCAGATTCGCGTCTAAATATGATATCCCAACTCTTGCTTACAATGGTCACCACGGGAGCATCACAACACTGGGCAGAATGGATTATGGCATCGAGATTTACCTTGGTCAACTGAACACCATCGCCGTTGCCAAGAATGGAAAGACAGTCACCGTGGGTGGCGGTATCAACTCAAAGAAGTTAACGGACGCTCTTTGGGCAGCGGGAAAACAGACCGGTAAGCCTATTCGATCGAAGACCTGTCGTAACACTACCCACTGACATACAGTTAGTTACTGGCACCTGTGAATGTGTCAGCTTGTTGGGACCCGCTCTTGGTGGAGGACACGGCTGGCTTCAAGGTCATCATGGCCTCGTGTCCGATCAATTTACTTCTATGAATGTCGTTCTCGCGAACGGTGACTTGAAGACTATTGATGCAAGCTCGGACTTGTGGTGGGGAATGTTGGGTGCCGGCCACAACTTCGGAATCGTCACATCTGTGACGACGCAGATCTACGAAATCGAGCATTCTGACTGGGCCATTGAGACTATTATCTTCAGCGGCGATAAGGTCGAAGCCGTCTACGATGCTGCAAACACGTACATCGTCCAAAATGGAACACAGAGTTCGGATATAATCAACTGGTCTTATTGGTTGAACGACGCGTCGCTCGATGCAGACAAGGTAAGCCTTCACCCGAAACAATAGTCTGTTTCTACGAACATCTCCTAACTGCGTCCTTTTTCTGCAGCCTGTCATTATCATGTACATCATCCAAGAAGGCGTCAAGTCTGTCGATTCTAAATACACGAGACCCTTCCACGACCTCCAGCCGCTCACGTCTATTCCTCAATCTGGAACATATAAAGATCTCGCTAACTGGACAAATATCGCGTTGGAATCGCCTCCATGCCAGGACTTTGGCTTCAGCAACCCACGTTTCCCCATCTACGCAAAGTCCTACAACACCACTGCACAGAAGAAGGCATACGAGCTCTACGCATCGGCCGTTTCGGGGACCGATTCTCCCTACTACAACTCCATCTTCATGTTTGAAGACTACGCTAGTGGAGGAGTTCGCGCCCATGCCGATGGTGCTACTGCTTTCGGTTTCCGGCAGGACCTGATGCTTGCAGCGCCCCTTATCATCTACAATGGCACAGATAAGGCGACCGATGTTGCTGTCGAGAAGCTAGGAAATCAACTAAGAGAGGTCATTCGTGAGGGTACTGGGAGCGCTGAGGTGCACTCCTATGTCAACTATGCGTATGGAAACGAGGGACCTGAGAGCTGGTATGGATACGACACATGGCGCCAGGACCGACTCAAGGGACTGAAGGAGAAGTATGATCCCAAAAGAAGGTTCAGCTTCTATGCGCCTATAGCTTGATTGTGCGCAGGATAATGGGAGTTCTAAGAGGAGGTGAGAAAGTGTACATAGCGGTCGCTTAAAAGTTCAGAAAGGAGTAGCACGATATGACGGCCTTGATCACGAGATGAACGAATACATAATATAGTATACTTTATGACAATCGCCATAAGGTTAGTCCTTGTTCCAGTTGCTAACCTTGATCTCAACGTTTCAAGCATCGACCATGGGAGCGCGAGCATACGTAGGAGTATGAGTCCCAAGGAGTGTGCTGATAGGCGGCACACATCATTCCTGAGTGATCATGGATGCGGGATCAAGACACCAAAGTCAACCGACTGCCACTCTCCACATGACAAAGGACGGCAAGCGAAGCAGCGTGCAGACTTACCTTGCTGACAGTGTGAGTGCGAAGAACCCCGATGGATCGAAGAAGTTTCCACTCGATATAAGGACCAATTGTCTGGTTAGTAAGGTACTGTTCGATCATCGCGATCACGGCAAGCCGAAAGCAGTTGGCGTAGAGTTCCTCGAGGGCAAGAGCTTATACGTTGCTGATCCTCGATTCAACAAGGATAAGCAAGGCATCAAAAAGCACGCCTATGCTTCCAAGGAGACCGTAACCTCTGGCGGAACCTTCAACACACCACAGATCCTCAAGCTTAGTGGCACTGGTCCTGCCAGCGAGCTCAAAGATCACTCCATTCCGGTCATTGTTGATTTACCTGGTGTGGGGGCAAACCTGCAAGACAACTACGGGTTTGGGGTCGTCAATAAAGCTGCGATGCCATTCAACGTCTTCGCTAATTGCACCTTCGGGGCAATGAGACCTATGTCTAAAGTAATGGGCGGAGTATCATGACCGATACCGAGGTGACGGCGTCGTAGCGTGCATGGTGCACACTAGCAGAGCGTCAGAGAATAAAGAGAACGGCATCTACCTTTACGGTGGCCCACTAAAGTTTTCCGGATTCTTCCCAGGGTACTCGCGAGTTACCGAACCGTCCGCATGGACTTGGGGTGTCTTGAAACAGCACCCTAGAAACCACGGTAGCAAAGCTGGAACAATCACTTTGATTTCGGATAATCCACGTGCTGTTCCACGAGTTCGCTTCAACCCCTTTGCTGAGGGCGCTGAGAAAGATCTTGAGGCCATGGTCGAAAGTGTTGAAATCGCTCGCAAGATTATCATGAACGTCGCAGAACCTACTGGACCCTTCGCAGAACAAGAGCCGGGGAGCGAGGTCGATACGACGAGCGAGGTGAAGCAGTTCATCAAGAACCAGGTGTTCTCTCATCATGCGACCAGTACCTGTAAGATTGGAGCGGACGACGATAAGATGGCTTGTTTGGACTCTGAGTTTCGAGTGAGAGGTGTTGACGGTCTCCGAGTTGTTGACGCGAGCGACTTTCCAAGAATACCTGGAAGTTTCCCTGTCATTCTTATTACGATGGTCAGTGAGAAAGCTTCGGATGTTATGTTGAAGAAGTACGATAAGAGTAACGAGTCTTTCTAATGTCTAGGTCAGTGCTTAGAGGTTTGCGATGCATTTGGAAGTATACGAAAATGGTTGGTTGGCTCGCTACAACGGCGATGTTTTTGCGGAGGAGTCGTGGATGAGCCGAATAGAACTCGAAGGTTTACAATAGCAATAAATGCATTGAACCCTTCGTAATCGAAGATGGGAGCGTGTGTAATGAGTTAAAGTCGAAGGCGGGAATCAGGCAGGCTCGAGCAGCCACTCAGGCAAGTGCAACTTGCGCAATGCGCTTGGACATCGCACAAGGCCACATAGGTGTTACTATACACCCTAAAGAAGGCCGCACGCTCATATTAGCTGCTGGCTGGACTTTCAGGAATACATGCCAGCTTCTCGTGGTGTATCTCCATACTATTGTGTTGTTGGTTCCCATGCTACCGATATTTGTATTCACACATTTATTTGAGGACTCGCAGCCCCAAAACCTCCTGCGTGATCATTCCTGCTTTCCAAATCGTCCGTTGCTAGGGCCGCATTCAACCAGTGGTGATCCAAGACATCTCCGAATCCTATTCTGGTACTGCATGAGAACTCAATTGCGTTGTCTTCATAGTTGCTGAGTGATATGGAAGGTGGTGTATGGAAGAGCGGGGCTCCTGTGACTCTTTCCAATCTGTACGTTACACTGACTAACCTTTCTTGGACAGAGGGGTACGGTTGCCGATACGGTAGTCAACGGAAGATCAACCAATACGATTCGGGGAGAGCACATCTTCAATGTTCTCTGATTTCTGTACGATACCTCTTGCCTCATATTAAGATTTACCACCTATCCCATAGTCTTGAAGGTCAAGTTCTCGATACTAGTCTTGCTGTGACTCCTCAGTGTGCAATTGCCGTCACACAAGCCCACTCGGTGGTCGTCGAGGTATCAACCATAGTAACTCAAATGCAGTTTATACGCGGATATCAAACTCTTATACAGAGTAGTTTGGAATCTATAGCATGCATATTCAGTGTTGTGTTGTAAGTACTCGACATGTTCAAATGCAGATTAACGTTCCCCAAGTAGGGTATCGCGATAGTCAGTGAGACTCGACACTAGCATCAGACATTAAGCTACAAGGCTTCTAGTTCATGACTCTAAAGCGTACCCTTATGTCGTTTCGAGCAGACGTGGTCATGGAGGCCGCCGAACGCGGTCGTATGACTCGGAGAAGGAGGACAGGTCTGAGTACACATCGCAGTCATCGACCTATGCGTCAGAGATGGGTATATAAATTGGATTCTCAAAGGAGAATCTTTGATATCTTTAACTTCAACAGAGCTAGATATACGTACAAGCAACAAATCGAATACCTCAAGACCCGAAGAGACCACGAAAGCCTACAACGTATCCTACGAGCATTTCGAGAACCGCGCCAGACGAACAGAAGCGAACACAAGTCAGTACGAGTGTAGGGTGTGAACGATGGCTAGTGCGAATTCAGAGGAAGTGTTGAGAGACATTAAGAACAAATATGAAATATACAAAGGGGCTAGCGGTGCTAGTGGAGGGGTGGGACAGATCGAATATGCTCTAAAGAAAGAAAGAGGCGACTATTGGAGACAGAAAATGAAATCTATCACGAAAGATGGGGAGTGGAGTTTACTCCTCAAACAAATTCGAGAAGAACTCGTGGTCATCAAATTACCTTACGGAATGCCAGCTGCACAGACAGCAGCCTGGAACGAATATACTGTACTTATGCATCTGGCGGATCGAAACGACCACCTAGGGAAAGGTCACGCCAAACTGCTCGCGGCAAACCAGAACCAACTTGATAAACACCGTGTTGCGTGGCTAGCTCTGGAAGCTGTTCCTACCGGCCTCGAGCTCGCTGAGCTGACTCAAGCGGAGGACAATTTCGACTCCACAACCAGCCTTATTCATCAATCTTTTTGGCAACTTACACCTATAGAATTTATCTGCCATCTATTTCTCAAGCTCGGACGAACCCTCGAATTACTACATCGCGAAAACATAAAGCACGGAGACATTAAGATGGAGAATATCATGATAGGAAACATTCAAGAAGATGAATATCCTGCTATCAAGTTGGTTGACTTTGGGGACTCGGCAATTCTCGAGGACAACGAGCTGGCGAAGCAGACCATCGACACGCAAAGATTTTGCAAGAGTATCCGAATCCTCGCCGAGCTACACGCCAGTTGTGTACACGATCACAACCCAACACAATCTTACGTTAAAAAGTCTCCGACAGAAAAGATGAAGAATTTATTTCATAAATCTCCTACAAGCGGAAGATCCTCCGAATCATCCAAGGGAAAAGGAAAAGAGAAGGTCATCGATACAGAGATTTCCCACCCACTCGGGTCCTGTCTATCACATCCACAAGGCTGGGACATATTTGTCAAGACCATGATAGATGGAGAACAGAATACCTCAACACCTTCCATGGCCGGTCTTATGCGTAGCTTCCAGGCATGGGCACAGAGTGTTGTAACGAATGCTCCAGACAATGTCAAGCAATATATCGGGCGCGTCACAAACGCAGCAATTGAACACCAGGGATACACTCACGGAATCTCAAATGCTGCCCTAAAGAATGCAGTCAAGAATTACGATCCTTAGGGAGATCACGATACTGGTGCCATCAATTTCGGCTTAGCCCTCTCGAATGCTTCAGCGAACGAACACATCAGATCTCAGCCTGCCAGGTTTCTCTTCGGCGATCGGTTTTCCCAGGGGGTTCAGGACCTCTTCTCTTTCTATTTACTTCATTTCTTTTGTGTTTTTTCAAATACTGTATTTCTTTTGTCCTTAGGACATGTCTTGTTTCATGTCAAGAACTCCAAGTGGTACTTTCCTTGGTGTGATGATGGGTTTCACCTTTTTATTCAGGTCTTCTGTTCTATTCATTAACGTGTTCCACCACCAAGCGGCCTACACCACCAAGCGGCCTAGTTTTACCAAGACTGTACTTTGCTATATAGTATATCCTATAATACTATAACTATCTATTATATTATTAATAAATAAAGCTAGATTACTTTTTACTCTTTAAGCTATAAAAGATAATATAAATTATAGTAAAAGAGCTACTATATATATCTATATTATACTTTAAAGAATACTAAGCTATTAAAGTAATAGATAACCTATATAATATAATTATTAAGCTAACTATATAAACCTTATAAAGCTTAAAAAGTAAGTACTAGTTAACTATATTTTTAATCTAGATTTAAGAGAATTTTTATTTATAACGTACCTTATAAGCGAGCTAGCTATACGGGCGAGCTAGCTACTCTACCAAGACCCTACCAAAATTTATAGTAATTTATAGTAACACGCGATACCTTAATAATAATAGACTCTACTAGAATTAAAAGAAGCGTGTATATAGCTCGCAATTCAGGCTATTAAATAAGACGCGATACTAAGTTAGTAATATGCTGTAGCTATCTATAATATTTCTTAAAGTATACTAGATGCTAGATATACTAGAACTATCTTTTAATATAATTATATATCTAACTTAATAAAGCTACTAAAGATAGAAGAGAAGGTAATTATCTAGTATATACTTAATCTAGATAAGTAAGAATTT